>VDFB02000017.1:80980183-81413004 GCA_007258455.2 Sequoia sempervirens
CTCTCTCTATCCCTCCCTCTCTACTTCTCTCCCACTCTCACCCACTCTCACCCACTCTCATCACCCACTCTCACCCACTCTCTATTTCTCCCACTCTCTTTCTCCCACTCTCTTTCTCCCACTCTCCCTCTCTCACTCACTCTCCCTCTCTCCCTATCTTTATTATATAATGATTAAATATATATTAAAGATCTAAGAGGGAGATGGAGACTTGAAAGGGATACTATGTATTGAATAGATTATATAATATATTTAATATTTATATGATATATCTAGAATATAAATAATATGTATTATAGTATATATTATATATAATATATACTATAATATATTTAATATATAATATATTGTATATTTATATTTAATAAATTTATAATAGAGAAAATGGATATCCGTTTTGTTGAGGAGAAAGTACGCCTCATTTTCAAAGGGAGAAAATGTATTAAATATATTTTGTAATATATAATATATTTATTATATATTATATATTATAAATTATATATTATATATTATATAATATAATATATAATATATTATATATTATATAATATATAATATAATATATTATATATTATATAATATATAATATAATATATATGATGTAATACAATATATTTCATATATATTATTTAAAATATAATATAAAACTTATATGTGAAATATACTACTGTATATTTATATACAATGAATTTATTATATAATAAATGGATATCCATTATGAATAGATATCCATTTTTTATTCCATTTAATTTGAAGCCACATGGGAATATAATATAGTTTTACAAAATGGATATTTGTTTCTTTGAGGACTTTATAACATAAATTCTTCCTCATTTTCACGAGCCCTGCCTTATTTTCGTGACGCAATAGTTGAGCGGCGACCTCCAATGACCTCCAACGACCTCAAAGTGTGTGTTTTTGCATTTTTTCAATTTTTTTTGCTAATTAGTGATTAATTTAAGTTTTTTTCTTGCATTCTTTGTATTTTTATTGATTTTTTTCATTTCTATCTAAACTTAGAAAAAGAAATTGAAACCCTAGTTAGTGGAAAACAAAAAAATTAAACATCAAACAAAAAATTGAACCTTCATTACTAGAAAAAAATGCATAGAATTAAACCTAGCATACTAAAAAAACATAAAATAGAACCTTCATTACCCCTTTTCTGCATTTTTTATAACTATTTTACATTCTTGTCTATTTTTCCTTCTTCTTTATCACTTATTCTCATGTTTCTTAAATTCTTGCTTTGTTTCTTATTTTTACGTTACTATTTCTTTGGTAAACAATTTTTTTAAAAATTTTTTAATTGTTTTGACTCTCCTCAGCTCTCAAAATAGAAAGGATCCTTGTTGGAAGTGCTCTAAATTTCCAATACTTGGTGAATTTGGATCCACTGTTAGTACTAACTAGACAAAACCTATCCCTGGAACCATAGGGAAATGGGAAAAGTGAATGGGTAATAATCAATGGGCTATGTAGGAGACTATCATATTGTATCATATAAAAATGATAGAATCCTGCACAACCTATTGATTATTTCCCATTAACATTTCCCATTTCCCTATGGTTGCAGGGAAAAGTTTTGTTTAACCATTACTAACTATGTATGCAGATTCACTTAGTATTAGCAATTTGGAGCTTAACACGCCCACCTTTGTTGAATCAATTTAGAGCTTAAAACTTCCACCTTTGTTGAATCAATTTGGAGCTTAACACTTCCACATTGTAGCGATGTAAAAATTTATTGTATTTTTAAATGAGATTTCACATCAATTTAACAATTATTTGTTTGTCATTTACATGCCTTAGAAATAAATGAGCTTTACACATTTTTTCACTTGTATTCAATTAAGTCATTTGTATTGAATGGTTTTTTAAAAGGGGATTTTAAACATGTATCTTACATGTTTAAATTACAAATTGAATGCATGTTCACTTATATATGAATCATGGATCTACACCCTCCACCTCCATCCACTCCACCTCATAACCCCCCACCTCCACCACCTGCATCTAATGGTGCTTTCTTTCGAGAACAAGTCAATGCGAATGTTAAAACCATTCAGGATCAAGTTAACACTATTCAAATTGAAGAATGTGTTCACCCATTATTGAGGTGTTTTGCATCAAAAATCCAAAATGTTGTTGATATAGTTAGGTTTATGGAAGTGGACTTAGAAGAGCATCAATGATGGCTAGAGGAAAGGAGGAAGTCTCAATATAAAGATGAAAACACAAAGAAATGAAGAGATGCAACTAAGAGCCACAAAACTTTATTAAGACAATGCTCTTATATCTATAAAAAAATTGATCTTGGATGGATATTTTTAGTGTTGAATTTATGAATATTTAATAGTATAACATGATGAGACAAAAATTTAGTAATAAATATTAAATAATCTATTAATTTAGTGTTTGTTCATATATAATGTGCATGTATAGTGTTTATTCATGCATCATGGTTGACTAATGTCTTATTTGTTGATCATAATTATTTTATAGATTTCACATGAACAATCTAATTAACATATATCTTGATGTCTTCTAAGGATTTTGTTTGAAAGTTGCATCAAACCCCTTTGGTGTGCATAATTTTCTTGTTTATGTATCATGATTTGAAGATATTGATTCTTATTCATGATGATTTTATTCCTTTTACATGAATGATCTAATGACATGTTATTAAAGTTGAAGGTTTTAATGGCATGAATCTTGAATTAAGTTATAATGGTTTTTCTTATGGTTGTATCACTTCCTATTCTAGAGGGTCCCAACATGGGAAAACACTCTTCCTTTCAACTCTCTCTCTCTCTCTCTAGTATTTCTCTCTTTCTCTCTCTCCCTCTTACTCTTAGGCCCCCCTCTATCTTTCTCAAGTCTCTCTCTCTTGGAATCTCTCCCTCCCTCTCAAGTCTCTTTCTCTCTCTCCATCTCAACACACACACTCTCTCTCTCAACTCTCTCTCCCCATCCTTGTCAGGTCTCTCACAACCTCTCTTTCAAGTCCCTCCCACTCCCTCTCTCTCTCTTTCTTGTGAATTAGTTGCACATCAATAAATATATAATATACTATGCATTAAATATATTATATAATTATATATATAATAATTAATATGTATACTATGTATAATATATATATACTATAAAAAAATAGTTGTACTATATAGTATAATATAATAATTTAATAATATATAATATAGTATCTAATATATTATATATAATACATATTATATAAAATTATGTATTATAAATAATATAAGAAAATATAACTAATGCATATCCATTTAATAACGGATATCCATCTAATAACGAATATCCATCTAATAACGAATATTTTTCTAATAAAATATATTCACGATTTAGTAATGGATATCCGTTTTTGTTTGGTATTACCAAATCAAAATGGATATTGGCTCAAGATTTGGTTTGGGATTGGTTGACCTAGAAAGTCAACCCAAAAAGTGAGTTTTTTTTTTTTAATAGTTTTCTGAAGTTTTCCCTTGTGGGTGACGATTTTTTTTTACTCAAATTTCATTAAACGAAAAGGGTTTATAGAAAAAATTGTTAGCTTTCCACCAATATAATTTTTCCTTATTTTGAATTTAATAAATAATTATTATTGATTTTCTACCTAAATTACATCTAAAGTATTAATTGATAGGTTGATTGAAAAACTTCTATAACTTTCAAACTACTTAACATTTTTTGAATCTAAAAGATGCACCACATTCTATGCTTCACATACTATAGGATTAAAAAAATGAATTTCATAATTTTTTGACCAAGTCATGGTGGTCAGACACAATTTTTTTAATAATCCTAAGAATTTCTAATAAAAAAATCATAACCAATTATTATTATTACTTTTTAGATAAAGGCTAGTAGCCTATATATATTAATATCAGATAAATATTTGTTTACAATATAAATTTTACACTTCTTATTGATCATGCCTTGATGAATATCAGTTTTCACTACTACCTATTGATATGCATAAAAATTACAAACTGATTTAATATACAGAATTCCCACATTTACTACAAAATATGGCATACTCTGCACCATGCCAACCAGAACATGATATTAACCTTTTTCCACTTGCTAGTATATCTTCAAATCTCCATTTGCACCGAACTTTCATGCTCAGCTTTTTCCATCCCAACTAGATGATATCTTTTCCATCTAATCATTTAGCCTTCCTGACTTTCCAAAATGCGTTTGATCATCAAACTAATTCACCATCCCAAGATGAAGGTACAACTACCTGCATATGATCATTTAGAGTCCATGGTTTACCAAAAAAAATTTGTTTACCAAATTTTCTGCTTAAAAAATGTTGATATTGAGGTGTAGCTTCATATTTCCTTTCAACATTTTCAGTACAAAACAAAAGCCCCAAAAAGACCAAAAAACCTTAGTTTTTATCACTCCTCAATTAGCATTATCTCCACCTAGTTTTCTCCTTGTGCTTCATTCCCTTCACCCATATTTTCTGAGTTCGCAGTGACATTTATGTCAGGGATAACTCATTGCAATGGAATATTTTGTTACATTTGATTGGTTGTAGGAATATTTCTATTTGTAAATTTGTTGATAGTAGGATTCAATGTATGATAACAAATAATGGTGGAGAAGGAAGGAGACAGTGATATTTCTCCCTAAAACACTCAGGGAACTCCGTACCAAGATGATGGTTGTACCTTGCCAATACTCTATTTAAAGGGCTAGGGTTTGCTCAAGAGAAGCTTTCAAGGCATCATATACATAGACATAAGCTTTGTTATGGGGAAAGAATTTTGGCGGGAAGATACCCCCAACATACCCATCCCCTTAGCCAAAAACACACTGCTGGGTTGCTATAAGAAGAGCATAATTTTGCAAAAAAATGTCATTCACCATTCTCTCTGCAATTAAGACAATATAATATAGAAATTGAAGCATATCCACCAGATTTGATATGAAAATAGATAACATATTAGATGGAAATATTATCCTTCTTTCCCTTGGATGGAAAATTTCCCTACCTAGGATGCTTCTAAGACATTTGAAATCACAAGGACAACTAAGCTTGAAGATCACCTACAATTGCTTCTCCTCTAGTTGCCCAGTAAATGGATGCTCTCATCGCTACATAGGGAAGAATACCATAAAATTCTTGGGCCAATATTCCATCTTAGTTGAATAACTATGCATAGTACAACCCCACAAAGCACAAAAATTAACCACGCATAGAAACCCCACAAAGCATAGAAATGTATTCCCTTTCTCACCATATATCCTTTGTTTGATATCAGTTTGCTTAAAATAGATGGATCCACACATGGCATCCAAGATAGATTATTATAGCCAAATATGAATTTCCCAAGTGTCTACAACAAGTACATGTTATAGAGCCTTCACATGCTAGTCAGATTAAACCAAAATTTGTTGTAGTATGCACCTCAAAAGATTTGTGTAGAGAGTATTTCTTGGAATGATTTTATACATGAACTTGCAAAATAAAAGAAATAAATTATGGAAACAAAGAACCGATAGCACACCTTAACTTGATTGTAATGTCATCATCATCTTGTGTTGTCATCATTAGCTTGTGTTGGCTCACCATATTGATCTTTTTCGGCCCATGATTTCTCTGAATCATTACAACGAAAGCCTTGATTTAGATCTTAGCACATACCATCTCCCATGAAGTACTAATGTTGCTTACATCACCTAGCTTCCTTGGAATGACAACATAAATTTTATATCTACGACTAATTGCCAAATCATTTTTCACCTCAACATCCATGTCATAGAATTGACTGAGACACTGATAACATGTGATTGACTGAGAAGCCAATTAAAATATGACTAACCATTTGAAATTTAGTGAAAAATTCCTTCTCTTATTAAATTTTCCTCTAATTTGGGGAACATTTTCCCCTTAACAACATAATGTGTGACTTCCTCAATATTCTAATCACAACCAAAATTGGTCAAAAGATGTGCCAAAAAATTGTCTTTTCTGTAGGTATGAATAATTTGGAATTTGATGTAGCTTGTCAAGCAAGTACCATATTATTTTCATGATATAACCAAGCTTCCATTTTTCAATCATTCATTCTCTACAAGAATTTAACAGAATTAATGAATCCCCCTCAATTTGAATTTTGGGGATTTTGAGTGCAATTGCCATTTTCAAACCATACAATAAAGCTTGATCCTTTGTTGCATTGTTGGTCCCTATTTTTAGCTTAAATGACTTTGCACATAATAAAATTCCTTTACTATCTTTGATTACAACACCAGCTCCTGATAGTCCTAAGGGTGGTTAGACATACACTTTCTTCTTATCTTTTTCCTGAATTTTGTTTGTAACACTACATTGAAATTTCAGATTTTCTCTAAAAAAAATTACTTTTTTTTCAAAAAAGGACTAGTATCCTAGAAATGATATTCAATTTGCTACAAATTTTTTTCTTACATATTTTTCAAATTATTTTAATAACCTATTCAATTTTTATGTCAAGTTTCCTAACTCTGATTTTCTGAATTTTCATTTCCACTTAGAGGCCTAGTTTGGACCCCCATAATCTTGCACTGACCCTTAAGTTAGAATTGTGAGTTTGAGAATAGAAGCTATAGTGATTGGTTAATTCAAAACCCTAGCTTCCTGAAACCTTGCAAAATGAGTCAACCCAATGAGTCTTCTAAACATGAGAGGAAACCAAAGCAAAAGAGGGTTAAAAAAACAAAACCAAAGGATGATGTTGCTAATCCATAATTGCCTAAAGTGTCTAGGAATAAGAGGCCAGTAAAATGATATTATACTAGATTTATAGAAGAAGCATCCAAGTATCCAACCTCAGAATTGAAACCAATTGGGAAAAGGGAAATTGGTGAGGGTTTTTTGACAAGCCATTTTCAGGATTTGGCATGTGGGATAGGTGATGTGGGATTTATGCTTTTAACATGATATTTTCCAATCATCCAACGTGTCATCTTTGGGCATATGACATAGGCAAGCTGGTTGTTCCAAATTTTTTTGTGGAGGTGGATTTGATTTTAGAGTTGGCTAAGTGATATGACCCAAAGGACAGAGTTATGAAGAGGTTTCTAGATGGAGCCCCCATGCTAGATATTACAAGGAGTCAATTTTTTGAGGTTTTCAATTTGAATCCCTCTACCACTGAGTCAATCAATTTTGGTGCCTTATATTTAGAGTATGCTCGTAGAAAAAATTTGGCTACAAAAAGAACTTCTTACCAAGGAATAGAAGACATGATTTGAGAAAGAAATTTGTTCCTTTTGGATCTAGGGATGTTGAGCCTTTTGACTATGATGAATTTGATGAATATTTTCAAAACACTAATTATGCATTGTGCTAGGTTTTGCATAGAAAATATGATATCAAGATGAGAATTCATATAATGGTTATTGGCCATTGATATACAAAATAAATACCAGAATGGAACATTTTATTATGCTTCTTATATAGCAGATGAACTTCATATTGATTTAGTGAATTTGAAGGATGCAAGGCCTCCTCTATCTTGTAAATATTATTCACTATTAATGCATATGTTGCTATAGAGAGGTAAGCAGGTATTGACAAATTTCATGAGGTTAAGAGGAAGGGACAATCAATACAATGAATTATTTGTTTAGATGTGGACCCATTTTTGGGATATGCTCTATCCAGATTCAAATTATGCTACTTTTTGTAATGTTTTCAAGTTCGGTGTGCTAGAGAAATTGGGTTTAAAACTCGTGTATAGGATTTCTAGGGGTGTAAAATAAATTCCAAGACCCTTGTAATTTCAAGAAAATACAACAAAAAATTTTAATTGGGGGACTGGTATCTACATATTGATTATATTACAAGCAGGGTTTATGGATCTTTAGTTCCACCCTATTGACTTCTAGTATATGTGTCGGGTAGACTTGCTTTCATGGAGATAATGTGGTAGTTAGATGCCATGGATAAAGAGCACTTTAGAAATTCTAGAAAAGAATCTTTGATCAATCCCAAATGTGTTTTTTTATGCTTTGTAGTCACATCAAAAGAGGGTATTGAGAAATTTGTCTCTCTCTTGAATAATTATAGAATGAAACAAGATCAAGTAAGGTATTGTGATCTTGAAGGAGGCATTGCGCATGGAAAAGGAAAATGTAAAAAAGGCTAAGGAGGAAAACTCAAAAGTAGCCATAGAAATTTTTGATGACATCCTAAAGCATAGGGTTTCTAGGTTGGTACATAGATCTGACAACATTTGGAATGTTTATAAAAACATTCATGAAGCTCACAAGAGGTATGTTGAAGTTCAAAATTATTTTCAAAATGATCAAAGTAAGTGGAATGCAAGGGTTGGAGCACTTCAAGAAATGATCAAAAATATGAAGGAGGATCCTAAGGCACCTATGCACATCCTTGATATAATAAAGGTGATTGATTTAATGGGTAAAATTTTAGTATTTCATGAAAATTGGTTGTACAATTACAAAGAAAATTGAACATGTTTAGAGATATGGAGGGGCATGGCATGCCCAAACTAGTGAATGATGAAGGCAGGCTGATATAACACTTGGAAAGATGGTTTGGGATGTCTTCTCCCATACTTCAAGGAAGCAATCACTCTTGTAGATTATACTATGTTGAATGTTGTTATGGATGATATAACAGGGATTTAGGTCAACATGCATGATATACTTTTTCCATTTATTTCTTTTATGTTTTAAATTCTTCTATCTCAATGGGCACATGGAAAACATTTTACTTATGGCATAAATATCTAGTTTGTGGTTGATTTTGTTACAATGATGAATGATTCCCTTTGGAGTGCAGGAATTATTTTCTTTGAAAATGTGCAAAGGGAAATTTTATCTCATGTGATTTCCCCCTTTTTGGAAATGAAAATGTAACTGCTTTGGGGATATTTGAAATGTAAATGAAATGAATCTCAAATGTAAATGTGAAAAAATGTACAATTTGGCCTAAGGCTTGTTTGCTCCCTTATGCGTATAAAAGGGAATTCGAGGCCAATTGTACATATATTTGGTTGATAGAGATTTTGATCTCATGTAAGAAATTTTGTAATGTAGGCATAGAGAAATAAAATTATAGTTGAGTCTTAGGTTTGGATTTGAGTTTTTTATAGGCATAATTTTTTATAACAATACTAGCATTTGAATGAGAATATGTAGATTTTGAAGCAAATATTCTCCCTATGTATTTTTTCATACAAATTATTAATAAAATGATCAAGGATCTTTTGACTGGTCTTCAATTATGTTTTCATAAAATGTATGATTCTTTTTTTACATTAATTCAAAGAATTAATTAAAGTTCTTTGATGAAATTGTAGGTTCGTGTGATTAGATATGAGGATTTCTAAGTAGTTTATGATTTGGAATGTTCGAGTTGTTTTTTTGTAAAGTAGCATTACAATACTCTTGGATGCTAAGTTTGGGTACTATTATATTACTATTTGTGTCAAATTTAAATTCATCACTCATGGATAAGGCACCATTCTATTGCTTTGGTTAGTTTTGAAGTCATTGGGTCAGCCCTGCCTTTCAAAGAATAAATCCATAAAGACTATCTTTCATTCATTCAAAAATATTTTAAGTTCCATAGAAGGTTGGCCATTGTCTACTTTAGGTGATTATTTGTTAAAGAACTTGCTAGGTTCTTGAATTATTTCATCTAATTTGTAATTATATGAGAATTTATCTATTGTTAACAATGTATTTGGTAAATGGAACAAGAGTATCATAAGATACATTGTTGGGATCAAACTCCCGAGCCCTATAGAGCTCGAAGTGTAGAGGAAAATTCAAAGATAATTGATGAGCCCTATTGTCCAATCCTCACAATTATCAACCATTGAATTTGGAAAATTCATAGATAATTGATGAGATCAAGTTTGGTTCAATAAAAACAACCAATGTGATCAAATTTTATTTCTAAATAGTTCCTTAAATACTTAATATTTTTCCTATTATTGTAACTTGGTGCACATATATGTTTACTATATAGTCCTTGGGTAGCACTATAATGCAATAAAACAAATTATCGGGCCTATAAGATGAGTTGAGTTTTAAGTTTGTTGATAAGGGAAATTAGTATATTCTAATTTAATGGAAAATTTACCTTTTAAGTACGTCATATGGTAATATTTTCATTGGGGTAGGCCATACAATTGTTTAGGTGGAAAGAGGAATCTAGACTAATTAGTACACTAATCTAGATCAATCCTTTCTCCACTAAACATTAGAACATCAACCAACAAATGCATCATGCTTAGCTAACATACTCAAAGGCGATCTGTGCATGGACATTTCATGCCGCCCTTAGATGACCCATCACTGACAACCATTCTGAGGGATCTTATATGGGCCATCTTGCATGAATTTTCCTTGAAGGGTCCAAAATTTTCTAAGTGCTTATGTTTTTGGGCTTTCAATTTTTTTCTTCCCTTCATATTCAAATGCCTTCTCCATTGCTTCCACTCCATCACTCGTTCTCCCTTCTTTATTTTCCTTTCTAATTGTTTTGAGTGTCAACCTTCATCCTTCCCCCAGGTATGTGCAGGATCACCATGGAAAAAATATGCCCTTAACTAGCAAAAAATTTAGAAAAATCAAAGTTAGGTAACTTGAAATAAAAATTTGAATAAGTTATCTATATTATTTCAAAAAAATGTAATAATAGAATCTATAGAAAATTGAATGTAGTTTCTAAAATAGTAGGTTTATTTATTTTTAAATCTATTTGGTGAAAATTTGATATTTCAATGTAGCAGTACTTAAATTTCATGGAGAAAGTAAGTAGGTGTCTGTCTGACCACCCTAACCACAATAGAATGATAATATTTCTTTATAAGATTTTAGATATAAGTAGAGGAATCATGTCTCGATGTGATGCATATTTTTTTATAATTTTTTTCCAAATAAATAATTAATTAAAATTTTTTATTACAACTTTTAAAAGATATAAAAACTTGTATGTCTGACCACCTTAACTTGGTCAAAACTTCATGATTTTTATTTATTTTTAATACTATAGTATGTGAAGCATAGAATGTGACACATGTTTCAGATTCAAAAAATATGATACTGTTTGAAAGCTATAGATTTTTTTCAATCAACCTATTAATTAGGACTTTAGTTGTAATTCAAAGAGAAAATGAATAATAATTATTTATTAAATTCAAAGTAAGGCATAATTTATATTGGTCAAAAGTTGAGAATCTCCTTTAAAAATCCTTTTCATTTCATCAATTTCGGGTAAAAAAAAGTCGTCAGCCACATACCCTACACATGCCCATCATATCACGACTTTTTGGCCCATCATGATCCTACACATACCCCCCTTTAACTCTTACCATTCTCCTTTGTTAGGGATTAAGCCTTACCTCTAATCATCAAATTCATGAAGAGGTTGTTAAAGTTTCTTCTAAGTCTTGGTTTTTCATACTTTGGGGGTTTGGTTTTCCTCTTACCTCTTCCACCTTCTTTCCCTTTCTTTCTGTTACATTTTAGGTGTCATCCTTTTCCATTACCTTTTATTCTTTACCTCTTAATTCATTTGGTAAGTGATAAAACTTACTCTTGACCCCCAACCCCAAAATCTTTATTTTTGCTTTTGGGCATCAGGCTTTCATCTTTCACGTTTATTTCCTTCCCTTTCCTCATTCCTTAAAAAATTTAGATAATTTTTTAGTTTTCAAACATTGAGCTTCATCCTTTTCCTTTACCTCTTACTTTTTTCTTTCTTCATTCCTCTAAGCATATGGTATGGAAAGCCCCCAAATCTCGATCTTCGATGGTTTGATGCTAATGAGGTACATAAGGTTTGAGGTAGGCCCAAGACCTTACCTTCGATAGGTTCCTTTTTTTGTGATTCGGTACTTTGGCCTTCTTTGTTTGCTTCTTTAGCAAGCGATATGAGGTATCTCTGACCCCCAACCCCTAATTTTCAACGGATGTAATGTGTTTTTTGAGGTTGATGCCACTAACACTTGAGAAACCTTCTCACCTACCTATTTTACTTTTGAGGCTCAAGGACATCATTTATTACACATATATATTAACTTTTATAAAGGATCTCATGGGCACCCATGCTCATTTATTGCAAATGTATTTTCCTTTCTAATGGATCCATACCCAAGTCATGATTTTCATGGGACCCCTCCATCCTTTCATGCACAAGCACAATAGGCATTCATAGCTAGGGTTTGGGTGTTGAGTGGGCCAGCTATCTTCCTGGGAACATTTTTGAGTTATGCTTGAACTCTAAAGACAACAATTGTATATTTTTTAGAGGTCCTTGCTTCTTTTTCCTAGAAATATAGTATCCTTGTAACACTTTTTGAGGAGAATCATTGTAGCAGCAAACTCTTTTTAGATTTATAAATTATTGTTTCCTTCCTTTTTCATTCTTGTTCCTTTTGCAAAGATTGATTTGATGTGAAACTATAATTTCATACTTTTAATCCTTTCTCATGTCTCATTTTTCCAATTATTGAAGAAAGGGATTCAAGTAGTGTAAGTTATATGTTGTGTTGAATGGTTTTAATGGGTTTTTGTTGTGAAAAAATATCTATTCTTTCCTTCAAGAAATCTTTGAACCATACCTTCATATAAATTACTTATGTATTGCATGTAAACCAAGGTTGTAAAAATAAAAAATGATCTTTCATCAGTGCTGACTGTGAGTTAGACTAGCAAATACCTTTCTAATTTTTTGTGGATCACCCCTTTAGTTTAGGATTTCCCTTTCAAGTACTTATCCTTCTATCCTTTTTCCTTGAATTTTTTAGTAGTTTTAGGTGATCCATTAGGGGAACCAACCCACTCTAGAGATTCATCCTTGTTATAAGGAACACATAGCTTGAAGATGTTTCCATGTTACATATGATAGTTGAGTGCATACTAAACTAGGGTGAAATCCTAAGTGATAACACCATATTTTATGGGTTTTGTTCCTTTATTAAAAAGAGGAAAATTTGAGAAAGTGTGATTTAATTAATCTATATGATACAAATCCTAATTTAAATAAAGAAATAATTACACAAAAAATATGGAAATTTACATAAAATTAGTACATATCAAAAGGTGGAGATAGAGAGGAATCTTTCACTAGAAGTTGGAGGTTTTTATCTAACATGCAAGTGAATACTATAGACAATAACATTTTGCATTGGTGTCATTAGTGTATTGTATGGTCTAGGTGACTATTTGACATCTCCTATGTTGATTCCTATAATTTTCTATGTAAAATTTGAACCTATAGAAACATCAAGGAGGAAAAGTGGTTGTAGATGAAGGGAACACAATCTACTAAGTGGGGGGGCTGAATCAGTAGATCTAATCAATTCAATATTCTTAAACTTTAACTAAAATATTAGATCATGCAACTCGAATAAAAGTAGATACTTTTTAAGTAATAGCATAGGAGCACACATCTACACATGAGAACGCAAAATATACATGGAAACCTAAGATGGAAAAACCATGGTGAGAATAGTTGCTTGGATCTATTGTCCAAATCAAGCCTCAAAGAAAAAATATACAAGTGAATTTTACAATATGAAGTAGGCACCAACCTACTAGAGACACCAATCCCCAATTTTTTTGTAGGAACCAACGCACTAGAGACACCAACCCAAAATTGAATCGGTATAATAGGTAGAACATTGGATTTCCACTAGAATACATTGATAAAGCTTGTAGATCTTTAATTGTAGCCTAAAACATCTCATACACTTCTAGACTAGATACAAACACTCTTCCACACTTCTTGTGACCTTCTGATAATGGTGCACACTTTGAAATACAACTCACACAAAAATAACTTTAGCTTCACAATCATCTCCTTCTATATTCACCTTTTGTACTTCATCAAGTTCACATTATGCATCAATATAATTGATGAATATATACATTAAATTGTATTAACACTTCTTCTATGTCATCCAGGGGTCTAAAAATAACCAAGATGACATAAGGTGGACCTAAAATCATATTTAATGAAATGTGTAATAGCTTGGTCCAGATATAAATTTTGATGTCACCAAATGAACATGATGTTATGCACTACCACAAGAACCTTAACCAAGTCATATCTTGACACCATACTCCAAATCTAAATTTGGCATACTACTAGCCATTACCACATAGGATTTGAACACTAAAAATTTGAAAAATAGGCACATATAATATTTTGTCACTAGAATATTTTTGCATGAAAAGAATATCCTCTGGAAACTCATGAATATGATAAAGCTAGTGTAGATATACACTCCTTTGAAATCACAGAGCCAAATGGTAGAAATGTTGATCATAATTGTATTTCGAGAGAAATCTCTCTATCCTAAGAGCTAAGCTAAAACATACCAAAATAGACTTTAAATTTACCTCTATCATAGTGAATAGATGAATGCATGATATTGCAATCATACAACTAGCTACACGTACTTCAAAAATTAAACTAGTAACATATATTTTTGTAAATCTCTACAACTCAAAATAATATGACAAGGGAAATATTATGATAATTCATGTACTACTTAGCCTTACACCCTTGACATAGTGAACTACTTTGACATCAATGACAACCTCTATTAAAAAATATTTCCTTTTTTATTGATGGAAAATAACAAAATGCTATGCCACCCATAAAACTACTCAAACACACATGAAGACATTTCACCCTCTTAGATTGATTTCTCTCCATTTGAAGATATATAATTTTGAGTTCACTTCCCTCCCCTTTGAAATCAATGGTAAAGGTAAAAAATATCTCCTTTTAGATTTCTGGAATTTCTCCCCCTATAAACTCATATTTCAAGAAACGTGACTAAAACTTCAAATATGAAGAAATGGAGAGAATTTTTGTAAACCTCCCTAGCTTTAATAACACATTCTTCATTTTTCAAGTTCTAAAAACTCTTATGATAACTTATATGTTATAAAAATGGGAACATACATACTTCATACTTGCCTCAGATAAACAACCACACCTTCAAATGGAGAGAAATGCAAAGCATTTCTCTGGTCTTGTTTAGGACACCTTCCCCCTAAGTCTATACTACATTGCTTCCAAAAAAATTTCCACAAGATCATCAATTCTTGTCATAGTAGGAAGACCAGGATCCCCCTCAACTTGTGTTCCTTCTTGATTCAAGAGGAGGGAGCAATAACTCCTATATTTTATTCCATAAATTTAAAATTCTCCTTAGGAAGTGGTTTTGTGAATATATCAACCACTTGCTCCTTTTTCTCAACATACTCCAAATTTATCTCCCTTTTTTGTAACTTTCTCTTTCACAAAATGATACTTGAATGCAATGTTTTTTCTCCTTAAATGTATCACAAGATTCTTTGAGATGTTTATGGAATTGGTATTATCACAAAGAATAGAAATAGGTTCATCAAACTCAATATGCATCTCCTTCAAGTTTATTTTTTTCTAAAGAACCTAAGTGGAGCATGAAGTTGTAGCAATGTATTGTGATTTTGATTTAGATAAAGAAGTTAAATCTTGTTTCTTACTTAACCAAGACACCAAAATGTCACTAAGAGAGGAAGTTCCACCACTTGTGATCTTTCCATCAATTCTTCCTACCCAATCTACATCTATGTTTGTATTCAAAGTGAAATTTCACTCTTTGGATACCATGAGTTTCTTTGATATGAGTTTCTTTAGAAGTCACTTGGAATCTACCCAGCAACTCAACTTTCTACATTATATATAGTTTAGATGTTGTCACATACATCAAAATACCAATCATAGATTTGTACAAGGTTTGTTCTATTGATTCAGATTCTTCATATTTACTCAACTTGAATCCTTCAACCATAGGTATACCCACCTATTTGTAGTCTTCCATCCTAAACATACTTAGCATCTCCTTTATGTACTTATTTTAGGAAATGAATATGCCTTTGTTTGATTATAAAATGTGAAACCCAATAAAGAAAGATAATTCACCTAGAATTAACATTTCAAACTCACTCTGCATTGCCTTATGAAACACCTTGCACATGTCATCAATGCTACCGCCAAAAATGATATCATATACATAGACCACAATTATCAATAGTTTATAACCTTCTATTTTTATGTACAAATTTTTATCTATACTTCCTCTCTAGAACCCCTGATGTACTGCAAGTATCCATCAAACCTTGAATATTAAGCTTTAGGGGCTTGTTTGAGTCCATAAGGGGAATTATTCAATTTAGACACATAATCCAAATTTTTAGAACATTGAAACATGAGCCATTCAATGTAGATCTCTTCTTGTATTTCATTCAAAAATTTTGACTTAACATCCATCTAGTATACATTGAAATTATTGAATGTTGAAAGAGCCAAAAAATTCTAATAGCTTCTAGTCTTTCTATGGGAACAAATGTCTCTTCAAAATCTATGCCTTCAACCTAAGCATATAATTTGCAAACAATTCTAGCCTTGTTCCAAATCACTTCATCTTCTTCATTTATCTTGTTTCTAAAAACCCACTTGGTTCCAATCACATTCTTTCCTTTAGGTCTTGGGACTAGTTCTTAAGTTTCATTTTTGTTGATTTGGTTTAATTTTTACTTCATGGATTCTATCTAACCTTTCTCTTTTCTTGCTTATTTATAGGACTTAGGTTTTATCTTTGATAGGAGAGAAAAATGTACTTGCTCATTTATCTTCTCAAGTCTCATCTGGGTCTAAAGACCACTATCTTTACCTCTTATAATTTGGTATTTAGAGTTATTCTTTTGAATATATTTTTCTAGAGTTTTTGTAACAAATTTTTAATCTTCATCAATATTACAGATTGGTTCTTCATCATCTTCTACTTTTGGAGTACTAGTAGAATGAATTGTTTTATTGACTCTCACACTTGCACTTTCCACAATCCTCTTTAGACTTTTGTTGTAATATCAATATGCTTTAATTTTCAAATAAAAACCAATAAAAATACCTTCATTAGATCTATAATCAAACTTACCCAAATTCTCTTTGTCCCTTTTGATGTAGCATTTACTTCCAAACATCCTGATATGTCTATCTGAATCTAGTCTTCTCCCCATGACTCATATGGTGTTTTATCAATCTTGCATCTGATCTAAACTTTGTTTAGGATATATACCATAGTTTTAAGTACTTCTCTCATATACATATCTTGAATATTTTCTTGACATAACATTATTCTTGCAATCTCATGTATAGTCTGGTTCTTCCTTTCTACAAATTCATTTTGTACAGAGTTATAGGAGAAGAAAACTACCTCCCTATTCCATGGTCTTCATAGAATTTATCATACTTGGTAGAAGTGAATTTTCCACCTCTATCTAGTCTCAAAACCTTAATTGTTCTTCTAGTTTCATTCTCTATTAATTCCTTGAATCCCTTAAACTTCTCAAATTCTTATGAATTCTATTTTAGAAAGTTAATCCAAGTTATTCTAGCGTAAACATCAATGAGCATCATGAAATACATATTGCCTTATAGAATTTTCTCCTCATAGGTCCACATAGATTTTCATGGGCCAAAACCAATGGTTTTGACATGTATAATACTCCTTAGCAAGAGTTTTTTTTTATCTATTTTCCTTCATGACATGGTCTGTAGCTAATAGATTGAGGCTTCTTAATCTTTGGCATATCCCAAACCATTCCTATTTAGATAATATTTATGATATCATCAAAATTAATATGTCCCAACCTTTTGTGCTAAAAGAAACTTTCTTCTCTCTACATAGTAAGACAATTTTCTCCATTCATCTTGCTGAGATGATATATGTCACTGCTTGTCCTACTTCCTTCCACAATCGATTCTATAGTGCTTGATTTCCCGATTTCACAACCTTCAATATTAAAGAATAGTTTATAACCTTTATCACACATCTAACCTACACTTAAAATATTATGGTTTAGTATATCAACATAAAAAACATTATGTGTCTTTATCCTACTACCATCAACACTCAAAGTACCCTTACTGATGATTTTAGAAATAGAATTATTTCCAAGATCACAAAGCCTCCAAACTTCTTGAAATTCATGAAATTAATTTCATCACTAATCATGTGGCTTGAGCATCTATTTTCTATGATCCATATATTCTTCTCTTTATAAACATGTAGATAAGTTTGATCAATCATTGATTTCTCTAACCTTTTCTCTTCAACAACCTTCTTCTAGAATTTATTTGATTCATGAATCCTAGCTTTTAATCCTTTTGCAACTCATATCAATGTATCCAAAATTATTTCATTTATAGAAAATGATATTGAAATAATTGGATAGAGGTTAAAATGCATGATTGTTTACAAATTTATTTCTTCTTAACATAGCTTGTCTACAATCCATGGCCTTAAGCCCAAAGTTATTACAATTAACATAGTAACCAAAAAATAATAATTGAGCCTAGTGTTGTATCTTTTCCTTTTGAATCGTCTACTCTTCTTCATAACTTGAATAAATCCATCATTTTGAGTCTTTTTTTCATCACTTGCAATAGCTCATTCATACTTTGTACTTTCAAAACCAGCCGATTCCAAACATGCTTTAGTAGGCTTCACTAGTTGTTCTATCACCTTATTGTTTTTATAATCAAAAGCAATTTTTGTTTTAATTTGTAGAGATCTCTAACATCCCAATATCTAATCAAGAGTCTCAGTACTATTTCCAAAATTCATTTTCATTTGTTGGTTTACTTTCTCAAGATTTTTTCTTATCATCACAACTACTTCAAGCTTCTCACAATCCTTATCTCTTGAAAACAATTTTAAGGTAATAATTTCTTCAATCCTTTTTGCTTCTTCTACCTAGGCCTTCAGATTAATAATAATATTTTCTTCATTTCTCTAAATCTAGAGATACCTTTTCTTTAGCCCTCACTTCTTTATAAATTCCCTTCTTTAGTCTCTGAATCTCTTTTCCATCATGTAGCAATTCTTCCACAATATATACTTCATCTTTATTGTTTTAGAATCCATTTATGTATCCTCTTCATTAGTTTCAAAAGCCACAAATACAACTTTTTCTTTTTCATCTCCAAAGACATATTCATCTTCTTCATCAGTAGAGTGGTCTTCCTCATTTGTGTAGAAACTATTAAATTATTTCCTCTAAACTTTATTCCTTCTCTGAAATGATTTATTTCCATAATTTTTATCAACACTATTAGAATCCTTATGGGGAAACTTAGCCATAAAATTTCATAATTCACCATAATTAAAACATAAAAAGTAGCATGCCTTTATACTTACTAGAACCTCTTTTTAGATTTTTGACAAGATTGGCTTCCTCTGAATCTGATTTAATATCAAATTATGTATTAACTTGCTTCTTAGATACTCTAAATCTTGCTTATATTATTATAGAATCCTTACTTTCAAATATCATTTCAAAATAAGTTAGAATTCTATACAGTTCAGTTATCTTCAAAATATTCAAATCCTTAGCTTCTTCAATTGCAAAGAATTTAGAATAAAAACTTTGAGGAAGAGATCTATGTACATTTTTTACAACATTATTTTCATTCAATTTGTCACCAAGACCTCGGATAGAGTTGAAAAATTCATCAAGATGAAGTTGGAATGTGGAAATATTTTCATTTTCTTTCATCTTCAAGCTTTCAAACTAAGGTCTATGAGTTTGTCGCTTTACCTCTTAGAACTTTTCATCACCTTCAAACATGGTATGCATTTTTTTCTCATATTTCTTTCATGGTTGTGTACTCCATCACTTTCACAAATTCAGAGTTAGGCAATCTACATAAAATAGAATTACTTGCCTTATAATTAATTTCACAAGCCCTCTTTATGACCTAATCCCTATGAGGGTTTTTAGGAATATCATATCCTTCTAAAACAGACATCTAGATTTCAATTCATAGAGCACCAAGTAGGACTCCATCTTGACTTTCTAGAATTTAAAATTTGATCCATAAAAGAGTGGTAATTTGTTTGCAAAGAATAATTCCTAAGCAACAAAGTGTTCCATCCTAGAACTACCTTAAGCTATTAGGCTTCTTCAAAGGAACTTGGATTTGATACCAACTGAAGGGCACAAAATATACGAAGAGGGGGAGGGTGAATCAATAGATATAATCAATTTAAGACTCTTAAATTTAACTTAAATATTATGTCATGCAACTTGAACCAAAGTAGACACTAATAATCAAGTAACAACATAAGAACACACATATGCAAATGAGAATACCAAATATATGTTGAAACCCAATATGGAAAAAAACATGGTGATAATAGCCACTTGGATCTACTGTCCAAATCTAGCCTCATAAAAAAAAATATACATTAGTTTTATAATATGAAGTAGGAACAAGCCTACTAGATACACCAATCCCCTATTTTTTTTGTAAGCACCAACCTATTGGAGAAACCAATCCCCTATTGAATCAGTATAATAGTTAGAACACAAGCCCTATCAGATTACATAGATAAAGCTTGTGGATGCTCAATTTTAGCCTAAAATATCTCATACACTTCTTGATTGGACATAGAAACTATTCCACACTTCTTATGATATTTTAATAATGGTGCACAATTTGAAATGCAACTCACATTTAAACAAATCTAGCTTCACAATCTTCTCCTTCTATATTCATCTTTTTTACTTCATCAATTCACATTGTGCATCCATCTTACTAATGAATATATACATGAAATTTCATTAAAACTTCTTTAGTGTCAGTTAGGGTTCTACAAATAACTAGGATGACATAAAGTGGACCTAAAATAAAATTTCATGAAATGTGTAATAGGTCAGTCCAAAATAAAATTTTGATGTCACCAAATGAACATGATGTCATGCACTACCACAATAACCTTAACCAAGTCCTATCTTGATGTTCACCACATGTTAGATTTGAATTTTGCACACTACTAGTCATTATCACACAAGATTTGAACACTAATAGGTTGAAAATAGGCACAAATAACCTTCTATCACTATGATATTTTTGCATGTTGAACATGTATCCTTTAAAAACTTGATAGTATGATAGAAATAGTGTATACATATTCTCCTTTGAAACCATTGATCCAAACTACATTTCTAAAATAAATGTTAATCATAATTGTATTGCTAGATAAATCTCTCTATCTTGGGAGTTGAGTGTAAAGATACCAGTACAAACTTTTCATTTACCTCTATCATAGCAAATACTTGAATGCATGATATTGCAAGAATGAAAATAGTTACACATACTTTTGGAACTATAACTAGTAACATATATTTATGTAAATCTCTACAACTCAAAATAATATGACAAGTGGAATATAATGATAATTCATGTACTACTTAGCCCTACACTTTTGACATAGTGAGATCCTTTGACATCAATAATAACATTTGTTCAAAAGTGGATATATAGGAATTTTCCTTGGTCAAACCTATTTTGTTATTTATACCTCCATGAATATACAATTTGATAGAAATAAATAATTTGTTCTGTAAATCTTAAGTGTGTCTAAGATTTGGATGAATGGTGATAGATAAAATGATAATCAAAACCCCACTCAAGCATGTTAGAGTCAATTTCTATGTGCCTCAAACAAGATAATGCAAGATCCAACCCAAGAGAAATGTTATGCTCAAGGAAAGGGCATTGAGCATCCTTTTGGGGTATAATTCCATAGGTAAGGTTTTTTGGGCATCATGAGAATATCTCTTGAACTAGAGGTAAGGAAAATGTTAGAAATGGTCCTAAAATGGACTAAGGGAATGGGAACTAAATTGAACTCCAAATAGAGTGTGAATTTTTTTTTGCATCATCAGGGAGCAAAATTTACAATTCTACAATAGTTTAACTATGACCTATGCATACATGTCATCATAATGTGAGGAAATGACTATTCAAATTTAAAATACATGGTAAGAACACACCTTCATTTCTAACTTCCAATGGGGTTCAATGATTTGTATGATTCAACATAGAGGTCCCTATAGCTAGGGAAATATTGAAAGAAAATAACATTTATTTAACAATTTATCTATGAACTAACACCACCAATTAATTTTTTATAAAATTTGAAAGAAAGCCAAGGAGTAAGTGATAATTTATCTTTATCCATTTATTAAAATCTAATGAAATTTCACCAACTTGTATTCAAATATCCTCAAACCATTTAGAATAAACCAAATAAAATGATAGGATGAACCCACTATAACTATAGTATTAGGGTCAAAGTTTTGTTATTTGATTGACTACTTTTTCTATGATAGCACATGGGAGAACTTATGTTAATATAATCACCAAATTAAAGGGTAACCTGGTATTCCAAATGGAACTAACAAGATATTCATGTTCCTTAACTCATGGATCCCAAACAATTAAAATTTGACATGATTGGTTAATTTGGAAAAAGTTAATAATATTAGATGTCGAGTGATTAGAAACATGGGAGATTTGTGTTGTTTCTATTTTTGTATTTTAAAGTCTTTTTTACACATATCTCAATAGAAAATCCCATATCTTGTACCCAAGGAACTAGAAAAAAAAATATACCTTGGTAAAAAATTTAAAGTATGTGTAAAAAAAATGTTCTCCCCTCCTAAAATAAATCTACATCACTTTCATACACAATCTCTTTTTTCAATGCAATTTGGATACAATTGGTGAATATTATTTTTATTAATAAAAAGGTATATGAATAATATTAAATTTTAGAAAGCACATGCACTAATATAATAAGTAATCATTACTTAGTGGCAAGAGCATTGGCTTATAAACTTTATGTCTGATCTACAATTAAGGCTTTAATTTGATAAAAAAATATGTGTGGTATTATATTTAGCCACTATATTTTTTGGATGACATGTGGAAACTTAGGTTGTGAGTCTTGTAATGCTTAGCACCAAAGAGTAATGGTCTCAATAGTATAGTGGTGAGTGATAAGTTGATGCAAATAAATTCTAATCTTTTTAAATGGAAAATATGATAATATGGTCCTATCCCAAAAGTAGTGCACATAATACCTTAGGAAATAGAATAAATTGAAAAAAATTATTTAATTAGATTCATAAATGATCACCCAATAGCTAAGGTGATATTGGTACCTCAACACCATGTAACGTATGAGGATAATGATGGATTTTCAAACCACCATTAAATTTTTAATTATGATGAGATTTGATGGCATGAGATTTAAAAAGGAATATCCATGGTAGAAGATTAAATTTTAGGGTTAATTTACAATCAGATCCACACCAAATTTATTAGCCATTAGTTTGTTAGAGGGATTCAACATGAAATAAAATAATAGAAACTGAAACACATCCACACCATGCATAATAGAACACCAAATTTATGTGGAAAATACAAGAAGGGAAAAAGCATGGCGAGGATTAGCTCACAATATAAAGTAATTGCAACATTGAATACAATAGGCTCACTACCAGAGGGCTCACTACCCAAAAGAAAGAAGGGATCATTGCCAATGGCTCACTACTAGATTACAAAAAGAAGAAAGAAGAATGTTACAAAGATAAATCCATATCAATACCATAGAAAAGTCCACCACAACATCACCAATAAATTCATAACCTTTTTGAAGATTGTAGACACTTTTTGCTCACTGCTTCTACTAGTCTAAATCATTGAATCTCACACTACACTTTAGAAATTCACACTTCACAACTCTTCAATTCACATCACTAGCTCTACACACCAATCCTTCATCAACAACACACTTATTTATAACTTCTTCAACCTTGAAAGTAGTCTCCAAGGCCAATTATGCGCATCAACCATGCAAATTCAAATTAGGTTGACACCAAAATATTCCCATGGTGGAAAGGAATTAAGTCAGACCATATCACACCTTAACTTGGACATAAATCAACTCATAAATGCCACACCATGCATCCAAAAACATCGAAGAAAATCCAAAATTAGTGCAAAAACCCAAGGTCAAACAAACCTATGTAAACACCATTAAAAATTTAAGCACATACTTCCATTGATCCAGAGATAACTTTTGAATCACATAAAACACTTGAACAGAAACTGGAATATTCCACAAACACCCTGAAATCCAAAAAATTCCTTTGCAACAAATTTCACCTAAAGAACAAGCTCATGTTGTACATCTAGTTAACCTTTTACTTAGTGTAACTCAAGAAACTAACTTGCAATGCACCAAACCATGAAAAAATTCAACCAAAGGTAGAAATGAGCAATACAAACACACTTTTAGAACCATAATACCAAAAAAATAACTATGGAGATGTGTTGAGCAAAACCATTTCTCCTATACACTATTGTAATGCACAGTTCACACATTGGTGTACACAACTTTCACTGCAAAATGATCCAAAACCAAAAAATATAGATATAACATGACTGAACACCTCTAATCAATATATCCAAATCCATACAAGTAAATCTTCAACATAGAATAAATGTAAAGAAAAAAAAAGCACCACTCTTTATGCTAGAATGCCTCTACAAGACATTGTTTCCTCTTTTATTCAAATTTTCTCTAAATCACTTGGAAACCAAGCACAACAAACACATTTTGATCATTTGGAAAAAAATCCTCATCACAACCAAACTAACTCCAACATAGAAACTGAACCATACACATGCTTATCAAAGCAATGTCACTAGTAACACTTACTAATGATAGCATAATGAAACTAAGAAAAGCATCATCACAAATTCTTAACCATAAATAGAATTTCAACAATCACTAATAGTATGAAATATTTGAAATTAATGGAAACAAAAACATAAGCCTATTGACATCAATGAAAATTCCATGTACTCATTCTTGCAACAATCTCCCTCTTTGTCTTTGATGGCAACACATGATGTGAAAAACCATCAACAACAAAAACAATAACTCTAATCTCCAACACATTGCTCTATGCCAAATCTTTCTCTTTTCCACTTTACATCATGCTCTCCTTGTTCACATTACTCTCTCTCCCTTTCTCAACTAACTCTTTCTTTTTTCACATAACTCTTTCTCTCCCTTTGATATCAATGGAAAAGGATTGCACATCTCTCTTTCTCCCACTTTGGCATTAATCATACTTAGACTTGCTCACCACTACTCTATAACATCTTTTACTTCTTACTACTCTACATACTCCCCCTTAAGAGCACACAAAAAACTATACCAACCAAAAACCACTTGCACATATCCTCTAACATAGCTTACAAAGGACAACACCAACCTGCACCAACACTGACTCCCACTAACCACAACAATGATACTACCTACTCCCCTAAGAGGTAGCCTCCAAAATTAGTATAGAAAAAAGAATGAATCTTGAGATCCACTAGATTAATGCATATCCTTATCCATATAGGTCAAAGAAGGAGGGGTAGTAACCCCTAACTTCTTAGGGAGATACTCAAAAGTATCCTTATAAATAGCCTTAGTGAATATATCAACAACTTTATCCTTTGTAGGAACATACTCGAGCTTCACTTCATTATCTACAACCTTTTGTCTCAAAAAGAGATACTAAATTGAGTTATGCTTTTTCATTGAGTGTACTACCAGGTTCTTTGCAATGTTAGTAGCACATGTATTATCATAGAAGATAGAAACTGGTTCATCATATACAATTTTGATATCCTTTAAGGTTTTCCTCATCCACAATACCTACGTGAAGCAAGATGTTGTTGCAATATATTTTTCCTTTGTAGTGGATAAAGACACTAGATCTTGCTTCTTGCTTAGCTAAGACACCAATCTACATCCAAGAAAGAATGCACCACCACTTGTACTTTTCTTGTCATCCACACAACCTACCCAATATGCATCTATATAAGCAATTAGAGAAAAATCAATATCCCTGAGATACGATAAACCATGTTCCAGAGTGCCTTTAATGTATCTAAATATTCTTTTCACTACTACAACATGTGACTCTCTAGGATCTTCCTAAAATCTAGCCACAAGACAAACTACATGCATGATATCTAGTATAGTATCAATTATGTATAGTATTCCTCTAATCATTCATCTAGACTTCCTTTGATCAGCCTTAGGAGATTCAACATTGTTTATCAACTTGCAACCAATAACCATGGTGTACATACCAATTTATAATCTTCCATTCCAAACTTCTTCAACATTTCTTTGATATACTTTGATTGTGAAATGAATATACCTTTTTTATCAAACTATTTTATAGTCTAAGGAAAAAATTCATCTCCACAAGCATAGACATCTCAAAATCTTTATGCATCTCTTCTACAAATATTTTAGACATAGCTTCATTTCCTCCAAAAATTATATCATCAAGATACACAATTGTAATCAAGATTGGATCTTCTACAACTTTGAAATAAATATTACTATTTTTGGTATCTTTATTAAATCCTTGTATCAAGTACCTATCCATCCTTGCATACCAAGCTTTGGGGGCTTGGTTAAGTCTATAAATGACCTTCTTCAATATGTAGGAAATATCTAGTTATTTTGATAAATGAAAACCTTCTAGTTGTTCAATGTATACTTATTCTTCCAACTCACCATTCAAGAAAGCATACTTAACATCCATTTGATAAAATTTGAAATCCTTATGCATTGCAAAAGCTAAAAGCATTATGATATCTTCCATTCTTGCCACTGGAGAAAATGTATCCTCAAAATTTATTCCTTCTAATTGTGAGTAGCCCTTACACACAAGCGCTGCCTTGTTTCTTAATACTTCTCCATTCCCATTCAATTTGTTTTGGAATACCCACTTAGTTCCAATTACATTATTTTTTTTTAGTCTTGGGACAAGTTCCCAAGTATGATTCTTTTCAAGTTGCATTAGTTCTTCCATAGCCTTGATCCAATAAACATCCTTGCATGCTTCAATCACTATATTAGTTTCAACTTTAGAAAGTAAACATAGATTTACCTATTCTTCAATTATGTCAGTTTTTCTCCTTGTCAAAACACCTTTTCTTTTATCACCAATGATCTTATCTTAAGAATTATTCTTTTGTAAATACTTAGGATTCTTAGGGATCCTTTCCAGAGCTTCTTCCTCTTCAATCTAAACTTCTTTATCCTTATCTTCATCTCTATCATTTTCCCCACAATAGGACTCATTTGATTCATATCCATCTATCACAATAGAATTCTTATGTAGGTTTTCATCTACCTTGAAAATTGCACTCTCAACAATCTTATTTAGTATCTTTTTGTAGCACAGATAAGATTTGATTCTAGTAAAATATCCAAGAAAGATACCTTCATCAAATCTTGTATCAAACATTCCTAATTTCTCTTCATCTCTTCTAATATAACATTTTCTTCCAAACAATCTAAATATTTGACAGTAGGGATCCTTCCATACCACAACTCAAAGGGAGTCTTTATGTTGTTTGTTCTTACATGTAATCTATTAAGTATGTAGACTGTAGTATGAATTTCTTCTCTCTAGTATACTTCTAGCAGGTTCGCTTCTTTCATCATTATTCTTCCAGCTTCCTAAACATTCATATTCTTTCTTTCAATCAATACATTCTATTTAGGATTCCTTTGGGGAAAAAATTTCTCTTTATTCCATGATTCTCACAAGATTTATTAAACTCATTGGAGGTGAACTCTCCACCTTTTTCAGAAATCAAAAAAAATATTTTCATATCCATTTCATTCTTAACCATAACAATAAATTATTTAAACTTATCTAGACCTTCTAACTTTTCTTTGAGAAAATAAACCCATGTCATTCTAGTTTAATCATCAATTAATAGCATGAAATACATGTCACCTTGAAAAATTATTATTTTGGTAGGAAAAAAAAGATCTATATGCATCAATTCCAATAATCAATTAGTAGATTTTTCTTTGAATTTGAAACTTCTTTCTTTCTTCATAATTTGGCATTCCTTGCAGACAATATTGAAGGGATTTGTAATCTTTGGAAGATCTCTCACAACTTGAACTAAACTAATCCTTACTAGGCTATCAAAATTGATGTGGCACATTCTTCTATGCCATATCCAACTTCCATCTGTCCTACCAATAGCAACCACATTTTTGGAGCCTTTTTTAATCTCACATCCATCACCCTGAAACATAAGATTGTATCCTTTGCTACACATTTATCCAACACTCAAGAGGTTATGCCATATAACCTAAATTAAATAACATCATCCATATTATGCTTTCCATCAAAAATAATTAAACCTTTTTCACATATCTTAGTAGATGTATCATCACCAAAATTAAATAGACCTCCTTCATATTTCACAAGTTTAACAAACTTACTTTTTCCATGAGACATATGATTTACGAATCCATTATTGAGGATTGAATGGTTCTTCTCGTCTCTAGCTTTAAAATTAGTCACAATAGTTCCTTTAGTATTGTTCCCTAATTCTAGAGAATTTTCCTTCATACATCTCTTAGAGATAGCATAATTAGATTCAAAATTTATAGTAATGAACAAGCATTCACTATCCTAATCATCTACATAGTCATATTCATCATCAATTATACGAGCATCTTCTCTAACATAATAACTTTTCTTAATTGTTTTACCTTTTTCCTCCTTGTTCTTTTCATGTAAAGCCTTGCTTGGAAATCTTGAAGCATAATGGCCTATCTTTTCACAATGGAAACATTTGAAAGGAAACTCACATTTATATTTTCCAGTACCCTTTTCATTCTTCTCACAAAGTTTATTTCTATGTATCATAAAGATCCTCTAGATCTAATTCCTCAATCTTCTCTAATTTTCTAGCCTTGAAAGCAATCTCAGTATTTCCATTACATGAACCAAATCCTCTCATTTTAAAAGAAAATAAAGCACCATACAATTTATCTCTAGTATATTTGCTTAAATCTTGAGCTTCCTCAATAGCAAAAACTTTATGACTATAAGATTTAGGAGAAGTTCTAAGTACCTTCTTTACCACTTCTTCTTCTTCAAAATTTCTACCAGGACCTCTAATAGTGTTGACCGTCTCATCCACATTATGCATGTAGCTTGTAATGTTTTCATCTTTAGATAACATCCACATGTTCTCAAATATGATCTTTAGATTCTACATCTTAGCATGAAAGAAAATAATAGAAACTAAAGCACATTAACGCCATGAACAATAAAACACCAAATTTACAAGAAAAAATCAAGAAGGGAAAAACCATTGTGAGGATTGTTGAAAGTATGAAGGAAGTATGATTATGGTGTTTTCATTGATGTTAATTGGTTAACTAGTTTTCAACTAGTTTTATTTGTCATTGATGTCATGGATATAGGTTATTGGTTGTATCCATCAAGGATATTGAGAAAATTGTAATGAAGAAATGTTGCAAGTGTTTAGTTGTTGCTCCATAATTTTCTTCTATGTTTGTGGAGTTTAGATATGTTGATCATGGCTAGTGGAAGTTGCTATATCCAATATTTTGGCTTCTAGATTGTTGTACAATGTGAGTTATGTTCACCAGTTGTGAACTGTGCTTTTCAGGGTATCTAGCTGAGGTCCAAGAGAAATGTAGTTGTTGTATATTTCTTCTTGTTTGAGTCTTATGACTTGTAGTTCAGGAGTTAAGGTGATATGATCATGTTGAAGATAATTTTGTTATATGGAAGGATTGGATCATGCTAAGGTTGCATGTGCTTAGTTTATTTATGTGTTTAACACTAGCTTGGATGACCTTGTGTTTAACACTAATTTTGAAGCTTATGGAAGAGTTTTGAAGCATGTGATCTTGTGTCACCCTCATTATAATTCTAGCCTATAATGTTCTAGCACCAACCTAATTTCAATTTGTAAATACAAATGGTATATGTCCGACTTTGGATATGTTTCAAAGTTGAATATTGCATAAATATAGGATGAGATATTGGTAAAAGTGAGGTGCAAAGAAATAGAGAAACATAGATGCAAGATAGATGTGAATCAGTGTGTAATTAATGTGACTTGGTGTAGATTAGTGAGAAGTCTAAATGCTGAGTTTTCTGAAGTGGTGACCTAAAGGTGTACTCTATCATTCAATCATGTCTAAAAGAGTTTGAATGAATTGTGGTGGAAATTTATATTGCATTGATATTTTCTTCTATATGTAACATATCTCTTCTATTTTCTTTGTATATGTGTGGTAGTGATCCCTCTAGGTGGTTAACCCTTGGTTGGATAATGATTCTTTATACAAATAGTGAGTCCTTATTTTGGCAATCATCCTTCTCTGGAAATGAGTCTTTGTAATCGATTTTAAAATTATCTATATTGCGAGCTAATCCTTTCCAGGGTTTTTCCCTTATTGGGTTTTCCATGTAAATTTGTTGTTATTGTGTATGTGTGAAGTTTTTTTAGTTTCTACCTTTGCACTTAATGATTAATTAGAATAGAAGAATAAAGGATTTGTGATTAATTTAATATCTAGTGAAATTTTTAAATGTTAAATTTTGTTACAATTGATTCACCCCCCTCTTATTTTTCATGTTCAACAATTTGTATCAGAGTTTGGTTCCTTGGAAAAGAGATTAACTACTTAAGGAAGGTCTAGGATGGCAAGAAAAATCACTTTTGAATGTCCTTAGTTTGATGGAACAAATTATGCTATCTAGAAAATACAAATGGAATGATATTTGCAGTATTGTGGATATGATGTTGAAACTGCCTATAAATTTTTTTATCCTCCTCCAACTAATGGTTTGAGTATAGCTAATGAAATAAAGGAACATGAAGCAAAATACAAGGTTAATTTCATTCTAAAGAATGTTATTTCATATTTTGAGACTTTGATTAAAGTCCAAAATCTAAAGAATGCAAAAGACTTGTGGGATGCTTTGGAAAATGTGCATAAAGGAAATGAAAAGGTTAAAGAATCAAAGTTGTAGAATTTAGAGGCACAGTTTGAGGTCCTACATATGTTTGTAGATGAGAAAATTAAATATTATAAACTGAGAGTATATGATTTGGTAGCTGAAATGAGAGGACCTGGTGCTATAATAGATGAACCTAGCATTATGAAGAAGCTTCTTAGAGCTCTTCTTGATGCATAGAGTTAAAAGGTATCTATTATTAATGAATATTTTTTCAACTATAATAATTATACTAAATATTAGTTATTGAGTACTCTAACATCTTATGAGATGAGAAAACCAAATTTAAGAAATCGATCCAAATCAAAAACTGTTTTCAAGGCTATAAGAGCTAAAGATCTAGATGAGGATAATCTTGGTGAAGTAAAAGCTAACTTAGTGAGAAGAATGAGGAAAGGATCCAACAAGTATGAAGTTAAGTTACCCTTTAAATTCTTTAGTCACAAGAATAGTTCACTATACTTTGAGATTTCTAGAAAGAGTTAAGACAAACAAACAAATATTTGAGAAAGAAAACAAAGGAAAGAACATCAAAAGAGAATATTATGTGAATGAGAATGCTAGTATTTCTAATGATGAGTCTAATTATGGAGATTTTGATGACAATAAATTCTTTTTCTTGGCTATTAAAGATGAGGCTACTTCTGCTAAATTTGAAAGATAGGTGGAGTGTCCTCTAGAGAAAGAGAAAGAAGAAGATATTATAATCTCTACCCTACATGCTAAACAAGAGAAGAACTATTGGGATTTTGATCGTGGTTGTTCACGTCAAATGATTGATGATAAGAGTAAGTTTGTTAAAATAGAAAAATATGATGGAGCCTTAGTTATGTTTGGAGATGACACTCATGCAAAAAATTTTGGGGTAGGTTCTGTAAGTTTTGATGGAAAGAACAATACAAATGATGTATACTATGTTAATGGTTTAAGGAATAATCTTTTGAGTTTTGGAAAGATGTGTAGTAAAGGATATAATCTTGTATTTGAGGATGAGATATGTGAAATCATGAAAGGATCTAGATAGTGATTGTTGCAGGAAAGAAGTTAGAAGAAAATATTTATCAGCTTAAGGGTGTTGATGGATAGAGCTTTATGAATCAAATTAATGACAGTTGGTTATGCCATCAGAGGATAATACGTCACATGAATTTTGATAACTTGCTGAAGACTAGTGCAGTACAAGCTATAAGAGATTTACCAAGGATTACAAAGCCTATTAATGCTATTTGTAGGAATTGTTTGTTTGGAAAGCAAGCAAGAAACAACTTAAAATCAAAGGAAAATCTACTACCTGACTACTAGATTTTATTCATACAAATATTTTTTGTCCTACAAGAGTGATAAGTCTAAAAGGTGAAAGGTACTTTATGCTTTTGATTGATGATTACTCTAAATACACATTAGTTACTTTTCTTAAAGAGAAAGTTGATGCATTAGATAGATTCAAGACATTAAAATCTATGGTAGAGAATCAAGTGAATTTAAGAATAAAATTATTGAGGTCTGACAAAGGTGGTGAATTCAACTCTCATGAGTTTAATATTTTTTGTGAGGTTCATGGAATAAAAAGACAATTATCTACTCCTAGGACTCCAATGTGTAATAAAAAGACAATTATCTACTCCTAGCATTATGTGTTGTCATTGAAAGAGTAATTTATTCTTGATGTCAAAGGGGAATTCAATGTAGAACATCATATTCCTTTTCTACTGATGTCAAAGGGGGAGAGAAGGATGTGAAAGAAAAAGAGGAGATAAAGATGTGAAAAGAGTACCTACTAAGGGGGAGAAACTATAATCATGAGGAAGTGTGTTTTCTTTGACATTTTCTCACATCATGTGTTGCCATCAATGACAAAGGGGGAGATTGTTGCAAGTATGAAGGAAGTATGATGATGGTGTTTTCAATGATGTCTCAACTAGTTTTTGTTGTCATTGATGTCATGGATATAGGTTATTAGTTGTATATGTCAAGGATATTAAGAAAATTGTAATGAAGAAGGGTTGTAGGTGCTTAGTTGTTCCTCTAGGTTTTTCTCTGAGATTTTCTCCTATGTTCATGGTGATCATATATGCTGATCATGGTCGTTGAAATTTTCTATATCCAAGATTTGGGCTTTTGGATCATTATATAGTGTGACTTATGTTCACCAGTTGTGAATTGTGCTTTTCAAGGTATCTAGTTGAGGTTCAAGAGAAATGTAGTTGGTCCAAATTTCTTCATTTTAAAGTCTTATGACTTTTAGTTCAATAGTTAAGGTGATATGATCAGTTTGAAGATACTTTTGTTATTTGGAAGGATTGGATCATGCTAAGGTTGTGTGTGCTTAATTGATTTATGTTCTTAACACTGGTTTGGCTAATCTTGTGTTTAATACTATTTTCAAATCTTATGGAAGCATTTTGAAGCATGTGATTGGGTCACCCTCATTCTAATTCCACCCTAGAATGTTTTGTCACAACCTAATTTGAATTTGTAAATGCAAATGGTGTATGGCCGACTTTGGATATGTTTCAAAGTTGAAGATGGTATAAATATAGGATCATATATTGGTGAAAAGTGAGGTGCAAAGAAATAAAGCAATATAGGTGCAAGATATATGTTAATCAGTGTGTAAGTAATGCGAGTTGGTGTAGATTGGTGGGAACTCTAAATTTTGAGTTTCTAGAAGCAGTAAGTTGAAGGTGTACTATATCATTCAAGCATGTCTGCAAGAGTTTGACTGAATTGTGGTAGAAATATTTATTGCATTGAGATTGCATTCTCACTATAACATATCTCTTCTATTTTTTTCTATCTATGTGGAAATGAGCCCTCCAAGTGGTTAACCCTTAGTTGGACAATGAGTATAGATCTAACTAGTGAGTCCTTTTGGCAGTGAGCCTTCTCTAGCAGTGAACCTTTGTAATTGGTTTTAATATTCTCTATATTATGAGCTAATCCTCCTCATCATATTTACCTTATTGGGTTTTCCACATAAATCTGGTGTTATTGTGTATATGTGATATTTTTTTAGTTTCTACCTTTATAGTTAATGATTAATTAAAATAGTAGAAAAAAATATTTGTGATTGATTTAATTTCCAATGAAAGTTTTAAAGGTTAGAATATTTTACTATTTATTCACAACCCCTCTTAGTTGTATTGTTTAACAAGGATTAGCTCACAATATAAAGTAATTTCAACACCGAATACAATAGGCTCACTGCCCAAAAGACAAAAGGGTTCATTGCCAATGGCTCATTGCTAGATTACAAAAGTAAGAAAGAATAATTTTATAGTGATAAATCCATCTCAATGCAATAGAAAATTTCATCACAATATCACCAACACATTCAAAACCTTTCTAAAGATCTTGTAGACACTTTCTTCTCACTACTTCCAATAGTGTAACTCATTGAACTCACACTACACAAATTTTCACTTCACAACTCTACAATTTACATCACCAATTCTACACGTGAATCCTCCATCAATGCAACACTTATTTATACCTTCTTTAGCCTTGAAAGCACTCTCCAAGGTCTGCTATGCACCTCAACTATGAAAATTCAAATAGGTCAGCACCAAAGCATTCTCGTGATGGATAGGAATGAAAGAAAACCACAAAACACCTTAACTTGGACCTAACCACCATAAACACCATTCCATGCATCCACAAATGTCACAAAAAAATTGTAATTAGTGTAAACACCCAAGGTTGGACAAAAAAATGTAAACACCATTAAACATTTAAGTACACCCTTCCTTTGATATAGAAATGACTTAAAAACCACATATAAAACTTAAACACAATCTAGAATATTCCACAAACACCCTCAAATCTAAAAAAACGTTCACAACAACTTTCACTTGAAGAACAAACTCATAATGTACACCTAGTTAACCTTTTACATACTGTAGCTCAAGAAACTAACTTGTGATGCGTCAAACCATAAAAAAATTCAACCAAAGGTAGATATGAGTAATAAAAACAAACTCCTAGAACCACAAGACCAAAAAATAAACTGTTGATAAACATAGAGTAAAACGATTCCTCCTAGACACAATTATAATGCATAGTTCACACATTGGTGAACATAACTTTCATTGCACAATGATCCAAAAAAAATCTTTTGATATAACACCACTGGACACCTCTAATCAACATATCTAAATCTGCATAAGAACATCTTCAGCATAGAAGAAATGCAGAGAAAAACCAAAACACCACTTTGTATGCCAAAACACCTCTGCAACACAATGTTTCCTCTTTTATTAATTTTTTTTCAAAGAACCTAGAAACCAAGGACCACAAACATATTCTCATCATTTGGAACACCTCCTCATCATAACTATACCAATTACGACATAGCAACTCAACTATACACATGCCTATCAAATAAATACTAGAGACACTTGTAACACCTACTAATGGCAACATAATGAAACTAATCAAAGCATCATCATCAATTTTCAACCATCAATAGAATTCAAAAAATTATGAATATTATTTCCTAATTGACATCAATGACAACACCAACTACACATACTTGTAACATAAGGTGTTAAATTATTTTGACAATAAAAATTTGATCCAATACATCACTTTAAAGTTAGAATAAAGGGGATAATTTAATTAATTTTATCTAGTTAGGTATTTGGGATTATGAAGCATATGGATAAAGGAGGTGAGGTGTTTACAAGGGGCATAAAAAATCTACTAAAATATCCATACAAGACATATTTTGTATTTACTCAAAACCTCATAATTGTAGGGTCACTTGCTTAATCCCAACTTTAATGTGGCTAGCAAATAAAACAATTATGATAGTAAGGTCATTCATGTCAATAATAATCATTTTTGTTAACCTATTTATTGGTTAGATATTCATAATGCAAGGACCATACCTAGAAGAATCACTAGACATCTCTAAAACACTTCCATTATAATTTAGATTAATGAGTATACTATAACTAAGATATCTATTATTACAATGATTTTTTATTAGAGTTTTTGTCGAAAGGATTTGAGGTTTGATATGTATAAGTGATTTTAAATTAAATATTTATATACGATGATATCCTTTTCATAGCTTATCTATGTTTTTTATGTTGAGAAATTAATTTATGGGATAAAAATCAAAACTATTTTTTAGTCATATATGTAGGAGTGAACGATGCCCTTGGTTTGCAAGGTAGATATGGTAAGAAAATCAAGAAAAAATACATAAGATACTTGGTGAAAAGAGGGAGATGTTTCTAATTATACTAGTATTTCAAAAGTGAGTTTTAGAGATAGAAAATTAAGGCGTAGACAGGAAATCAATACGTATGAAATACAATTTTTTTATTAAGTGAATCCCCTAGGTAAAGAAGATGGCTCATGTGGATGTCATCGACATAAGATGCTAACTTTAGACAGACTGATAGGTGGTCCTCAAAGAATTATTGAGGCATGTGTGGTGGTGTATTAATATGATGTGATATAATGTGCACTTATGTAGAGTATGACTAATTTTTTTGTATTAACACATAGTGTTTGTTAAGCTGCACATACACATTGCTGATGATAAAATTTGACATGCTATCAACCAATATATTTATTTGATGTTTAAGAACATATTGTTGATGATACAGTGATTGTAGAAAGTAATACAATCTCTATTGATTAAATTTCTCACATCATTCACACAAATATGTAAGTGTGATATAATATTTTTGTCATGGCTTATCCCTATGCGTAGTGATTCCCTATACTATTAATCTCTTTTAAATTGCAATAATCTTATTTCATAAGCTATTAGGAAAATTCATCACCAAATTCAATGCTAACAATTCACCAAAGGAGAATTCACTACCATGACAAATTCACCCCAAGAAAAACTCACCACCAACAATTCACCCCCATGACAAATTAACCTCAAGATAAATTCACCACCAATAATTCATCGCCATGGGATGAATTTTCCGTGGTCCTGAATTGCTTGTTGGTTGTGAATTTTCCTTGAGGTGAATTTTTCATGACCATTGATGGTGGTGAATTTTTCTAAAGCCATTTAATAAATATTTAATTAAAATAATATTAATTAATATTAGAAGTATAATATAATTGATTAAAATTATTGTTATTTTACAATTATTTTAAATTTCAAAAAAATATTGATAAATTGGAATTGTATTTTGTATATGTTTTAATCCCAAAATTAAATAATTATATAATAGAATAATCTATATAATTTAAATTCTAATTAAAAAAAAACCTTACTTTAATCAAATTTATACATCTAATTAATTATAATGATTCTTATTTAATTAAAAAATATATAATTATAATTATAATCTAAACTATATAATCATAATTGTAATAATAAACATAATCCTAATCTAATAATTAATTATTATTATTTTAAATTAATAGTTTTAATAATTAAAATAATAAAACATTATAAATAATAAATTTAACTATTCAATAGTTAAAATATTAATAATAATGATTAGAATATATAAATATTAATTATTTTAATTTAAATTGTGTATATTAAATAATTTAAAATAATTTGAAATTTTAATGTTAACTTTTAACTCTTATATTAAAAAAAATGTTAATTTTTAAAAATTAAAAGCCGATAACTAAAACATTTATTAAATATTATATCGGTCATAACTTTTAAAAGCTTATAACTAAAGTGTTTTATTAAATATTATATTGTTTCAATCATAAATTTTTAAACTAATATAAATAATAAGTGTAGACACCCAAATTTGATCACGCCCATATGATCAAATTTACCTCTTTATTCATCAATTCGGTTAATATTAATTTATTTAATTAATATTACACTCCCACATAAGATTCTTAAAGTATTTAATTTAACAATTAAACACTTTATCTGGTACATTTCTCCTCTCTAAATTAAATAAATACACCCATTTATTTAATTTAGTCATTTTAATCATCTTGAATTCAAATCAATTTAAAATTCTTCTTTTCTCTCTCCTTGTCACATCCTCCATAATCCATCTCTAATTGGATTAATTCAATTAATTCATAATTAGGTTGTCCATCCTCTTAATCAAGGATTAATGTCACATCCTCCTACATTTGCCACTTGTCACTAATCCTTCATTGATTATCATAATCAAGTATTTGCACAACTTTAATCAAAGTCATTAACTGCTTTTAGCACCACTTTTTAGTCAATCTTTCCATTTTTTCTTTTTGGGCACTGACCCTCTTTCCTATGTGAATTTTTAATTCACTTTTATTCATCCTATGTCTCTCTCCTCCCCACGTGAATTTTTAATTTACATTTTATCTTTCCAAGGCTTCTAGAATGTTTGAAATGTCACCTCATGCATATGTGACCAATTCCCACCTTTCTGGAGACCATCTCTTATCCATTAGATTCTCCTATGAATGTGAATTTTTAATTCACATTTATTTCTCCAACCTCTTTCTCTTTTCCCGTGGAGATTTTTGAGAAATTCCAAAAGTCTTCAAGTGTCATTTTCACTCCCACTTGGGGATAAGAAGTTCCTTTTTAAGGGAATCTTCTCACTCCCCAAGGTACTTGGAGAGTACTTGTCCTTCCTCCATATCACCTACACATCATCCTACCTTTATACACTTCACATTCCGCATGTCAAAATGTGAGGGCTTGTGAGTCCTCAACTCACCTTAGCCCTCCATCTTGGCCTTATTGGATAAATCCCAACCATTGAATTCTCTAGAGAATTCATGTTTCTCTATAAATACTCCATCCTCTAAGGCATTTGCAACACTTAGCCATTTTTCAACTAAATGCTACCATTTTGTGCACTCATTTAGCCATCAATTTCATCCATTTTTCATTTGCATCCAAGCATATAGTTAAGCCTTGCATCTAGCCATATCAAGAGCCATCAATGAGCATACAAATCAAATTAATATCAAGGGCCAACCAAGGAGTTTCAGCTACAAGAGAGAGGTATATCTATTTAGCATTACTTTACATTCTTGCTCTTTGCTTTTACAAATTCCTTAGGCTAATCTTAAGGTGTTTCATATGTTTTTCCATTGCATTTTAGTTGCTCAGAATAGGTTAAACATTTTGGTATCACATTTCTGGTACGCCTGGTGGGACCCACAAATGGGTTCCTCAATTAACATTCATTGTTGTTGAGTTTTTTGAAGGAATATGTCGTGGAAGGGCGACTGGACCCCTGATTTTTTGTAGAGGGTTGACTACGCCCTTGGTTTTCTGTAGAAGGACGTCTGTGCCCCTGATTTTTTGCAGAAGGGTGACTGCGCCCTTGATTTACTGCAGAAGGACGATTGTGGCCCTATTTTACTGCAGAAGGGCGACTACACTCCCTAGGCTAAAGTTTTGGTGCTAACATTTTCTACAGAAGGGCGACTATGCCCCCTCCTTGACTAAAATTTTTGGCTAACACTTTCCTTGCAGAAAGGCGACTGCCCGCCTTTGGATAATTTTTTTGTGCTAACACATTTTCCTGCAGAAGGGCAACTGCACCCCTGATTTTACACAGAAGGGCGACTGTGCCCCTATTTTACTGCAGAAGGGTGACTGCACCCCTAATTTTTCGCATAAGGGTGACTACACCCCTATTTTACCACAGAAAGATGACTGTGCCCCTAATTTTCTACAGAAGGGCGATTGCAACCCTAATTTTACTATAGAAGGGCGACTGCGCCCCTGGTTTACTGCAGAAGGGCGACAGCGCCCACTTGTCACCGCAAAGCAACACATTTTGGAAGGTAAAACTATCATTTTAGCTTCAGATTTTTTTTTTGTTTTCAGGTACTAACCCCCTAACACTGTTTCTTGCTAGTATATTGGTGTTTTCTGCTAACTCTTTGCAGCAATTTCTTGGGTAATTGGCAAGGAACGTGGGATAAAGCAACCAACAGTTGCTTGCAGGGCTATCCATTGGCTCATATTTCTAAAACTATTCTTGCTTTTCCTGTTAATCTAAGAACATAGCTTAATTAGGGGGAGTAATATTCAATGTATGTTGTGTCTATCTTTTTGTGTTACCCAAAGAGGGCATTGGTTTGTTTTCACTTTCCCCTTGCAATCCATGTGAGCCTGGGGAGTAGTTGGAAATGATTAGTGCTTTCTTTCTAGAGGGACCTACTTGTGGATTTCATCACCCCAAGGGATGATTCCAACCATGCGTATTGGTGGGGTATATAAAAGGGGGAGAGTGAAAGTTATACCCCAATCCAATCGTGTCGCAATTGGCAGAGCGTCGAAGCTAGGGTGATACCTAGATAGATGTGAAGAGTTGGTCCGAGCCCTTTAGTATCTCACTGGGGTTCCCAACTCACGCTTGTGACGGGCTGGTGTTCACGGTTGTGCCTCACGTACCGAGAGTATATCGAGGACTCCCTAGACACCTTGTGTATCCTAGATTAAGACCTCTTTGGCCATACCCTTAACACTAATCATAGGATTGTATTTGCTTGAGAGTGTTTTCTTGTGAGAAACCAGTAAACTTTTGACAAATTTGCCTTATTATTATCATTTTAAAGTCCTTGCCATAGTCATTTTCATCAAACCAAGTCCCTAATTTTCTGCAAAAGGGCTACTACACCCCTGATTTTCCACAAAAGGGTGATTGCGCCCCTGATTTACCGCAAAAAGGTGAATGTGCCCCTATTTTATTGCAGAAAGGTGATTGTGCCCCCCGATTTACTGCAGAGAAGTGAATTTTCCCTACTAAACACCCGAAATCACCCAGTTTGGATCTATTTAGACTCTAAACCATCATCTAATCATCCCCAACTACTATCTCATGATCCCAAGCCTCCATTTTGTGCTTCTAAAACTCCAAAAACCTCCATTTGTTCATTTTAAACCTCCATCTTATCATTCCAAACCTTCATTTAACCATTCTAAATCCCCATTCATTCTCCACAAACATCAAGGGAACATCAAGATCTTAGCCTTATGTCACCAAATCCTTATCTCATAAACGCCACCCATAATCAAACTACCTTAACCTTGTGTTACAAAATGGTTGCCCCAAATTGACCTTAGCACTTGAACTTGATTATTAGTTGTTAACTTCGACCCAAATCAATTTACTTCCATCTTGAGGTGAATTCGGTGTCATAAGTTATCATCCTCGGCCAAAATCAATCCATTCCTATCTTGAGGTGGATTCGGTGCCGTGATCATCTACCTAATCAATCAATACTCTAGGTCACTAAGGGTAACTTTCTTTGATTAAACTCAGGGTCTCTCACATCTTGCATCATCTAACCATACCCATCCAATCAGCCAAATCTATCAAATGCAATCATTTGACCAAATCATCCAATTAATCAAAATCACATCCATTCAACAAACACAATCCTATCAATCTTAACAATCCAATCGAATTTAGCCAAAAATCCAATCCAATACAATCTTTCCAATCAAAATCCAACCCAATCAAAACCCAATCCAAACCCATCACAATCTGATCATAATCAAATCATTCATCCAAAAACATCTTTATAATCCACCCGTAGGACATTTGCATGCCCGTTCAGACTAGGTCACAAGTTAAGAAACAAATGGCACAACAACAAGGTCAAAATTCCCAAGTGAACATGTCTCAAGACCCTAATAACAATAAAAATCCCACCAATGGTACAAATGTTGCTCAAGATCCTAACAACATCCCCCAAGATCCTCATAATGGTACTTCATCCCACTCTAACACCAAAAATCAAAACAACTCACCACACGGTGAAGAAAGTATGGCTAATCAACCCGAACTCACGCTAGAGGAACATTTTAGTAATCCCAGCAATGTACAAATGACTAATCATTTTTTTGAAAAACATGGGGAAGAAATTTTAGCCCACCTAATTGAGAAGGGTTTCAAACCTCCCTCGGGTGTTGACTTATCCAAATATAGGAGCTCCACCTCTAATGCACCCTGATGCTCACAAAATACACTAGAGGGTTCGTACATCCCCAATGTTCCTCCAGTTGAGGGTTGGCATCAACCTGAATTTGGCAATGTTGTTCTTTATCATGTTAACCACCCCCCACATGTTCCAATCCCAGTTATGGGGGATCCTCAAGTGCCTGACCCCAACAATCCTTTTGCCTATGGTATGCCACAAAATGTTCCACAACCGTCACCCCTAACGCTAACAGCACCACCTCTTTTGAATCAGCCTACCACCAACACTGGGGGCACCTCCTTTACCGCACTGCTTCCACCTCCTATGGTCGTGACTTTATCATATACATCTCAACAACTTCATCAACCCAATCTTCTGCCCCAATTACCTCTACAAGGCACATCCCAACTAAATGTTCCGGGTAGTACCCCACAACCTCCTTTATAGAACACCTCGACGTTATCTCAGCCACCTCATCAGCAACAACCCCTCCATAATGCTTTGGTTTCTTCTCAACAACCACCATACCAATCACAAGGAAATCCATCCCGACTGGTCACTCAGACCATATCCCTATTCCTCGCATCTATTTTACGTCCATAGACTCAATCACAACACAACACCCCATCTCAACCCACACAATAGTTGACATCGCAACAAACTCCTCAACACTATTACTATCATAATCAGTAGCAATTTCATCAACACCCACCTTATGTGACCTCCCAACAATCACAATAGTACTTTCAACACCCACAAATCAATCTGCAACATCCCACCCAAGCTCCTTAGCAGCCTACCTCACACTTCTATCAAACAAATCCGTACTATACCCCGCAATAACAACCCCCATACCAATAAAATCCCCCAGCTTACCAATAAGGCATTTCATCATCCAACTATCAAAATTCATACTTCAACAATCTGATGCTCTCTCAGCAAGATCCTTTATCATCCTGTCATCAATATCCCCCCAACCCACCACCAGTCAACTCGGATCTATTGGAAATCAAAGCCGTTCTAAAGGATCTTCAAGCTGGGGCTGGCAAACAATCATTCAAATTCGAAGATATATGCCCATATCCATTTGATCCCTCCATATCATTAATCCCATTTTCTAAGCATTTTGAAATACCAAAGTTTGACAAATACAAGGGAAACAAAGACCCTAAGGCTCACTTGCAGGAATTTTACTCCCAGTGTCAAGAGGTCATGCACAATGACAACTATCTCTTGCACCTATTCCCACGAAGGCTGACAAGCCATGCCCTAGATTGGTTCATAACCCTCAAAAAAAGGTCCATAAAAAATTTTGTAGACCTGTCAGCAAAATTTGTCTCCTATTTCTCTTTCAATTTGGAGAAGGACACATACACCTTAGATCTCCTCAAAGAGAAACAACATGAGGGAGAAACCTTTACTAGCTACCTCCAAAGGTGGCGTGCACTAGCAAGACGAATGAAGACCCCTCTGCAAGAAAAAGACATGGTCACTCTTTTCATGGAAAACTCTCATCCCAACAAGGCTCATAATTTTAGGTTACATTGTGTCACCACTTTCACGGCGATAGTGGAAAAGGGACCCATCCTTGAACGTGCCCTTGTTGCCAAGGGACACATCAAAATACATAGTCATGACAAAGAGAGGTCATTTGGGGATAAACCATGATTCTGGAACAAGAACAAGAATGTAATGAATGATGGCATGGCAGACACTAAACGCGTCCAAGTGGCTAATACATCCCAAAAACAACAACCGTCTATACTTAATGCCATCTCTATACTGCAGGGGACACCGCTTCCTCCTTAATAGTTGAACCAGAACAATCAAGGGAACACCAAACATCAGTATGCTCAATTAGGAGAACCTCTGAGTGTTGTCTTTAATAAGTTGTTACAAATCAACTATCCCATCATGTACCCTGTCACCAAGCCATTTGACGAGTCCAAACCCAAGCCCGCATGGTTTAAGGAAAATGAGTATTGTGAGTTCAATAAAATTAAAGGACACTCTTTGAATAAGTGTCAGGGTCTGAAAAACTATGTCCAAGATCTCATTGATCGAGGTGATATCAAGGTTGACCCTAGTCAAGCTTCATCATCCAATGTTCAATTGCAAATATCTAAAAAATGCCTTTCCAAACCATAATCAAAGCCCAAGCACATCTAATAGTAATCCCCAAGAAAACAATACAAATAATGTGAGCTATAAGAATGTACCCCTCAATTACGAGGGTGTCATTCATTACATTGAGCAGGTAGAACCCCGTGTATCCATGATATATGTTAAAGCCAAAGACCCTCAGTGTGCTATTACTACACGACGAGCCCACATCACTGTCCCTGCAGCCTCTGCACCTACCCAATCAACCCCTGTAGGCTCTCAGTACATCCTTGATCACTTAGGAAAGACCCTAGCTCATATCTACATTTTGGATTTACTTAAGTCTTCCCTTGTACATCAAGAAATCCTCAATAGAGCCCTGCGGGAAACCCATGTACCTAATGATATCGACCCCACACGATTCCAAGCTTTGGTGGGACACCTGGCTTTAACTCATCAACTCCATTTCAGCCAAAATGACATGTCGAATATCGATGTCAATCATAATCGCCCCTTGCATATTGAAGTCATGGTTGCCTTCTATAAAATAAAAAGAGTCTTGGTAGATAATGTCTCTACCCTCAATTTGTGTACACTAAAATTCATAAAACATGTGGGGTATACTCAAGCGGATTTAAGTAATTAGATCATCAAAATCAAATCCTATGATAATGCAAAAAGGAATTCAGAGGGAATTATCACTCTTCCTATCCAAGTGGGACCTATGCTTCAATACACTACCTATCATGTCCTTGATCTGGACTTGCCATATAATCTCCTCCTTGGCTACCCATGGCTCCATGCTATGCAAGTCGTCCCCTCCACGTACCATCAGTGCCTAAAATTCCCTGTCAACAGACAGGAAGTCACCATCTATGCTGACCCCCAACCATTTGAATATTGCCGCGCTTTAGAAGTGTCCTTCCCCTATTTACATTATTGTCTTGGGGTTGAAATGGGGGCATCTTAGTCACCATTCGCTAATCCACCCTCCATCACGACAACCACTCCATCTCCCACCACTGATCCTATAGTCACAAAAGTCCAAATCATTGACAAAGGGTGTGGTGAATATGAAATGCATACTGCTCTTAATATAGCAACCATGCCCCCATAACCACACAAGTATGGCCAACCTTCACATGCTACTCCAAAGGAAGACAATACTGTCACCTTCAGTGTTAAAAGCATCCCTACCACCACTTTCAGGTCCCCTAGTATCAAGATAGATGCGCCAGAAGAGGATATAAGTCAATGGGTATACCGAGAAGAACCTCAACCAAATTCCCCTCTAAAAGAATATTTTCAGGAAGCATACTCTTGGTTAGGTAAGTTTGCAGAAAAGTATAACTACCAAGGTGGGGGTCTAGGTAAAGAAGAACAAGGGCAGTTGAAACATATTGATACATCAAAGTGGCCAAAGAACATAGGCATCAAATACGATAAAAAATAGAAAGGCCCTGCAACATCGTCTAATACATCCAATAGTGTCATTGTGGACAATGGCTCATTGGAAGATATACCCAAGGAAGAATCCATCATAAGTGCATATGATGACGTCGATCACACCGACCTATCATCCATGTTTGAATGCCTATCTGTCTACACCATTAGCCTATCCCTTTGCCACCCTGAGCTCATTGATTGGGACCTAAGTAATAGCACACCTGTCAATATGTCTATGGATACATATGTCAATCTCATGGGATTGGGGGAGGATGAACACTCCAGTCATAAAAATAAGAATAAGAAAAATAAAAAGTGGTCATCTAGTGAAAACCTCCCTAAGGCACTTCCTGACCTTGAAAAAGTAAAAATAAAGGACGCATCTAATGGAAAAAACCTCAAGGAGGCACTAGAAGATGGAGATGTTCATCTTCCCCTTGTAGGAACTCAGTTATCTACTTGATCATCTATTCTAATCAAAGAGACTCAAGAAGTTAATCTGGATACTGCTGAAAATTCTAAGATCGCCTATGTAGCTAAGTCACTCTCAGAGCAAGAGTATCTAGTCATTGTGCAACAACTCCAAGAGGGAATCATTAAATTTGCTTGGTCATATTCAGACATGTCGGGCTTAGACCCCACCTTAGTGATTCATCATCTAGACGTTCACCCCAATGCCAAGCCTGTCTGTTATGAAATAACTTGCACAATAGAAGAATATGATATGAAATATGCTGCAAATACTTGATAATAACTGAGAATAACAAGCCACTTCGAGGGAGAAAACATCCAAATATCTCTAATGAGAACACACTTCACAACTTGATGATGAAATAAGACTCACAACCTCCTATATATACCTATTTATGCCAAGGATATCACCTAGGCTAGCTTAGACACACCTATATAAGACTTAGGCCAACCTAAACAACTAAATAACAATATACTAATGATAATATGACTTAATAGAGAGTTAACATAGCCACAAGCCGACTACTCATAACCTGATGTACAATAATATTAAGGGCGTAGCATGCCCCCGTTCTTCAAAGAAGCATTGTCCTCAATGCTATTCAGGTTTGGAAACTTTTGAATGAATTCCTTGTCTTCCCATGTGGCATCTTCAACTGGTAACTTCTTCCATTGGATGAGATACTTAGTGATAGTTCTATTCCTCAGCTTCTTTGTGTGTGTTTGACGAATGCACTCTAGTTCCAAAATGATTCTTCCTTCTTCATCTAGCTCGGGAAGTGTTGTTTGAGTGGGAATATTATGCCCAATTACTTTCTTCAAATAGGAAACATGAAAAACTGGATGTATCTTTGTTGTTGGTGGCAACTCAAACTTGTAGGAAACACTACCAATCTTCTACATGATTAGGTATGGACCATAATACTTTGCAGACAACTTATTATTCTTTCTTTGCTGCTTTAGTGAGATTTGCTTATAAGGCTGCAATCACAAGAAGACCTAATCTCCAACTTCAAAACTTATTTCACTACGATTTTGGACTGCCTATTGTTTCATTCGATTTTGTGCCATGGCTAAATTCCCCTTGAGTCTTGAAAGTACTTCTTGTTGATGAAGCAACTGGTTTTCTACTGCCTGAACTCTTGGGGACACCTTAATTGATGATGTGATGGAAGGAGGATGATATCCATAAAGTGCCAAAAATGCAGACATTTTTGATGAGCTATGAAAAGAAGTGTTATACCACCATTCCGCAAGTGGTAGCCAATCTACCCACTGAGACTGTTTCTCTGAAGTGAAACAACGTAGATATCCTTCCAAACACTTATTAACAACCTCCGTTTTCCCATTTGATTAAGGGTGGTATGAAGAGCTAAGAGCCAATTGAGTACCCAAACATGAGAATAATTTTTTCCAAAAGTGACTAGTGAAGATAGGATCATGATCACTAACAATAACTTTAGGTGTACCATGTAACTTTTGGATATTCTCCAAGAAAACTTTAGCCACTGTACTTGTTGTAAAAGGATGTGCTAATGTAATGAAATGTGCATATTTAGTGAGCTGATCAACTACCACCATGATGATATTATGACCTTTAGATTTGGGAAGCCTTGTGATGAAGTCCATGGATACCTCTTCCCAATGCTGGCTAGGAATAGATAAGGGTTTCAAGAGACCTGGTGTCTTAATTGTCTCCCCTTTATTCCTTTGACACAGCAAACACTTAGCCACAAATTTTTGAACATCACCCTTTAGCCCCTCCCAAAAGAAATCTTGCTTGACTCAATGATGTCTTCAAAAATCCTGAATGACCACCCATTGGAGACTCATGCAACTCTGTGAGAATCTTGATTTTAAGGTTGGAATTCTTGTAGAGATACAAATGATCTTTATACCAAAGAGTATCTCCCTTCCAACAAAACTTATCTGAACTACTAGGATCATTTTTTAATTGCTCGAGATTACTTGTCACAACATCATTTTTCCACTCTGCTTTGGCTTCCTCCACCCAATTTGCTTGTAATATTGAAAGGGAACACAATAAGGCTTCATCTTTCTCATCCTTCCTTGACAATGCATCTACGACAACATTTTCTTTCCCTTTCTTATATACAATCTCAAAGTCATATCCTAACATCTTAGTGACCCATTTTTGTTGCTCTTAAGAAGATAGTTGTTGTTCCAAAAATATTTTAGGCTATCATGATCTGTCTTAACCTTGAAATTTCTACCCAGTAGATAAGGCCACCATTGTTTCACTGCATGGAGTATTGCTAGAATTTCCTTCTCATAAATAGGTTTTAGTTGATTCTTACCTTTTAATTGACGACTCTGAAAAGCAATTGGTCGACCTTCTTGCATTAGCACTGCTCCTATCCCATTTCCAGAAGCATCACATTCCACAATGAATTCCTTGGTGAAATCAGGAGTGGCAAGTACTGGAGTTGTACACATAGCCTCCTTCAATCTCTCAAATGTTGTATTGGCAGACTCATTCCAATGAAAAGAATCCTTCTTCAATAGAGTGGCGAGAGGTGCTGCTATACTACCATAATTCTTCACAAATATTCTATAGTACCTTGTCAATCCCAAGAATCCTGTCAGTTTCTTAATGGTTTTTGGAATAGGCCATTCCATGATAGCCTTAATTTTGTTAGGGTCCACCTTTACTCCTTCATGTGAAACTATGTGTCCCAAATACTCCACCTCTGTAAGACCAAAAGCACACTTGGATGGCTTAGCATAGAGTTTATGATCTTCAAGCATTTGTAATGCTTGGTCCACATGTTGCAAATGTTCTTCCCAAGTCTTGCTATAAATTAATATATCATCAAAGAATACTAACACAAACTTTCTCAAGAACTTCTTAAAAATGGAATTCATCAAACTTTGGAATGTAGATGGTGCATTGGTAAGACCAAATGGCATCACCAAAAATTCATAATGACCCTCATGAGTCTGAAACACTATCTTAAAAATACCTTCCTCCTTAATCCGAATTTGGTGATAACCTGATCTAAGATCCAACTTGGTAAAAAACATAGCTCCATTTAATTCATCTAGCAAATATCAATGACTGGAATTGGAAACTTATCTTTAATGGTGTACATGTTGAGCACTCTATAATCTGGACACATGCGCCAAGTATCATCCTTCTTACGTACCATCACCATAGGTGAGGAGTAAGCACTTTAGCTATGCCTGATGATTCCTACCTCTTGCATCTCTTCAACAATCTTTTCTATCTCACTCTTTTGTATGTGTGGATACCTATAAGGCCTGATGTTCGGTGGTTGGCTCCCTAGGACTAACTATATGGCATGATCATGATCCCTCTTAGGAGGAAGTCCTTTAGGCATATCTCCAAGAACAATTGAGTGATGATCAATTATAGCTTGCAAATCTGGATGAGTAGGAGTATTAGATTGAGAGACTTCTAATGAACATAGTTGGGCCACAAATCCATCCACTCCTTTCTTAAGCAACTTTTGCATTTGATGAGAGCTTACCATTTGTGGAGATTTTTCCTTCAACCCCCTTAGCTCTACTAGCCTTCCTTCTGATTGAAATCTCATGAATAGTTCTTAGAAGTTTATCTCAATTGTCCTTAATGTAGTAAGCCATTGTACTCCCAAAACAATATCTGCTGCACCCATGGATATCGCATACATTGGGGTATCAAGTTGATAATCTCCCATGGATAATTTAATGCTATGACACTTCCCTGAACAACTAACTATACCACCATCTACAATCACAACTTGAAACTCTGGCGTTGGATATATGAAACAATTTAGATGAGTAGCTAACTTTTTGTTGATGAAGTTATGAGTACTACCTGAGTCGATCAACACTGTTACCTTCTGCTTCTTTAGGAACCCCACCACCTTAAGAGTTTGTGGAGTGCTGAAACCTGAGAGTGCATGACAAGAAATGATTGGTTGAGAATCATGTGATTCCTCATTTGACTCCCTTTCATCTTCTAGTATGGGTTCCTCCTCTTCTTCCTCATTGGGACCTTCAATATAAAACAATTTCTTTTCACTACATTTATGTCCTCGACTGTATTTGCTATCACAATTGAAACACAAGCCTTTTGCTCTTTTCTCCTCAATTTTTTGTGGAGTCAACTTAGTAGGTTGTGTTGAATATCCTTTCTCTCTTGTCACATTAGCCCCTTGCTTCTTAGGAATCAAATACTTCTCCTCTACCCTGCGTGCTAAGATAAAAGACTCATTTCTGGAACTAGGGCTAAACATGCGTACCTCATGTTGAATGTGATCCTTGAGACAACCTAAGAATAAGTCATTCAAGTTTTCCTCTGTAATTGTATCCACCCTTAAGGATAGATTTTGGAATTACTGAATATAATCCTTAATGGATCCTGTTTGTTGAAGAAGTTGTCTGTGATGCTATTGCTATATTGTGCTTGGATTTCCTCTATAAAAAATTACCATGAGACACTGAGCCCCTTTTTACTTCGATGAGTGCAAAGCCAACGATACAAAATGAATTGATCTGGTTCTAGATATAAGGAAGCCATCGTGACCTTTTGTCCATTTGGGATTCTGTGTACTTCAAAAAATATTCTCCATTTGGTTTATCCATGTTAAAGGATCCTTACCATCGAACTTGTGCATATCTACCTTTGGAAATAAATTCCTAGATCCGATGGGAGTACTAAATCTTGTGTCAATAGTAGCTGACCTAGAATTTTTACCTTGGCCGCTTGAGAACTCCTTTCTTGATTCATGCATGTAGGTGCTTAACATGTTTCGTATGTCCAATATATCTCCTCTTAGGTCACACATATCCATCTTAATTGAGGAAATTTCTTCCTTGACCTTATTTATTTCCTCATTATGAGTAATATTCTCAATTGTTTCACCATCCTTATCAGGAGTCTTCCCCAGAGTGACATTCTTTTTACCCCTTGTTGAAGACCCCGACATGATGGAAACCACTAATGCTGAAATAAATCACACAAATGAAACTTAAATTCTCTCAAATTTTTATTGTAATATCCTTTATTATTTCTTCAAAAACCCAATAAAAATTAGACTCCAATTCAACAAGATGCGTGAGATATGTAGATTCCAAAAAAATAGTGTAGAAACCCCAATTCTACAATAATTCGCTTAATTCTGCTCCAATTCTTCTAAAATCTGGACTGTATCTTCTTCAATATGTTCTTCAAAAACCCTTTAAAAACCAGAAAAAAATTCACCAAAATTTGAAAGATATGCTCTTCCGAAAATCGCCTCTAAAATTGAGAAAGACCTTGCCTCTATGGTGCCAAGATCATGCTCTGATACCACTTGTTATGAAATAACTTGCACAATAGAAGAATATGATATGAAATATGCTGCAAATACTTGATAATAACTAAGAATAACAAGCCACTTTGAGGGGGAAAACCTCCAAATATCTCTAATGAGAACACACTTCACAACTTGATGATGAAATAAGACTCACAACCTCCTATATATACCTATTTATGCCAAGGATATCACCTAGGCCGACTTAGACACACCTATACAAGACTTAGGCCGACCTAAACAACTAAATAACAATATACTAATGATAATATGACTTAATAGAGAGTTAAGATAGCCACAAGCTGACTATTCATAACCCGATGTACAATAATATTAAGGGTGTAGCACTGTCAAATAGAAGCTCTGCAAGATGCATCCACAAGTCACATTATTAGTCAAGAAGGAATTAGAGAAGTTACTAGCTACAGGTTTTATTAGACCAATTGGCTACTCTGAATGGATCTCCAATATAGTACCAGTTGCCAAACCAAATGGCAACATTCGGATTTGTACAGACTTAAGGGATCTTGATAAGGCCTGCCCAAAAGACAACTTCCCTCTACCTAACATTGACATGTTGGTCAACCTCACAGTAGGACATGAGATGCTATCCCTTATGGATGGATTCTCTAGTTATAACCAAATTCGAATTGCACCAAAGGACCAACACAAGACCGCTTTCACAACACCTTGGGGTACTTTCTGTTACAATGTTATGCCCTTTGGTCTCAAAAATGTAGGGGCAACATATCAGAGGGCAATGACAGTCATCTTCCATGACCTTATCCATATCATCATGGAGGATTATTTCGAGGACTTGTTAGGAAAATCTACAACATGAATGAAATGTCCTACCATTCTGAGGAAGATCTTTGAACGGTTAGAGCATTACAAGCTACGACTAAATCCAAAAAAGTGGGCCTTCGGGGTTACGGCAGGAAAATTGTTGGGTTTTATAGTCTCCTGAAGGGGTATTGAAGTTGATCTCACCAAGGTAAAGGCTATTCTGGACATGCCACCTCCACGCAATCTGAAGCAGTTAAGAAGCCTCCAGGGGAAGATGTAGTCCATTCGTTGGTTCATATCCCAACTAGCGGATAAGTGTCAGCCATTCACCCATCTTCTGAAGAAATATTCCACCTTCCGATGGAACCAACAGTGTCAGATGGGTTTTGATAAAATCAAGGAATATTTAGCTCATCCACCGATCTTGATGCCACCTATTCCATGAAAACCCCTCCTTTACATCTCTGCCACTTCAGTCGCATTGTGGGAATTGTTAGCACAACATGATGAGTCGTTCAAAGAGAGGGAAATCTGCTACATCAGTCAAACATTGGTTGGCTATGAGTTAAACTACTCCCCCATGGAAAAGGTCTACCTTGCGCTAGTCTTCAGCACATAGAAACTCTGTCATTACATGCTCAGCCATCTAATCAAATTAATCACTAAAATTGATCCCCTAAAGTATTTGTTATCTAGAACCACTTTGACTAGCTGCATGGCCAAATGGGTCATACTCCTAAGCGAATTTGACATAGAGTATGTAGAGAAAAAATCCATAAAAGGACAGGTCATAGCTGATCAATTGGCTGAGGCACCATTAGTAAATGCCTACCTGCTAGACAATGAATTCCCAGATGAAGAATTCTACACAGTTACAGAAGCACCAGCTTGGACGCTATATTTTGATGTCTCATACACTCATAATGGATCAAGAGCATGAATTTTATTAATTGCCCCTCAAGGAGACTACATCCCAAAATCATTTAGGATAGCATTCCCATGTACCAACAACATCGCAGAGTATGAAGCCCTCCTCACCAGCCTCCGAATTGCAAAACAGTGGCATATAACTCACTTGAAAGTCTTTGGTGATTCATTATTAGTCATCAATCAAGTTAATGATGAATTCCTCACAAAGGATGATAATTTGTTACCCTATAAGCACATGGTGGATGATTTCAAGAAATATTTCACCTTCATACAATTTGACCAAACTCCTCAGGTACAGAATAAAGTAGTAGATGCAATGGCCACTATCAGTTCCCTGATTGACATGCCTAAAGACCAAACAGAATGTGAGTTTCTTGTTGAACAAATTTTAATCCCTGCATATGATATTCCTAAGACTGATATGGTGTGTGCTATCATAGGTTCTGCCTCCCCCTAGTACTAGGACATATACACCTATCTCTGTGATAATATCATACTCCTAGAACTTACACGCAACCAATTCAAATCCTTCATTCATCGCTCTTCCCAATACATCATTTTCGGTGATACACTTTATCATCGTGGGTATGATGGAATCCTCCTTAGGTGTCTGAGTGAGACTGAAACCTGTACGACACTAATGAAAGTACATGGTGGTGTTTGTAGAGCTCACTCAAATGGTATGGCTCTAGCCAAAAGGATCCTACAAGCTGGATATTATTGGCCTACATTGGAACATGATGCTTGTGAATTTGTGAAGAAGTGCCTTCCATGCCAACAACATGCAGATTTGATTCACACCCCAGCACAAGATCTTCAGCCCCTCCTAGCACCGTGACCCTTTTCTCAATGGGGTTTTGACTTGATTGGCAAGATTCACCCACCATCATCTGATGGCCATACATTCATAATTATTGCCACTGAATACTTCACTAAGTGGGTGGAAGCTATGCCACTTTCACAGATAACTGGTATTCAAATCTTGAAGTTCATCCTATGCCATATTCTTTGTAGATATGGTATCCCATCTGCTATCCTTTCCGATAATGGAAAACCCTTTTAAAACCAAGCCATGAAACACCTCTGTGACACCTTTCACATCCAACATCGTTGGTCGATGCCTTATTACCCCTAGGGTAATGGTTAGGCAGAAGCAACAAATAAAACCCTCATCCGCATTCTTAAAAAGGTTGTCAATAACACTAGTCGAGATTGGAATCTCCACATTCATCTTTCCCTCTGGGCATATCACACCTCCATCTGTACCCCTACAGGGGCCACTCCTTATTCTCTAGTCTATGGTACCGAAGCCATCTTGCCAATTGAAGTTGAAATCCCATCACTAAGAATTTCCTTAAAAAATCTTATCAGTGAGGAGGATGCTCATGTTGCATGACTTGCACAACTAGAGTTGCTTGATGAAAAAATAATCAAAGCCTATGATCACCTCCAAGTATATCAGACCTGCCTCAAGTGCCACTACAACAAGAAGGTTTTTCCTCGACAGTTTCAGGTAGGTGATCTTGTCCTCAAAGAGAATTAGCATACCCAACAAGACCAAAACAAGAAAGGAAAATTTGAGCCAAATTAGTTGGGGCCTTATATCATAGCCGCCAAATATGGATCTGGGGCATATAGGTTGACTACCCTTGAAGGAGAGCCCCTTGATGAACCCAACAATATAATACATCTCAAGAATTTCTACGCCTAAGTTTGCTTGGTAACCCCACCTATCAAAAAATTAAAAAATCAAAAAATCAAAAATCAAAAAATCAAAAATCAAAAAATCAAAAAAAAAAAAAAATAAAAAATAAAAAATTCATCCTATGGTGAAAACCACTCTTTGGTGGCACCTCAGATAAGTATGGATGGTGAAAACCTCATAGCAGGCAACATCCATAGAGGGCCGAATCGTTATCTACCTAATATCCTAGTTATTTTATGCTTTCATTCGCGCTATCGTCCTCGCCCATCCCATTCTTGGCCGTTTGCTATATTTTGATTGAGCATTGGATGAATCGTGTAGCCTATCCCCCCATCCTCGGCTTTTCAATATTCCTTGCTAAGTTTATGTCATCCATCTTCTCATCAGTTGGTATGTGTCATCACATAGGATCATCCATCATGTCGGTCTCCATCTAGATCTCATCTTGTCATGTCACCCCATCGAACTACGTTGCCCCTGCGTTGTCACGTAGGCAAGGCTGATCATTTTATCTGCCCCCAGGGTATTCTAACCATTGCATCTTGGTCATCCATCATTTTCCTTCATCATTCTCTTTCTGCTTTATCCATGGTCTTCTCATGAACTATGAGGGCTCTGTGCTTTCACATAGGCAAGGCTAATCTCTGATTGACCCCCGAGCCCCTAGGTCTATAGGATAGGTCAGTCTGTGTCCTTGTCTGGTTTTTTATGCTCAACTAAACTCCCCTATTATCAAGAGATTTGGTTGATGTAATATATCTGGCGTCAAACTGGGTCATCCTCGTGTAGTATCCATCATCGGTCTCAACAGGTTGCATCCTACCTAGCAGATTTAATTGTGATCTTTTGATGTTTGGAAATTTATTTGTCATTTGAGCTCACTATCAACACTTGTCATGGTTGCCTTGATCCATCATATCATGGTGCGATTTGACTAGTCGACATAGGAATTCATCTTGGTCTTTTCTTTATTGCTACCTTTTCGGTTGTTCCACGTAATACCCACCAAGATCCCTGAGGTCTTGTGTTATGTTGGGCATCCTTGTGTGTGTTTGCGGTTATCCCAATATCTAGCCTGACCAAGGTCATCCTAATTTTGGGGTGTTGGGGTAGCCCCCTTTCTGTCTGATGTGTTTGTTTCATGCATTGGATGCCAACTTGCCTTGGTCTTACATGACAAGGTATTTGGCACCTTATGCTATAGCAAAAATTAGTGCTCCAACGATGGAAACTCATAATAGGATTACATTCCATCATTCATCGCATTGAATTTCACCCTATTATTTTGGTTCTGCAAGTACTTTACCATGCTCTCTCTCTCATTCTTCTTAGGATACTAATAATCTTTGACAAATAACAAATAACACCCATTCTCACAATCACTAAATACCCACCTTCCATTATCATGTCAATTCTTATTGGCACTTATGACCATGTGTTATTCCCCTTTGTTATTAATTCACTATAAATTATCACATATTAGGTTCATTTTATTAGCCACACATACATCACCACCTGCATCACAACATGTTAGATCCATGCATACATGGCCACCTGTATCACAAAGTGTTAGATTCATAATACATCACATCCTGCATATATAAAATGTTCATACAAAATCCATCATATACATATACATAGATGCAACATGAGCACACATCATATCACCATCCATATATCTGCATTAATAAAATCATCCATATTCGGCAATTACATACACCCAATCATCCACATAAGCATCTAGTATCATAAACATGTGCATAAATAAACCAAAAATATCCATCCACATAAGCATCTAGTATCATAAACATGGGCATAAATAAACCAAAAATATCCATCCACATAAGTAGGAAATATCGTATACGTGTGCATACATCAACGAAATCACCCATCATGACAGGAAACATACTACATAGTGTCAATAAGAACTATTCCACATCATAATCAAAGTAATACAATGTGCATCACATGTCCATCATACATCAGAATCTATCATGTATCCATCACACAAAAAACTACAAAATCCAAAGATCTAGAACATCTCTGATCTCTGTCAATAAATACTACACACTCCACCCTGTATTTGTCAAAAAATTAGTAACCTATCACCTCCCAAATGAGCTCCCCACATTTGATCTCTGTGGTGAATCTGGCACAGATCTCCTACCTAGTGTAGCACCCAGTTAATCACTATAACCTCAGGTCTATGTCCCCAACGACTTGGATGGCACTGGCATCTATGGTGTTTGTCGAGTATACTAAAATATCCGTTGGGCTGGGTTGGGCACTGCATGGTAGTATGCAGCCATCCAAAATTCTGCCTCCCTCGAATTCTCCTCTCGCTCCGCAACCTGAACCCGAGCGACATTCTGCTCCTGATGGTATCTATCGTGATCTCTCGTGATCGCTCTTCTCTCCTGCTCCCAGGCCTCCTGGGATAGTCGTAACTGTGCAATCTCTACCTCAACCTAATCTCTCATCTCCTCAGTAGCCATTTCCCTAGCCACTGCTGCATCCCTCTCCCCCTGTAATCCATGTGTATCTGTCCCTATCACATCACTAGTCTGCATCGACTTCCATTGTACCACTGCTACATCCTGCTCTCCCTATAGTGCCTGCATCCATCTCTCCGTAGCATCTCTCTCCCTCTGAGCAGCCTGCTACTAAGCCACTGCTACATCCCGCTCTCCCTGCAGCGTCTGCATTCGTATCTCTGCAGCATCTCTCTCTTTCTGTAGCCTGCGACCAAACCATTGCTCCATCCCTATCCCCCTACAGCTCCTGGACTCTCAAAACTACTGCATCTCACTCTCCCTGCAATACTAATAGCTCTGAAACTGCCTCCTCTCTCCTCCTCTGAAGAGACCGAATCTGTGCCTCTACCAACTCTCTCTCACCCGGCAGCACCTGAACTCGCGTCTGCGCCATGTCCCTCTCTACCTCCACCACTTGTACCTACACCTACGCTACATCCCTATCTTCCTGCATAATATGAACCTACTCCCTCACATGTCTCTCTCTCCTACATCACCCCCATCTCTCCCACTGTCTGCTCTAAGCAATACAGTCTATCCCATAGCTCATCTCACTCCTGTCGGAGATCACCTCCCTACTGCCCACTATCTGCTGACACATGATCGATAATCCTCTCTGCCTCCCTAGACTGCAATATAACAGTCTCTACCTGTAGTCTATCATGGTCCCAACTGACAACAACCAACTCATCTCATATCCCCTATATGATAGCCTGCAGTCTCTCTCTCTCCCACCCCATCACCTCCACCTGTGCGATTAAGAGGTTCGCCATAAATCCATAATCCCTCTGACCTACTACTGGTACTCTAGATAGCTCGACTCGGAGTCTGGTCACCTCTGCCTCTGCTACCCTCAACCTCTGATCTGTACTCTGAAGCCTCCCCACACTATATCTCGACTAAACAATAAGATTTCCTCAGGTAATGACAGGAACCACCGCCAATGGTTCTGCATTCTAATTATCCATATTTGGCACATCTCCATCTATCTCCATAGCATCATTTCCCCCCTATCCTCTTGCTCCTGCTGATCCTCCAAGTCCTCCATGGAAGGGTGGACTCGCACTTTTCACGACTGACCATGCCTCCCCACTCTTACCAGTCTCCTCAGCTCTCCTATCTCTTGCTGCTCCTCATCCTCACTCTCCCCTATCTCTACAACGGGAGGCTCGTGCCTTGATGCCATCTGCCTCCCCTCTGTCGTCCCCTACTCCCTATCCTCCCTGACCAACTCCTAGCCTCAGTCTCCTCTCAGGCTCCCTCCTACTATCCTCCCCCTCGCATCCCCTCCTACTTTGTCATGGTTTGTACCCTCATCAGTCGTCTCCTGCTCGCTATCCTCTCTGGCTGACTGCTAGCCTCCATCTCCTCATGACCTCCATCCTACTATCTCTCCCCTCCTTGCTCGGCCCGTACCAACACTCTCCTCTATCGTACCCTACCCCTTATACCAGTCTACTGGCCAACTCTACCCTCCACTGAGTGTATCATCTCCACCTCTGACTCATCCTATCCTCCCACATCTAGCTCAGGATCTCTCCTACCCTCTTGTCATACCACCTCTCTAACCCTCCTCCGCTATCCCCTCCTCCTCCTCCTCACTGATTGTCCCACTGCCTCCATCCTCTCTCCTCCCACATTCAGCTTAGGACCTCTCCCACCCTCATGTCATACTATCTCTCTAGCCCCCCGGCACTCATCTTTTGATCCAAATCCTACAACTCCTGCAATCGACACTAATGGTGTAATCCTCTCCCATCGGTGGTTGCGCAACTACTAGTCATATGGTATTGTCACCCCTACATCCTCTACTGGTACACATCTCCTAGGATAGGGTACCAGCACTGTAGCCGCTCATGCTGCTCTGGCCTCCCTTAGTCTAAACGCACGCCCCCATGGTCACTCTCTGGTGAGTCGCTGAAACATCCTCGGTGCACCAGGAATATACTGTGTCAGGCCAAACTGTCTCACCACCCTGTCTAGTCGATGCATCTCCACTATACACGAAAGACTCCCAATCAGGACACACTGGGTCATAAAGTACCCTCTTTATCTCTCAGTCTACTCCCTCCATCCCCTGAAATGTCGATGCATATAAGGTTGCCACACTATGTCTCCTTCCTCCAAATCATCCATCGTCCTCCTCCATCCCTCCATATCTCCAGACCTCCCATGATGCAAAATCTAGCCCCTCGCCTCTCCATACCCCCATGCCACCACCTCTCTATCATCCACATCTCCCTCCCTAACAACAATCGGTCTCGTCACCATAATATGCTCCCATGCCCACACCTCTAGAAGGGTCATGTGTGTCAAACTCATTATCTCCCGATAGCAAATCATATGCATATCCTTGTACAACTAGGCTAGGACACAAATACCCCATGCAATTTGTCCCTCATGCCACTCAACAATGTGTTGAATCGCCTCCATAAACCTTAGAGTGCAATACCACCTGCTACGATCTGGTAACAATATCCCACTGATCAAACCAGCTAAGAATAAAGGAAAAGTGGTACCCCCACTATCAAGAATCTATCTAGATCCAACTGCTAACCATAAAGAGGCAGGTCAACCTGTCCAAATAACACTATTATGGTCTGATCTAACTTAGCCCCTCTCGACACCACATCACTAAGCAATATCTCTATTATTGGTAGCTTCAAGATATGCCATACATCCTCCAGTGTCACTGTCATCTCCCCCATCGGCAGACAAAATGTCGATGTCTCTGAGCTCCATCTCTCTATTAAGGCTGTCAGCATCGCTTAATGCGCCCTCATCACTGGCACCTCTAAAAAATGCAATAAAACCGCATGATCTAAAGTTGCATAATCCACGCTGGTCATTGTTGCTATGGTCGCTGTCAATACCTTCAACCATCGCTCATGTGTTTATATCCGCCCAAAAACCTGCATCCACACCAACCATTTATCAATACGTAATCTTCTCGGCCCTGGGACATCTTCCCTACCACTTTACTTTTCTTTTCTCTTTTTTCTATCCTTATCTTTCCCTCATCAGGACGGGCTCATTTTTCTTCTCTCCCTAGCCCCTCCCGGGGTGCGCTTGGCCCAGCTCGAGGCGAGCCCACCCTCCTAGGGAGAACCTACCCCAGCTCGAGGTGAGCCTACCCTCCCTGGGCGATCCTGCCCCACCTCCAGGTGAGCCTGCCCTCCCTGGGCGATCCTGCCTCAGTTCGGGGTGAGCCCGCCCTCCCCGGGTGAGCCTGCCCTAGCTCAGGTTGAGCCCGCCCTCCCAAGGCGAGCCTGCCTCAGTTTGGGGTGAGCCCGCCCTCCCCAAGTGAGCCTACCCTAGCTCGGGGTGAGCCCGCCCTCCCAGGGTGAGCCTGCCTTGGCTCGGGGTGAGTCCGCCCTCTAGCAGGGCGTGTTCTCCCCAACCCTCTCTCCTGGGGTGAGCCTGCCCCATCCAAGGGTGAGTCTGCCCCCCAGCCTAGGGTGACTCCCCTCTAGCCTAGGGCAACTCTGCCCCTCTAGTGGGGTGAGCTCACCCCAGCCCAGGGCGAGCTCGCCCCTCTATCAGGGCGAGCCTGCCCAAGCCTGGGGTGACTCTACCCCCTCTGGGGGCGAGCCCACCCTCTATCGGGGAGCCTCCACCCCAGCCCAGGGCAACTGTGCCCCCTGCGGGGGCGAGCCTGCCCCACTGTTGGCGCGAGCATGCCTCAGCCCGGGGCGACTCCGCCCCTTGCGGGGGTGAGCCCGCCCCATCCCAGGGCGAACCCACCCCACTGTCGGGGTGAGCCCGCCCTAACTCGGGGTGAATATGCCCCTCTATGTGTCGGTACACCCTCTTTCCAACCTCTAATCAAACCCTTCCCTCTTTTCTTTTCCCGATTAACTACACTACCCATTTTTCTACCCCCCTCCCGCAAAACCCACATTTTACATTTTCCTTCACTATCTTAAAAACATGCTAAATGTTTAAAATACATAGCACGGGTCTTATTACTCACCTTGCGGGGCACCACGAAGTGGGTCCAACGTCTTCGTAGCTCATCTGCTCGGTGAATGATCTTCGTATCATAATCCTGTGGCATTGTTGCTCTGTCTCCCCTCCCCCTTCTTTACCTTTTCCTCAATTGCTACAGTAACAATGAGATAAGGTAATTCTTCCAATTACCTTTTAACCCTTCATTTTCCCCCTCTTTTTTTTAAAAAGGTATTTTTTACCTTTTATTTAAACTTTTTTCTCCCAACTAATCCTCTTTTTTCCTAGACCGGCCATTTGCAAACCGTACGTCCAATCAACTTCATTCAAAATTCAAACTTGATTAATTTTTTGCTCTTTATCCACCAGTGTCTTTCATTTCTTTCTATCAAGAATTCATCCAGCACCCCCCTTATTTCTTCCCCAACTGCCCTCTCGAGGGGGCATACCCTATCATTTCCTTCCATCCATTTGAGGCAGGCACTGGGGCATCCCTCTCCCTTTTCCCTCTGCTTGGACAGCCCATTCAACCTCTTTCAAGCTAGGGAATCAATCCCTACCACTTTCTTCATCACCGACATTTTATTTTTCTTCGAAACATTGTTATTCTAACAATATTTTGAAGAGGGAAAAAATGTAGACACCCAAATTTGATCACGCCCATATGATCAAATTTACCTCTTTATTCAACAATTCGGTTAATATTAATTTATTTAATTAATATTACACTCCCACATAAGATTCTTCAAGTATTTAATTTAACAATTAAACACTTTATTTGGTACCTTTCTCCTCTCTAAATTAAATAAATACACCAATTTATTTAATTTAGTCATTTTAATCATCTTGAATTAAAATCAATTTAAAATTCTTCTTTTCTCTCTCCTTGTCACATCCTCCATAATCCATCTCTAATTTGGAGTAATTCAATTAATTCATAATTAGGGTGTGCATCATCTTAATCAAGGATTAATGTCACATCCTCCTACATTTGCCACTTGTCACTAATCCTCCATTGATTATCATAGTCAAGTATTTGTACAACTTTAATGAAAGTCATTAACCACTTTTAGCACCATTTTTTAGTCAATCTTTCCATTTTTCCTTTCTGGGCATTGACCCTCTTTCCTATGTGAATTTTTAATTCCCTTTTATTCATCTTATGTCTCTCTCCTCCCCATGTGAATTTTTAATTCACATTTTATCTTTCCAAGGCTTCTAGAATGTTTGATATGTCACCTCATGCACATGTGACCAATTCCCACATTTTTGGAGACCCTCTCTTATCCATTAGATTCTCCTATGAATGTGAATTTTTAATTCACATTTATTTTTCCAACCTCTTTCTCTTTTCCCATGGAGATTTTTGAGAAATTTTGAAAGTCTTCAAATGTCATTTTCACTCACACTTGGGGATAAGAAGTTCCTTTTTAAGGAAATATTCTCACTCCCCAAGGTACTTGGAAAGTACTTGTCCTTCCTCCACATCATGTACCTCCCTTCCACATCACCTACACATCATCCTACCTTTATCCACTTCACATTCCACATATCGAAATGTGAGGGCTTGTGAGTCCTCAACTCACCTTAGCCCTCCATCTTGGCCTTGTTGGATAAATCCCAACCATTGAATTCTCTAGAGAATTCATGTTTCTCTATAAATACCCCATCCTCTAAGGCATTTGCAACAATTAGCCATTTTGCAACTAAAAGCTGCCATTTTTTGCACTCATTTAGCCATCAATTTCATCCATTTTTCATTTGCATCCAAGCATATAGTTAAGCCTTGCATCTAGCCATATCAAGATCCATCAAGAGCATACAAATCAAATTAATATCGAGGGCCAACCAAGGAGTTTTAGCTACAAGAGAGAGGTATATCTATTTAGCATTACTTTACATTTTTGCTCTTTATTTTTACAAATTCTTTAGGCTAATATTGAGGTGTTTCCTTGTGTTTTTTCATTGCATTTTAGTTGCTTATAATAGGTTAAACATTTTGGTATCACAATAAGTAATAAGTAAAAAAATTGTACATGAATGTGTTGATCAAAAACAAATTATTACGGACAACATACTAATAAATACAAAAGTGGTGCAAACTTATAAAAAATAAAAGTCGACAACTAATTTTTTTTATTAAATATTATATCGTATAACTTTTTGAACTAATATAAATAGTAAGTAATAAGTAAAAAACAATGTAAAATTTAAATGTATTATTAATGTTTTTTAGTTTTATTTTTTGGGTAAAAAGTTAATTTCATTAAAATGTTTTTAATGCTTACATTATAATATTTTTTTATTATAAGTAAGTAAATAATTTTTTAATAAAATGTCTATTATAAGTAAGTAAATATTTTTTTAGTTTTATTCTTTTTAGGGTAAAAAGGAAATTCTATTATAATGCTTTTTCAATTACAAATAAGAAAGTATGTAAATATTTTTTTAATAAAATATCTATTATGTGATAATGTTCACTATGATATAACACAATAGTTTAACATATAGCATAATAATTATATAATTCATATATAACAGGTACAAATCATATTATATACAAAAATAAGCAAATAGTGCAATGGATTAATAGGTTTGATTTGTAATTGAAGGGTTATGGGTAAAATTCTCATTGTGGGTTTAAAAATTAATATATTTTTTAATTAATTTATTACTAATTTTATTGAAAAAGTTATTAATTAACAAAATTTTAATAATTAAAAAAACAAAATAAACATGTAATGCAATGGATTAATGTGTTTTGTTTATAATCGAAAGGTTATGAGTTCAACTCTCATTTTATGTTTTTTCAACAATGTCTTTTTATATTGTATTTGGTTGATAAAATTATTTATATACCTATGAACCATTAAGTTACATCATTAAGTGTCATTACAAATTCTTAACAATTTTATAGATTTAATAATTTTTATTAAAATTTGTAGGATGCCTCATCATCTAAGGACAAGTTTTCAAAATAAAGAGCAACAAAGAGAGCATCAAACAGAATATGCTCAAAATTATATGAGACAAGGACGTGAACAAATGTCTAATGCACAAAGAGAGGAAGCAAGGAATTTTACAATTGAAGAGCAACAAACAGAACAAAGGAGAGAAAACCCTTAGAACTATATGAGACATCGACATGAACAAATGATTGATGTACAAAGACAAGAAGAAAGGATTCATCAAAACTAAAATGGTAGAGAAAGAAGCATTAAACATAGTGCAAATATGACAATGGAAGAGATTGAAGTAGAAGTGAGACAACATGTAGACAGACTGATAACACATCATTCATGAATTCAAGGAGATATGCATTTTGATCAACTAAATGAGATAGAAAGACAACAAATACAAGTGTGCAATCATAAATCAGTTGAAAGACATCATCAATCTCATGGAAATGTTGAGGTTAGTTCTGAAGGAGTGAATTTTGTTATAATAGACGGTGTGCTACAAACACCAAATGATAGAGTTCAAAATGTAATGAATGTTGATAATAGAATAGATCAAGAAGTATTTAATAATAATACAACTATTTAGATTGATTTGAAGTCTAGAAATGATATTTCAACATGGACTAGATAAAATTTCTACACCAAGTATGTGTTATATTTGTGAAGGGAGTTATCCTGCAATGAAGGTTGTATGGGTAACTAAGGGCCCTATTTGCAATCGATGTCAACAAGAGAGGAATGAACATCAATTTTTAGGATTAAACAATATGGATCTGAGTCCACAACCATTAGAACTTACAAATTTAACACAAATAGAGGAAGTGGTTATGTGCATGATCATCATGGAAAAAACAAGCCCTTAAGTGGCAAAAAATTTTAAAAAATTTAGGCAACTTGATGTAAAAATTTGAATAAGTTATCTATATTATTTCAAAAATATGTAAGAATAGAATTTGTAGAAAATTGAATGTAGTTTCTAAACTACTAGGTCTATTTTTTTTTAAAAAATCTATTTGGGGAAAATTTGAAATTTCAATGTAGTAGTACTTAAATTTCAGGGAAAAAATAAGAAGTAGGTGTCTATCTGACCTCCCTAACCACAATAAAATGATAATTTTTAATAATATTTTAGACATAAGTAGAGGACTCATGTCTGGATGTGATGCATTTTTTTTGTAATTTTTTTCCAAGTAAATAATTAATTATAATTTTTTTATTACAACTTTTAAAACATATTGAAAACTCGTATGCCTGACCACCTTAACTTGGTCGAAAGTTCATGAAATTCAATTTTTTATTTTTTTAATCCTATAGTATATGAAGTATAGAATGTGATGCATCTTTTGGATTCCAAAAATGTGATACTGTTTGAAAGCTATAGATTTTTTTCAGTCAACCTATCAATTAGGGTTTTAGTCGTAATTCAAAGAGAAAATGAATAATAATTATTTATTAAATTTAAAATAAAGTATAATTTATATTGGTGGAAATATGAGATTCTCCTTTAAAAACCCTTCTCGTTTCATAAATTTTGGGTAAAATAAAGTCATTAGCCACATACCCTACAAATACCCATCATATTGCCACTTTTTGGCCCATCATGATCCTGCACATACCCAAATGTTGATAGCACATTTCAACCCAATACTTCAAGTAATACACACAACTAGAGGGAAATACACATATAAAGGACATACCATAATTTTTCCACAAGAAGTGAGAGAAATAGCTAAAATTTTACTACATCAAATAAAAGATTTACTAGTCATTATTATTCGAAAAAAGGATCAACTTAATTAGAGAAATGATGATGAAATAAAAAAATTTCAAAAATATTTTGATTCTATTGTTCATGCATAGAATCCAAGGGGAAACCCACATCAACGAAACATACAAACCTATGATATTAATTATTAATTATATATTCTTTTTACAATATAAAATACTTAAAATTTTGTATTTCAATTAATAAATAATAAAATATGTTATATCATGAATGATAGGTCCTACAAAATTTTACACAACATCCATGCCATCAAAATACACAATAACTAAGCCAAATAGACTTGTCACATGACTATGAAGAATTTTTCAATTGTGTTGAACAACATACAATGTGTAAAGATGGTGCTTTCCTTCAAAAAAAAAGAGGAAGAATGGTTTGTAGATAAGATATTTATACTTTCATATATTTGGTACAAATAAATAATTAAAATTATTATATAAGCTAACAATTTACTCTTTGTTTGTAGGTACAATGCACCATGGCCATTATATCTAGATGGATCAAAATTATTTGAAGATCTAACCATAGGAGATAAAGTATATGAACCTACAAGAAATGATGATCGAGTAAACCCACATAATCGTAATATATTTCAGTTATAGAGAGAAAATGTAGATTGGAAACCACTTCTTTCAAGACATTTTGTAATAAATTATATTGCAAAGTATGCAAGAAAATCATAAAAGAGTTTGAACGAAAAATTATCATCAAATCTTAATGTAGCTTGAAAATATTGAAAACCTAGATGAAGCGACATCAAAGGAATACAGGAGAATTCTAATAAAACACCTTATTGAGAGAGACATTGGAGCACAAGAAACATGTCATATGTTATTGGAATTTCCATTGGTAGAATGTAGTAGAGTATTTGTTACATTAAATTTTTCAAGAGAGGTGTTCAAGCCAGTGCTAAAAAATGAAGAAAATGATGATGATGGACATCTAAAACATTTCATTGAAGGATACAACCACCTACCATATACAATGGAAAGAATCACACTTATAGATGCAACTAGATCTTAGACATATAATCCCAAAAGAAAAAGAGATAATAAATGGGAACCAAGGACTACAATAGCTAGTGTAAGAGTGTTTCCAAGATTTTCCACCATACCTACATGTCAATAAGAAAAGTGGGTTGATTTTTTGTTGGTTGGAGTTATTGTTGTACAAGCCATTTCATAATATACAAAGGGATATTGGACTCGATGATAATACAATTATGTCAAATTGGGACTCACTCAATTATGATCCATGACATTTAGAATGAAGAATTATTTCAAATGAAACTAAATATCACAATGATTCTGAAGATGAGGATAATTTACCAAATGATCAAAATATAATTGAACATGAGTGGGAGATCATATTAATAATACACCATTGACAGATTATGGATGTAATATAAATAGATATGTTAGGAATAGGATATATTGATAAAAAAATTCCATGGAGTGTTGAATATCAAGGAGAAGATTACACAAATAATGCAATAAATTTTATCAACACTATGAAAGAAAATGGCTTACTAATGGGTATGTGTAGGATCATGATGGGCCAAAAAGTGGTGATATGATGGGTATTTGTAGGGTATGTGGATGACGACTTTTTTTTTACACAAAATTGATGAAACAAAAATAGTTTTTAGAGGATATTCTCATATTTCCACCAATATAAATTATTTTTTACTTTGAATTTATTAAATAATTAGTATTCATTTTCTATGAGAATTATGACTAAAGTCCTGATTAATAGGATGATTGAAAAACATTTATATCTTTCAAATGATATCACATTTTTTGAATCCAAAACATGCGTCACATTCTATGCTTACTATAAGAATTAAAAAAAAAAAGAATTGAATTTGATGAAGTTTTGACCAAGTTAAGGTGGTCAGACATACAATTTTTTTTTTTAAATTGCAATAAAAAATTCATAATTAATTATTTACTTGGAAAAAAATTACAAAAAAATATGCATTACATCAGGACATGAGTCCTCTACTTATATCTAAAATATTATAAAAAAATATTATCATTTTATTGTGGTTAAGGTGATCAGATAGACACCTACTTCTTATTTTTCCCCTGAAATTTCAGTACTACTACATTGAAATTTCAAATTTTCATCAAATAGATTTTAAAAAATAAAAAATAAACCTAGTAGTTTAGAAACTATATTCAATTTTCTACAGATTCTATTCTTACGTATTTTTAAAATAATATAGGTAACTTATTCAAATTTTTACGTCAAGTTGCCTAACTCTAATTTTTCTGATTTTTTTGCCACTTAAGGGCGTATTTTTTCCATGATGATCCTGCACATACCCTAATACTTAATGATATGTTGTCAACTATATCATATCGAACAGTAGGTGCTAAGCAAAAAAAAATCACTTGATAAATTATTATGTCACATTATAATCAATAGGATAATGTCATGCCACTATACATGATAATTCAAGGAACAACTGGAATAGGTAAATCATATTTGATTAATACAAATTTTCAATCTCTTTATGATGCATAACAACTAGAAAGTTCTCCCTTATTATTACTAGCACCAACTGGAGTTGCATCCTTTAACATTGGTGCATCAACAATTCATTCAACTTTTAAAATACCTATTGCAGATTTTGTCGAATTACAAGGAACAAGGCTCACAAGTCTTCAAGAAGAAATTCAACATATAAAATAAACATTAAAATTGATGAAATGAGTTTTATTGGACAAAATTTGTTACAAAATATTGATTCAAGACTACGCTAGGCTTATCCTAAAAAAACAAACATGAGTTGTTGTGGAAGATCAATCATTTTGGTGGGGGATTTAGGACAACTACCACCTATAAGTGACAAACCACCTTATTATAGTAATGTGCATGAAAAATTATTATGGGAAGAGTTTAAGATAGTTGTTACTTTGGATAAGGTGTTCAAATAAGAAGGTGAAAGTGAAGACCATAAAAGGTTTCTCCAATTACTCACAAATATTAGAGATGCACATCCAACCATAGATGATTGGAAATTACTCATGATAAGAACAAATGCTTCATTACATCCAGCAATTAAGGAGGTGTTTGATAATAGTATTTATCTATTTGCAACAAATGATAATGTACATAGCCATAACAAAAAAAAGATACATTCATTAAGAAGATCAGTAGCCCATAGCATTGCAACCAAAGAAGGTAGCACTAATCTAGTAGAAGGTCGAAATGATGAATCGGATGTTGAATTATTAATTTCAAAAGATGCAAGGGTCATGTTAACATCTAATTTATGGATAGAAGCAGGTCTTCTGAATGGAGCTTTAGGATACATCAGATATATCATATACAAACCTGGATGTGGCCCACTAGATCCACCTACATATGTTATGGTTGAATTTGATAATTACTATGGAATTCCTTTTGAAGATGCATCTCCAAATTTAATTCCAATTTCACCAATACAAAGGGGTCGCACACGTCAATTTCCCCTACAATTGGCTTAGGCACTAACAATCCACAAATCACAAGGATTAACTCTTTCCAAAACAACAATTGATATAGGACCAAGAGAAAGGGAATGATTAATATTTGTTGCTATATCACGTGTTAAGTCTTTGGATGGAATTAGAATCTCACAACCATTTACATATGATCGTTATGAAAAGATGAAGACAATAAAACAACTTGCCAAAAGAAAAGCGAGGAAGAAAGACTAAAATATTTGGAAACATAACATTTTTATGTTATGTATATATTTTTCAAGTGAACTCTTCTATTAATATTGATATATTTTTTTGGTCTAAAAGATGAATTGTCTCATTCATTATAAATTCCTATTGTACACATCTCTTTGTGAATTTGAATAAATATGATATGAATCATGATTTGTAAAGTTTTATAATTCTTTATTTAATATAAAATATATGATAAATTATTATTTTACATTGAGCATTGTGGATGCTACTAGCTTAGATATCTTATATGCATCTATCTAAAATACGTCGAGAGACGTATTTTAGATAGATGCATATAAGATATCTAAGCTAGTTTATTTAGTTTTATGACTTATAATAAAATTTATATTTTAAATAACTTAAATTTCAAACTTAAATTTATAGTTTTGGCTTTTACTTTTTTCAAATAATAATTATATGGTTTTTTTACACTAAAATCATTTTAATAATATTCTAAAAAAATTATCTAATATTTAATATATAAATTTCTCAAATTTGGATATTAAAATGATATATTTAAAACACAATTTAAATTTAAAACTTTCAAATATAAAAAAGTTAATATGATGGTTATCCAATGAATATGCATGTAAAAAGTAAAATAATTTTTATTGAGGTTGAAAAATTTATAAATAAGTTATCTATGTGTCATTAAAAATAGTCTTATTATACTTCCTAATAATGCTAATCTCTTCTAACATTTTGCACCACTACAAACATGAGAAAAACATTTTTTTAATTACTTTGCATAAAAAATGTTCATATACATAAACTAAAACATTAAAATATTAAAATAGATTTTATTAAAAAGAAAATAAAAAATTTGAAATGTGCCCCTCCCTATAATTCCATAGAGGTAACTAATAAATATGTTACAAACTGATTGCCATGATAAATATTATTTTTACTCTTCAAGGTTAAAATTGAATGGCAGCAGCAAAAGTGCCAATAAAAAAAACAAAAAAAACGGCTGCTTCCGTAATGCAAGACCACTAGGTAGTCCAGTGAATAATGGTCAGAAATGGAGGCCACATGAATACTGCTTAAAATACTCGATTAATTCGTACACGTGAATCACGCCCAACAATACTTAGTGACATCCAGTTGGTGTTGAAGGTGACAGCACATGTAATAACAAACAATACATTAAAATATATAATGTTGAGACAATTCATATTTCAATATAGCTCATTATGAGAGTCAAATTTGGATTTTTTGATGAGAGAATCAAATGTATTATTAGCGTCCTACTCATCCAAGGCTTGGTATGAAAAGTGCTATCAGTAATAAAATAAATGATGTGGATGTGTAGGAAGTCTTCTATAATAGAGGTTGTAACATAGTTTGAAAATTGTTGGTGTTCATAAAGGGTCTTTTATTTTAGATTGACTTTGAACTTGATGCATGCACTTACAACACAATTATGTAAAATTTCTACATCTTAGTCATAAAACTTGCAATTAAGAAATCTATTATATTCAGTTCTAATGGTCATTGATTTTGAGAACTAAGTATTGTGTTATCTTAGAGCATAATTTACCCACTAAGAAAATATTATGCCACTAGTACATGATTCATATTGGAAAGAAATTTCTAAGAACCTTGAAAAACAAATGTTGTAAAGGGGTTTATTGATTGTTCTATTGAGTTTGAATTTTATGATAATTATATTTATGGAAAATAAAACTATGTTTTGTTTTACTCTATTATCATAAATCTTTTGGATTGTTGGATCTTATTCATCTTGATGTACTTGATCATGTACATGTTTCTTCTTTGTCAAAAATATAATATAATGTTTTATTTATTGATGATTATTCTAGGGGATATATTTATATTATCTTTAAATTATTTCTAATGTCTTTAGCTGATTTACAAAGTTTCAAGCTCTTTTGGATAGCTATATTCGGAGAAATATTATCATGTTAAGACTTGACAATGGTGGTACATATTAATATTTAGAGATTGATAAATTCTACAAGAAAAATGATGTAGAAAAGAATAAGATAACTCTGGGCACATCCCTCAATAGAAACGTTATAATATGATTGAGCATCTAATAGAGGATGATAAATGAATTGTGAAGTTGTTGCTAACTATGGGTAAGCCTACAATGCATGTTAAAACAAAGGTTCAAGTTGTAATAAATGAGGATGATAACATAAATATATTAGATATTTTGGAAGAAGAAGGGGAATCTCAACCTCATCTTTTAAAAGAATCCACTTACTAGAGGAGGAAACAAGAATGATATAGCATCCTTGATTTCATATGTATATTTGATTTGTTGAATAACACTAATTAACCTAGAATAGTTTTGATTAGATAAAGAGGGAAGGGACCAAACCCATATTATAGAAAAACTATTAAAGCAAAAGGGAGGAGTAAAACAAGAAATGAGACACCACAAAAACTAAAAAAAGTACTAAGAGAAAAGACCAAAACAATAAGGACTCCCATAGGAGAAACACAACTTGCTACTAATAAGAGAGTATCAAAACTTAGCAAAGCTTGAGACTAGATCCAAGGACTAGAAATCAAGGTTGTTTGAACCCAAGTTTCAATAAAGGCCTCAAAAGAGGGGAAAGGCTAGAATGTAATGTCCTCCAATTTTCCAATTTAGCTAAAAGTTTCTCAAGAATGAGTTTCCTTTTAACCTTGTGAGGCACACCTTTGCCTTAATAGATTGGTCCAACAATCTCTTATCATGCAAATGGATTCGATGACAACCAAGGACCATCTTGACCTCATTCATTCCCTTCATTAGATCATCCTAGAGCCGGGACCATTAAATAGTTTGTCTTTTTTATGAAGATCATGGCATGCAATAAGGAAAAAATCCCAATATTATGGAAGGAGTACCTATGTGAGGTTCATTAAGTTTTTCCTCCCAAACCCCAATCTTGGATAAAATATTAAAATTGTTGGGCACCTCAAAACTAGTCTTAATGCAAACAAAAAATATAGCATAAAGAAAACTCATTCTAACTTTTGTAACATTAGTAGTAATAAAATGACCAATATCTTTAATAATTCCATGAATGATTCTTTCATCCTAGATCTCCAAAGGGAGATCTAAGGGGTAGAACCAGATATGAACCAAGTTAATTTTGGAAACATCAAACCCTATAGACCGTAATTGTAAATGAAGAAAGGCCTTATCGATAAACCAACTTGACCATTTTAAAGAAAAAGGCAGCAACATTCTATGGAATTCAAGGAGAAAATAAGGAAACCATTCTTTAAAGCCTTCACACTCAACAAATAAGAATTGACACATACTCTACACATACTCTACACATACCCATCATATTGCCACTTTTTGGTTCATATCTTTAAAGTGGTCAAGTTGGTTTATCGATACTATATATTGATAACTTTGAGTGTATTGAAAATATAATACACATACTCTACACATACCCATCATATTGCCACTTTTTGGTCCATCATGAACCTGCACATACCCACGCATAGGATCACCATGCGAACCAAAAGGTTTTATGGTCTGGTTAAAGGATAGAGTGAAAGGAGGAAAATTTGTTCATAACTCCTCTTTCCCTAAGGATGTCATAAAAAATATTTTTAGTTTTTAGAATCAAGAAGACATGAAAATGAATTTGATTTCTTTCAACAAATTGGAGAGAGAAAAACAAGAGAATGATCCTCAATTCAAGGCCATGAAGAACATAAAGAATGGAATTTTAAGAATTGAAGCAGTTTTTCAAAATTTTGATAAAATTGTAGGAAAGTTGAAAGGAGAAAGAATGATACAAGACAAAGGAGAGGTTGTAGTCTCTGAAGAATAGGATAATGAGAAAGCACCTATGATAGAAGAAAGGCCAACCTTTCAGCCACCAAATAAAGTACATGCATTTCCTAGGAGGAAGAGCACTATAAAGAAGCAACTAGCAATTGCCACCCCCACCCAATCAGAGGGGTCAAGAATGCATCTTATCCTCAGCCACAACTTCCACCACCTTCACCTCTACATTAATTTATCCCACAAATAATTGAACTAAATTTCCCTCCTAGAGGACCATCATCACCAAATGAACCACCAACAAAAAAACAAAAGGTGGGATCTAGTGGTCTTGTGGATTATTTGACTGATGAGTTTCATGAAGAGCTTTTTATTATTGAAGATTATATGAGGCAAGGTATGCCATCTCCCCCAAGGGGCATAGTGCCACAAAGCTTTAGCCTCATATTGAGTATAGAAGACTTAAGTGGGGTAAACAATTTTGATGATGCCATGGAAAAAGCTTATGAGAGGTTCATGAATGATGATGCTTTTGTGAAGACATAAGCCTTCCAAGAATAGGTTTGACGAGAAAGAAATGATGAGTATGTTGAAAGCACAGACATGAAGATGATTGCAAATCCAAAGCTACCTAGGGAAGTTATAGAGGCCAAAGTTCATGAAGAAATGAGGGCTAAATAATAGGATATCATAATAGCTGAGGTAAGAGAATTGGTTAGAAAATGTGGTGTGTTACTATTTCTAGAGTGGGAGCTTATATCGACAATTACTATATATACTATAAGAAAGAATGATGCTCCTATTTTTACCATTAAAGAAGAAGTAACATAGGATTTATAGGGATCAACATTCAGTGCCCAGTGGGACACATTGGCTATTTGGGCCTTCGCCCCAAATAATAACAAGCCAGAGGTTGCAGAGCTAGTTGTAGATGACAAAAGAGGATTGGGAATTAACATAATATCTAAGACAACTATAGTAGAGGTAGCTACATTGTCTATGAATGTAGCTTAATTCACAAAGGCCATAGTTGAATCAGTAACAGAGGACAGGGACAAGTTTAGGACAAAGTACAATGATATGGTAGATGAATACAATAAGGGACAATAAAAATTGTTGAAATACAATTGCATTATTAAGAGAAAAGTTCCAGTCAATGTACCCACAAGGAGCCTCACAAGAGGTAATTCTTCCAACCCATATCCGTTAGAGAAAGTTTCATCTTCTCCTGCTCATTCTCCTCTTCCAGCTCTTCAATCGAGGTTGTACCTCCTAGTTTTGAAGATGTACCCATTGCACAACCACCTTCTAGTACATCAGTTGCACTTCCTACAAAATAAATCACAAAAGAAGAGTTGATGGAGCAACTCAAAACTTATGAGGAGAAGTTCCAACAATTTGAAAAATCAATTTATGAAAGAGAAACAATGATTATTATAGTTGTATTGGAAAATTTAAATAAAAAGATATAGAGGAAATTGAATAGTTTTCCTTCCAATTATTCTTCTATGTTCAATGTAATAAGGAATTTTGATAGGGATAAAGAAGTGGCTATCCCATTGATGGGTAAATGGATCCCTAGATTCTAGGATTTGAGGTATATGGTTAAAGGATCAAAGCACGATACAAATAAGCCAGCCAACATTGTCCCAACCCTTAAAACTATAAATGGGATTAAGGAGTTCCAAGGTTTGATTGAGCCATTGGAAAAGAAAATTAGGGAGTTGGTAAAAAGGTTTAATGAATGGAGTTTCAGTTTACTCCCAAACATTTTGAATTAAGATGCTAAAGTCAATCCTCTGCAATAATGGAAGGATCAAGCAAGCAAGGTGATAGCAACTCACGAAGCATTAATTTGTGATGGAGTGGATGTAGAAATCTTAAAGAATAGTATGAACAAGCTTTCTCATATAGGTATTTTCCTTGACAAATTTGATAAGGAGGCCATCCAAGTGGTCATAAAATACAGTCCATACAAGGTCAAAGCAGACGAGGCCATGAATTTTGATTGGCCTTCTGATGAGGATTTTGAGCTCTACAAGGAAAGGTATGTGGATATCCAAGATCTATGGGTTGTCTTCCAGTTGCTGGGTGATAATAAATTTTGATTATATTTCTTCAACAACTAATGGTTGTCGGTAAAGATAGTTGCAACATGAGGAATAAAATGCATGGCCTGAAAATAGTACATATTAGGCGTTTGATATATCAATGTTCAAATATTGTATCTCCCTTAATTTTGAAGTTGATGACATGTTGTTGATGTGAAAATCTTGCAGTATATTATTTTCTTCTCATTTTCATGCTTTTCATCTTCAAATTTTGGAGCACATGGAAAAGGTTCTATTACATGTGGAAAAAACATCTTCACTGAATGAAGAGCCTTTTGGAAGGCAGGAGATATCTTCATTAGTGAATGAGAAATAAATTTTGACTCATATGGTCATCTCCCCTGTGTTTTTGGAAATATAACAGTCTTTTGAAAGTAATTGTAAATTCCAAATGAAAAAGTGATACACGTACATTGCCCTGAGGCTTGTTTTTCTCCCTTTTTTTTATAAAAGGGAATTTAGGGTCAATTGTACCAATTGTTGATTGATCTCGGAGAGAAAATTTAATAAAGAGTGAATACATAGAATATAATAGAGTCTACAATTAGATTATGAGTCTTTGTTTCTGTAAAGAACTTTGATAATAATACTAGCATCTAAATAAGAAGAATAACATATCTTAAAATCCAATTCTCTCTTGATGTATTCACCATTTGAATTATCAATGAAATAATCAAGGGTTGTTTCAATGGTCTTTATTGTCTCTAATGAATGTATGGTTTTTTCTTTGTTCCAATTCAAAGAATTGGTTTTAAATTGCTTAGATGAAATCATAAGTTTAAATGGTTTGAGTGTCAAGATATGATAATGAGTTCTGGTTTTGAGTAATTGAGAGCAATGTTGTAGTGCAACATTATGTAAGCTCTGAAATGCTAACTGTTAATATATTGTCAGGTTTGGTTTGCTTTATATTAGACTTTGCACCCTGAATTAAGGCATTATTCTAGGATTTGTGTTTGTGTTGCAATATTCTTGGTCATTCACAAACAATACATTCAAATCACTAAATCTTTAAAATTCTTGTTAAAATGTATGTCAAGTTGATGTCTATCATGCTCTATTTCTTTTGAAACAATTAATATGTAAAGGATTTGTTGGATCTTTGCTTTTATTGAATTTACAAGCATATATATATAGAGCTTATCTGTTATTTACAGTGTACAAGGTTAATTGGCATAGAGGATCTTAAGGTACATTGTTTGGGATCACCCTCTCAGGTTTTGCAGAGCCCAAAGTGCAGGAGGAAAGCCTTTGCAAGCTTTCACTCGTTTGTTGGCCAATCCCTCTAATTAGCTGACCATTGGAAGGTGGCAATTCCATAGGCTATTTTGTGAGATCAGCTTGGTTCATTAAAAATAACGAACATCTCCTTCTATAAGGGTTTCATTCTATTGGATGTCACGCAACCTATCCGTCTTCTCACCCCTACCTTTCGTGCCTTTGTCTTCATTTGCCTAGGAAATGAATATTGATTCTGAAGTCGTGGGAAGAAAATAAAGAAAGAAGGTTTTATACTTCCAAAGACCCCATCCCATGCCCAAGAAAGAAAAATGGATAAGGCAACTCCTCCAAACTCAAACCCCTGAAAGCACACAAACAAATGGCCATAAAACATAGCTACAATAAGAAGACTACGTCATGCTAGATTATGGCCCCATATTCCACCATTTAGAAGACACCTTGCTCACTGCTAAAGGGTGAGGTCCATGGGGGACTTCAGGTTCTATTTTGAAGGGGCAAGGGGTCCCATGAAGCAAAAAAAATGCTACAAGAAATTAAAATTATTTCATGAAAAAGAACAACCCCTACTTTTTAGCTCTAAAACTTAAACAGGTGGGTGGAGCTAGAAATTGCCCCATCAACTTAGGCTGTTTCCTGCCACTTGTCAATTATATGAAGTTTTAAAATTCTTACCAATTAATTTATTTATTATTTTATATCTTTTGAAGTTGTTGAATTGAATATGCAAAGTAAAAAAATTGATGAGACCGCTAGCTTCCATAAAAATAAAAACTTAAACTTTTAAACTTAAACTATACTTCAAAATTTATGAGACCACCCACTTTAAAATAAACAGCACCCACTCAAAAATTTAAGGGACGCCACCGTAAGAAAGTTGTATTATTTTCCACCCTATAGATCCGCAGAAACAATGGCTGAATATTCGGCAAACAACAGCAATGTTAGCGGTCTGTAAAAGTTCTCTTCAAATCCTACCGCCGTACGTACAGCTTCCTGTCAACTCTCGGATAACCCCTCATTTGCCCTCCGAGGAGGAGTTCAAAGACATTTTTCATGAAGGAAAGGAAATTTTAGTTTCCGCAGTAAGTAGCTGTTGCCTGTTGGTAGGGTCATGTCAACATCTTCAACCACCCCTTTAATATTTTTCGTCCGCAATACGTATCGAGCAGTATTGATTGCGCTTGTTAGTTTCAGAGCCATGCTCACATAAAACATTGAGATCTAATGTTCAAGTTGCTTTAACGCATCGTTAAGCAACTTCGATCTGATACGAATTTGAGAGATCTTCTATTTCCACTCTCAATGTTTGTTAGAACATATTAATAATGGAAGTGGTAATTCCAGTTATTGACAAACTTTCCGGGATCATGGTCCGAGAAATGGCGCCGGTTTGCAACTTCAATCAGCACTTTGAGTGGTTGAGGGAGGAGTTCATAATTCTAGAAGCTTATCTAGAATCTCCAGATTCACTGGCTGCGGAAGATGAGTCCTCCAGAAGATGGCTGGACCGCTTGCGGGACGCTGCCTCGGACGCAGAGGACATTGTGGAAGAGTGTACTGCTCGCTCTCTTCACGTTAGCAGTGCAACTCAGCCTTGTGTTTGCAGTACAGATGAATTATATTTTCTCTACAAAATGGGAAAAAAATTTCAGGACGTTAGAAAACGAATCACGTCCATTATAAAAAGTGTAAAGCGGTTGAATGTGCTCCGTTGTTCTGTGCCACGACAAGCCAATCAGCCATCAAGCAGTGCAGCAGAGAGAGCAGCGAGAAAGGAAAATAGTCTCCTGCCTAGCGATTCACACCCTGTAGCGATTGAGCCTAAGGTTCAACGCATCATTTCCATGATACATGAATCAACTGTTCCAGTCATTGCCGTGGTGGCGATGGGCGGAGCAGGGAAGACCTTTCTTCTCAAAAACGTTTTTAGCAGAATCAGAACCGATGTTACCAGAAACATGACGGGAATGCCTCGTTTCGCGTCACAACGGCCGAAACGCGTTTCCCGTCACGAACGGCCGTTTCCAAGCCGTTTCTAAGGTTGCAGAAGGTTGCGGAGATTTTTTAAAACAAACAGCCAGTCGCTGGTATAAGATGGAATAGATTGGCATGCACATCAACGGAAGTCTCAGTTAAAATAATGACTACAATCCATCGATACCTCCTAAGTCTGCAGATATGGTAAGATGCGTTAAAAAGCATGGTAAATGACTACAGTTCAAGCGTAGATATCCTAAATTGCATTAAACAGCATGGGCAGTTAAAAGCTTAGTTTTTTAAAGATCAAATTACATGCACCAAATGCGTAAGTTGCAATAAACTATACAGTTAAAAATTAGTTTTTTACAGATCAAATTACATGCACCTATAAATTGACATGCTGATTAACAGAAGTTTCAACCAGTTTGACATGAAGATTAACCGAAGTTTCAACCAGTTAAAATAAAGATTACAGAGCAACCGAACTCTACAGATATCCCTAAGTCTACAGTTGCATTGAAAAGCAATAAGCCGATACACTTAAAAACTAAGTTTTTAAATGATCAAATTACATGCACAGTGAAGAAATAGTGAAGATTTTAATTTTCTTATAAAAAGATAGAATGGGAGATTGGAATTTATCAGAAAACATTCGTAAAGAGAATCGATTGAAAGCTTTATAAGAAGAAGATAGTTGAGAATTTTCATTGCAAGATCAGGTATGTTATTTCTTTCATAGATCATTATATTAATCATAATTTTTATTTCTATAAAAAACTTAGAATATGAATTGATTCTTTCTTTTTTTTTTAAGTAATTTTTTTTAATATTTTAAATTTTTGAACCATAAGCTATATATGCTTTTGTTTTGAAAATGTATATATTTTTAAACATTGTTTAAGGAAAAATGGACGACGCTTCTTCAAATCCTTCTATGTCAGAATCACAAAGAACTCAATCCACAAACCTTGAAGAGTATAACAAAGCAAAAAAAGAATTTGAGCAGAAGTTGTGGAAGATTGTCACAGTAACTGGAAATTATTCAACAGCAAATTATGGTAGTTCTGGAAGTAGGCAATGGACTTGCCCACATTGTCGAACAAATAAGGCTAGTTCAATTGTATGAGTTTGATATCATTTGTTGGGGATTGGAAAGAAAGAAAAAATAATTGTTTGTGGTATCATTCCAAAAGCAGAAAGAAAAGATTTGATTAGAGAGTTTAATTTTGTAGAGTCTTTGAAAATTATTGAATAATTACAGGGACAATCAAAAGATTCTCAAACAGGGAGGCCACCCTTTCCAAGTTCTTCTACTTCTATTTATGAATCTCAAATTGGAAAAATGTTTGATGCTACTGATAGAAAGAATGTAGATGCTACTATTGGGAAACTTTTCTTTGGTTGTGGAATGCCATTCAACATAGCTAGGTCTCCTTTGTGGAAAGAGGCTATAAGGATGGTCAATAATGCACCTAAAGGATATGTACCTCCAAGTTTTGAAAAACTTCGCACTATTGTTTTGGATGATGAGAACAAACAAATTGAGGATAGACTACAAGACATTAAAGATAGCTGGTCATATACAGGTGTCTCTATAGTTTCAGATGGTTGGACAGACATTGCACATAGGCCACTAATTAATATTCTTGTTTCTTCACCTAAGGGCACTATGTTTATCAAATCACATGATACTTCAGGGCATGTGAAAGATGCACCATATTTGGAAAGTCTTTTCCAAGAAGAAATTGAATAGGTAGGGAGAAATAATGTTGTGCAAATTATAACTGATAATGCTTCAAGTAATGTCTTGGTAGGAGGAAGGATTGAAGATGAATATCCAAACATTTTTTGGACACCATGTGTAGTTCATTGCATAAACTTACTTCTTAAATATTTGCACAATAAGCTTCCTTAGATTAGTGAGGTAGTTGCAGATGTAAAAAATTTACAACATTTTATTGTAAATCCTCTATGTCACATGTTATATATAGAAAATATGCTTCATTGCGACTACCTAGATGTGCAGAGACACAATTTGCTTAAAATTTTATCATGGTTGATCGAGTTGTGAAGGTGAAACAATCATTAAGGAAAATGGTGTTGTCTAATGAATGGGAGAGATGGAGAGATAGAACAAGTAATAGTAGTCAAGCATGTGATGAAATTGTCGATCTCATTATTGGTAGTGGATCAATTTTATTCTGGCAACACGTAGGTGACCTTTTGACACTTTCTTGGCCTATTCTTGAAGTCCTTCATCTATTTGATAATGATAAACCATGCATGGGAGATGTGTTTGAGAAGCTAGATCAGATGAGGGAGAGGCTACAAGATATATTTACTGTTGGGGCACCATCATTTGATCAAGAGACACAAGATATTGTTTGGGAACATAGTTTAAAAGGATGGAAGATGCTTCACAGTCCTCTTCATTCTGTTGCATTTCAACTTAATCCGAAATGGTTTCATAAAAAGCCATGGTTGGATGATGAGGTTTCCATGGGATGGAAAACCTATATGGATAGAGTTTATCCAAATAGAGAGGATCGCACTAAAATCAAGGAGGAAATGTCAAAATATATCAATGGAGTAGATGATTTTTCTCATAGAGATGTTCCATTTGATCGAATGAATTTTGAACCCAAGGTGTTCTGGGAGATTCATGGAACAAAAACACCATTACTAAGAGACATTGCAATTCGTGTGTTATCTCAGGTATAATTTTGTATATTTAATCATATGATAGTTGAATTACAAATTTATTTTATTATTAATTTATTTGAAAATGCTAATATTATTCACTTTCATTTTACAAAAGCAGGTCTCTAGTTCTTCTGCATGTGAGAGAAATTGGAGTGAGTATGCTAATATTATGAAAATATGAAGACAAGAAAGCAACTCGCCAAAAGAAAAGCAAGGAAGAAAGACTAAAATATTTGGAAACATAACATTTTTATGTTATGTATATATTTTTCAAGTGAACTCTTCTATTAATATTGATATTAATTTTTTGGTATAAAAGATGAATTGTCTCATTCATTACAAATTCCTATTGTACACATCTCTTTGTGCATTTGAATAAATATGATATGAATCATGATTTGTAAAGTTTTATAATTTTTTATTTAATACAAAATATGTCATAAATTATTATTTTACATTGCGCATTGTTGATGCTACTAGCTTAGATATCTTATATACATCTATCTAAAATACGCTGAGAGATATTAGTTTGAGGTATTGAGAATAGATAGGTGCCTCGAGACTGATATCTCTCAACGTATTTTAGATAGATGCATATAAGATATCTAAGCTAGTTTATTTAGTTTTATGACATAATAAAATTTATATTTTAAATAATTTAAATTTCAAAGTTAAATTTAGAATTTTGGCTTTTACTTTTTTCAAATAATAATTATATGATTTTTATACAATTAAAGAATTTTAATAATATTCTAAAAAATATATATAATATTTAATATGTAAATTACTCAAATTTGTATATTAAAATGATATATTTAAAACACAATTTAAAATAATTTAAAACTTTCAAATATAAAATCATATATAAGAATAGTGAATATGATGGTTACCCATGAATATGCATGTAAAAAGTAAAATAATTTTAATTTAGGTCGAAAAATTGACAAATGAGTTATCTATGCGTCATTAAAAATAGTCTTATTATACTTCCTAATAATTCTAATCTCTTCTCACAATTTACACCACTACAAACATGAGAAAAAACAAATTTTTAATTACCTTGCATAAAAAATGTTCATATACATAAACTAAAACATTAAAATATTAAAATAGATTTTATGAAAAGAAAATAAAAAATTTGATTGATTTAAATTAAAACATTAAATCGGCACATAAAATGTGCCCCTCCCTATAATTCCATAGAGGTAACTAATAAATATGTTACAAACTGATTGCTTTAAATTGGAAAATGTATATAGAAATAGCCCTATAGAGAAGACCTAAGACCAATGTGAAAAAGATAGAAATCATTGCCATGATAAATATTATTTTTACTCTTCAAGGTTAAAATTGAATGGCAGCAGCAAAAGTGCCAATAACAAAAACAAAAGAAACGGCTCCTTCCGTAATGCAAGACCACTAGGTGGTCCAGTGAATAATGGTTAGAAATGGAGGCCACATGAATACTGCTTAAAATACTCGATTAATTCGTACACGTGAATCACGCCCAACAATACTTAGTGACATCCAGTTGGTGTTGAAGGTGACAGCACATGTAATAACAAACAATACATTATTTGAAGGTGACAGACAGTACATTACAAAACGTCTCATTAGACTGGTATGATATTTGACGATTGTAGGTTACTTTGAATTAAATATTTACAACCTTACATGGAGATTGTAAAATGATTGGTAGTATATCAAAGCTACCTACTTCAAAAGGGAATGCAAGGAGGAGATAAAAAGGAAAGGATTGTAAAATGATTGTAATGTTGGCTGCAACTTGGTTGTAATTTGCAGCTGTGTAATTGTTAGTGTGTTTTTAGATTGGGCTTTGTCATTAGTGGCGTTTTTTGTATTGTTGGTTGTATTATATCAGTTGGGACAGTGTTATTGGTTGTCACAGATGTATATGATTTTTTTGATGATGCCATTCCAGTTTGTTGTCCTTCTTTCTTCAGTCCCTTCGTTGGACTGTTATTTATTTAATTTGTAACGTTTCTTCCAGCATTTTTCAATACAAAAAAAGAAAAAGAAAGGAGTATAATCTAATTTAATAATTCTGATAAATACTTTAAGGAAGATTAGGAGATTCCTTTGTCATGCATTTGGAAATACATGAGGATGCATGGATAGATTTTGAAGTTTTTACATAGAATCTCTATTATAATAATTTTAATATATTAAAATAAATATGATTGTGGGAATATATAATGTTGAGACATTTCATATTTCAATATAGGTGATTATGAGAGTCAAATTTGGATTTTTTGATGGGAGAATCAAATGTATTATTAGCATCCTACTCATCTAAGACTTGGTATGAAAAGTGTTATGAGTAATAAAATAAATGATGCGCATGTGTAGGAAGTCTTCTATAATAGAGGTTCTAACATAGTTTGCAAATTGCTGGTGCTCATGAAGGGTCTTTTATTTTAGATTGACTTTGACCTTACTGCATGCACTTACAACACAATTATGTAAAATTTCTACATCTTAGTCATAAAACTTGCAATTAAGAAATCTATTATATTCAGTTCTAATGGTCATCGATTTTGAGAACTAAGTATTGTCTTATCTTAGAACATAATTTACCCACTAAGAAAATATTATCCCACTAGCACATGATTCATATTGGAAAGAAATTTCTAAGAACCTTGAAAAAAAAATGTTGTAGAGGGGTTTATTGATTGTTCTATTGAGTTTGAATTTTATGAGAAATATATTTATGGAAAATAAAACTATGTTTTGTTTTACTCTATTATCATAAATCTTTTGGATTGTTGTATCTTATTCATCTTGATGTACTTGATCATGTACATGTTTCTTCTTTGTCAAAAATATAATATAATGTATTATTTATTGATGATTATTCTAGGGGATATATTTATATTATATCTAAATTATATCTAATGTCTCTAGTTGATTTACGAAGTTTCAAGCTCTTTTGGATAGCTATATTCAGAGAAATATTATCATGTTAAGGCTTGACAATGGTGGTACATATTAATATATAGAGATTGATAAATTCTACAAGAAAAATGATGTACAAAAGAATAATATAACTCTGGACACATCTCTCAATAGAAAGGAATTGTAAAACACATGAATATGGAATTCATTAAGAAAACTATGACTGTGTCTAATGTGTCTAACATAGATTACAAGTTTTTAGTAAAACTGATTGCTACTACATGTTACCTCATCAATAAATCTCCTAAATTAGTGCTTGTGGAAAAAATTATTGTACATGTTGTGATAGGGAAAATTTTCATTCCTTCAACATCTATGTGTATTTAGTTGTGAGATATTTGTTTACATGCTTAAGGAGTAGATAAATTTAGATACTAAGGATAGGAAATGGTATAAGATTTAGAATCATATGACCAAAAAAATTCTTAATAGTAAGAATTTATGTTTATAGAGGTCAAAGCTTCTAATATAATTGATCATCTAATAGAGGATGATAAATGAATTGTGAAGTTGTTGCTAAATATGGGTAAGCCTACAATAGATGTTAAAACAAAGTTGTAATAAATGAGGATGATAACATAAAAATATTAGAGATTTTGGAAGAAGAAGGGGAATCTCACCTTCATCTTTTAAAACAATCCACTTACTAGAGGAGGAAACAAGAATGATATAGCATTCTTGATTTTATATGTATATTTGATTTGTTGAATAACACTAATTAACCTAGAATAGTTTTGATTAGATAAAGAGGGAAGGGACCAAACCCATATTATAGAAAAACTATTAAAGCAAAAGGGAGGAGTCAAACAAGAAATGAGACACCACAAAAACTAAAAAAAGTACTAAGAGAAAATACCAAAAAAATAAGGACTCTCATAGGAGAAACACAACTTGCTACTAATAAGAGAGTATCAAAACTTAGCAAAGCTTGAGACTAGATCCAAGGACTAGAAATCAAGGTGGTTTGAACCCAAGTTTCAATAGAGGCCTCAAAAGAGGGGAAAGGCTAGAATGTAATGTCCTCCAATTTTCCAATTTAGCTAAAAGTTTCTCAAGAATGAGTTTCCTTTTAACCTTGTGAGGCACACCTTTGCGTCAATAGATTGGTCCAACAATCTCTTATCATGCAAAGGGATTCGATGACAACCAAGGACCATCTTGACCTCATTCATTCCCTTCATTAGATCATCCTAGAGCTGGGGACCATTAAATAGTTTGTCTTTTTTATGAAGATCATAGCATGCAATAAGGAAAAGATCCCAATATTATGGAAGGAGTACCTCTGTGAGATATCATTAAGTTTTTTCTCCCAAACCCCAATCTTGGATAAAATATTAAAATTGTTGGGCACCTCAGAACTAGTCTCAATGCAAATGGAAAATATAGCATAAGGAAAACTCATTCTAACTTTTGTAACATTAGTAGTAATAAAATGACCAATGTTTTTAACAATTCCATGAATGATTTTTTCATCCTAGATCTCCAAAGGGAGCTCTAAGGGGTAGAACCAGATATGAACCAAGTTAATTTTGGAAACATCAAACCCTGTAGACCATAATTGTAATTGAAGAAAGGCCTTATCGATAAACCAACTTCACCAAATTAAAGAAAAAGGGAGCAACCTTCTATGGAATTAAAGGAGAAAATAAGGAAACCATTCTTTAAAGCCTTCACACTCAACAAACAAGAATCAACCCAAACCGTATATTCCCATCTATGAATAAAATAAATGTTAGGTCTATGTCCCAAAAATCGTCCAACAAGAGAATTTTGTAAACTAGCAATAACTTTGTCAATTCACTCATCAAGAATAGATAAATAGAGATTGAAAGTAAGGGAGGCTAAAGATTCACATATTAGGGGACCTCCACAGAACACCACTCTAGAAATTCATGATTTGGAGGAGAAGGCACTTCTGAACCAACCAAAGGATGATTAGGGGTCTTCAGCATAGCAGGAAACCCAAATAGGAGCCCACACCAAGGAAAGTCTCTAAACCCATAACACAATTAATAGAAATATAGAGAATATATTCTTGAATAGGGGATGAATTAATAGACTTCAAACCAACCATGGGTATAGGAGGAGAAATGATGGGAGGGGGTAGTATAAATCCCCTCTTGAGGTTGTTTAATTCAATTTTAGTTTGATTAAATATTTAATCATTTCTTGTAAATTGCTTGGATTTTCTATATATATATATATATTATAGAGGCTTTTCTATCATATAGGATGGGTATTGTCCAAATATTATACTCAAATCATCAAGTTTGAAGGAAGTTATGATGATAAATTACTATGTTCCATAAATCTAGTTTTTAAACAAAAAATCAAAGAATTTGTCTAATTTATTTGAAGTTGTGTAAATGCATGTAAAATATAATAGGGTTTATTCTCCGTATTTTCTTTTTTGAGTTCTAAAAATTGCAAAAAAATAATATTTGGTTTGACTAGGTGGTAGAAATCCGAAAACTATGATTTCAATACACCATTCAATATTTATGATGAGCATATATATATTTACATAAATTTACTTTTTGCATCATAACTATATTTTTTAATTTTTGTAAGGGTTTTATTTATTTTTAATATATTTCTTGTAGTAAAAACCATTTTTCCAAGCCTAATATTTTTAAACTAATCATTTTTTTGTAGAACCGCATGTCAAATAATTAAATCAACTCACTATAAAGAGTAGGGAGTGAATAAAAAATCACCCCTCTTGGAGGTGGAATATTTTCAATATTTACTAAGACCACATGAAATTTATAACTTGGGAAAGTGAAGATGGAGAGTGGGTTACCCTCTCATCCTAGAAATTTGGAATTATTCCCTTTCATGTACTCTTGAGGTATTTAGAGGACTCTAGATAGCAACCTTGTTCAACCTATAATAAGACTATCAAATTGTTGCTTCATGTAGTGCAGGTTACAATATCATTCAAAAAGTTATACGCCATTCATATACCTGAGTATGGATAGGATCTCTTTGGGAAAGGTGCACATGTTCTTGTACAAGGGTACATATTTCTTTGGAAATGATATGGAGTTAAAGAGAAAGGTGAATTGTGTAGACATGCCAGTTCAAACAGGAAATCCTCTTTTAGATAGACATGAGCAGGAGTCTAGTTTTGTGGTCTTCTCCAAATAAATTCTTCCAAATTGATTTTTTTTTTTTTTTGAATTTATGCCAACAATTACAACAAAGTTAAATGATTTCTTTAGGCCCACGGAGAGGAGACCTAATTTGGGAATCAACCACAATTGGGAAGATGTGATTCCATACTGTGATTGTACAATCCTCTGTGTATATGGAATAGATAAAACACCTCATGTACTCCCCAAAGATATACCATTAAGGGTTGGCTTCCAAGAAGTCATCTGGAAATTAGGAGATGTTGAGGAAAACCACTCGGTCAACATGAGGAAAGGAACTTTGTTTCTTGCTTACACTATTTATTTTCATATTTAGTTATGATAACTAGTGGATGGAAGAATCTAATTGATAAAATCAAGCCATTTGGAATGAAGTGGTGAGCATGGGTATGTGTAGGATCATCACGAAAAAAATAGGCCCTTAAGTGGTGAAAAATTCAGAAAAATTAGAGTTAGGAAACTTGACGTAAAAATTTGAATAATTTATCAATAATATTTCTTAAATATGTAACAAAAAAATCTGTAGCAAATTAAATATAGTTTTTAAACTACTAGGTTTATCTTAAAAAAAAATCTATTTGGTGGAAATTTGAAATTTCAATGCAGTAGCACTTAAATTTCAGGGAAAAAATAAGAAGTAGGTCTCTGTCTGACCACCCTAACCACCATAAAATGATAATATTTTTTTATAACATTTTAGATATAAGTAGAGGACTCATGTCCCAATGTGATACATATTTTTTTGTAATTTTTTTCCAAGTAAATATTTAATTATGAATATTTTATTACAACGTTTAAAAAATATAAAAAAATCATATGTCTGGCCACCTTAACGTGGTCAAAACTTTATTAAATACATTTTTTTTAATCCTATAGTATGGGAAGCATAGAATGTGACACATTTTTCAAATTCAAAAAATATGATACCATTTGAAAGCTATAGATGTTTTTCAATCAACCTATTAATCAGGACTTTAGTCATAATTCAAATATAAAATGAATAATAATTATTTATTAAATCAAATTAAAGCATAATTTATATTGGTGGAAAGTTGAGAATATCTTTTAACAATCCTTTTTGTTTGATCAACTTTGGGTAAGAAAAAATTCATCCACCACATACTCTACACATTCCCATCATATCGCCACTTTTTGGTCCATCATAATCCTGCACATACCCACACATAGGAACCATGCAACTCATAAGGTTTTATGGTCTGGTTAAAGGATAGAGTGAAATGAGGGAAATTTGTCCAAAACTTCTTTTTTCTTGAGGATGTCCTCAAAAATATTTTTAATTTTTACACTCAAGAAGACATGAAAATGAAGTGGATTTCTTTCAACAAATTGGAGAGAGAAAAACAAGAGAAGGATCCTCAATTCAAGGCCATGAGGGACATAAAGAATGAAATTTTAAGAATTGAAGCAGTTTTTCAGAATTTTGATAAAATTGTAGTAAAGTTGAAATAAGAAAGAATGATACAAGAGAAAGAAGAGGTTGTAGTCTCTAAAGAATAAGATAAGGAGAAAGCCCCTATGATAGAAGAAAGGCCAACCTATCAACCACCAAATAAACTACATGTATTTCCTAGGAGAAAGAGCACTATAAAGAAGCAACTAACAATTGCCACCCCTACCCAATTAGAGGGGTCAAGGGTGCATCTTATCCTCAGCCACAACTTCCACTAGCTTCACCTCTACATTCATTTATCTAGCAAATAATTGAACTAAATTCCCCTCCCAGAGGACCATCATCACCAAAAGAACCACCAACAAAGAAACAAAAGGTGGGATCTAGTGGTCTTGTGGATTATTCCACTGATGAGTTCGATGAAGAGATTTTTGTTATTGAATATTATATGAGGCAAGGTGTGCCATCTCCCCCAAGGGAGATAGTGCCACAAAGCTTTAGCCTCATATTGAGTATAGAATACTTAAGTGGGGTAAACAATTATGATGATGCCATGGAAAAACCTTATGAAAAGTTCATGAATGATGATGCTTTTGTGAAGACACAAGCCTTCAAAGAATAGGTTTGAAGAGAAAGAAATGTTGAGTATGTTAAAAGAATAGACATGAAGATGATTGCAAATCTAGAGCTACCTAGGGAAGTTACAGAGGGCAAAGTTCATGAAGAAATGAGGGCTAAATAATAGGAAATCATAATAGTTGCGGTAAGAGAATTGGTTAGAAAAAGTGGTGTGTTATTATTGCTGGAGTGGGACCTTGTATCAACAATTATTGTATAAACTATAAGAAAGCATGATGCCCCTATTTTTACCACTGAAGAAGAAGTAACATAGAATTTATAGGGATCAACATTCAGTTCCCAGTGGGACACATTAGCTATTTGGGCCTTAGCCCCAAATAATAAGAAGCCATAGGTTGCAGACCTAGCTATAGGTGTCAGAAGAGGATTGACAATTAATAGAATATCTAAGACAACTATAGTAGAGGTAGCTGCATTGTCTATGAATGTAGCTTAATTCACAAAGGCAATAGTTGAATCACTAACAGAGGACAAGGACAAGTTTAGGACAAAGTACACTGATATGGTTGATGAATACAATAAGTGACAATAAAATATTGTTGAAATACAATTGGAGATTTCATTATTGAGAGAAAAGTTCTAGTCAATGTACCCACAAGGAGCCTCACAAGAGGTAATTCTTCCACCCCATATCCATCAGAGCAAGTTTCATCTTCTCTTGCTCATTCTCCCCTTTTAGCTCTTCAATCAAGGTTGTACCTCCTAGTTTTGAAGATGTTCCCATTGCACAACCACATTCTAGTACTCCTACAAAATAAATCACAAAAGAAGAGTTGATGGAGCAACTCAAAACTTATGAAGAGAAGTTCCAACAATTTGACAAATCAATTTATCAAAGAGAAACAATGATTATTACAGTTGTATTGGAACATTTGAATAAAAATATTGAAAGGAAATTGAATAGTATTCATTCGAATTATTCTTCTATGTTCAATGCAAAAAGGAATTTTGATAGGGAGAAAGAAGTGGCTATCCCATTGATGGATAAATGGATCCCTAGATTCTAGGATTTGAGGTATATGGTTAAAGGATCAAAGCATGATGCAGATAAGCCAGTCAACATTTTCCAAGTCCTTAAACTATAAATGGGATTAAGGAGTTCCAAGGTTTGATTGAGCCATTGGAAAAGAAAATCAGGGAATTGGTACAAAGTTTTAATGAATGGAGTTTTAGTTTACTCCCGAACATTTTGAATTAAGATGTTGAAGTCAATCCTCTACAAGAATAGAAGGATCAAGCAAGCAAGGTGATAGCAACTCAACAAGCATTAATTTTTGGAGTGGATTTACAAATCTTAAAGAATAGTATGAACAAGCTTTCTCATCTAGGTATTTTCCTTGAGGAATTTTATAAGGAGACCATCCAAGTGGTCATAAAATATAGTCCATACAAGGTCAAAGAAGATGAGACCATGAATTTTTATTGGCCTTCTGATGAGGATTTTGAGCTCTAGAAGGAAAGGTATGTGGATATCCAAGATCTATGGGTTGTCTTCCAGTTGTTGGGTGATAATAAATTTCAATTCTATGTCTTCAACAACTAATGGTTGTCGGTAAAGATAGTTGCAACATGAGGAATAAAAAACATGGCCTGGAAATAATACAAATTAGGCCTTTGATATATCAATGGTCAAATATTGTATCTCCCTCAATTTTGAAGTTGATGACATGTTGATGTGGAAATGTTGTAATATATTCTTTTCTTCTCATTTTGATGCTTTTCATCTTCAAATTTTGGAGCATGTGGAAAAGGTTCTATTACTTGTGGAAAGAACATCTTCATTGAATTAAGAGCCTTTTGGAAGGCGGGAGATATCTTCATCAGCAAATGAGAAATAGTATGCAAGATTTTTGGAAAAAACTGTGTGATTTTTTATATCATCGACATTTCGGATCATACTTCATGATCCATCATCAGGATGATTAGCAGTAGAGTATGATCCGAAACGTATGATGTATTCACTCTACAGCTAATCATCCTGATGATGGATCATGGAGTATGATCCGAAACGTCGATGATATAAAAAATCACACAGTTTTTTCCAAAAATCTTGCATACTAGCATCATGGACTGTGGAAACAAAATGTTATTAAATGAGAAATAACTTTTGACTCATACGGTCATCTCCCCTGGGCTTTGGGAACTATAACGGTCTTTTGAAAGTAATTGTAAATGCCAAATGAAAAAGTGATATACACACATTGGCCTGAGGCTTATTTTTCTCCCTTGTTTTTATAAAAGGGAATTTAGGGCCAATTGTATGGGTTGTTGATTGATCTCAGAGAGAAAATTTTATAAAGAGTGAATACATAGAATAGAATAGAGTCTACAATTAGATTACGAGTCTTTGTTTCTGTAAACAACTTTGATAATAATACTAGCATCTAAATAAGAAGAATAGAATATCTTAAAATCTAATTCTCTCTTGATGTATTCACCATTTGAATTATCAATGTCAAAATAATCAAGGGTTGTTTCAATGGTCCTTATTGTCTCTAATGAATGTATGGTTTTTTCTTTGTTCTAATTCAAAGAATTGGTTAAATTGCTTAGATGAAATCATAGGTTTAAATGGTTTGAGTGTCAGGATATGATAATGAGTTCTGGTTTTGAGTAATTGAGATTAACGTTGTAATATGTAAGCTCTGAAATGCTAAATGTTAATCTATTGTCAAGTTTGGTTTGCTTTATTTTAGACTTTGCACCCTGATTTAAGGCATTATTCTAGGATTTGTGTTTGTGTTGCAATATTCTTAGTCATTCACAAACAATACATTCAAATCACTAAATCTTTAAAATTCTTGCTAAAATGTATGCCAAGTTGATGTCTATAATGCTCTATTGCTTTTGAAACAGTTAATATGTAAAGGATTTTCTAGATCTTTGCATTTATTGAATTGTGAAGCAAATATGTATAGAGCTTATTTGTTATTTATAGCGTACAAGGTTAATTGGCATAAATGATCTTAAGGTACATTGTTTGGGATCACCCTCTTGGGTTTTGTAGAGCCAAAAGTGTAGAAGGAAAGCCTTTGCAAGCTTTCACTCATTGGTTGGCCAATCCCTCCAATTAGTTGACCATTGGAAGGTGGCAATTCCATAGGCTATTTTGTGAGATCAGCTTGGTTCATTAAAAATAACAAACATCTCTTTCTATAAGGGTTTCATTATGTTGGATGTCACCCAACCTAGTGTATGAAAGAATCTAATTGATAAAATCAATTCATTTGGAATGAACTGGTGAACATGGGTATGTGTAGGAATAGGCTCTTAAGTGGTGAAAAGTTCAGAAAAATTAGAGTTAAGAAATTTGAGGTAAAAATTTGAATAATTTATCAATAATATTTCTAAAATATGTAAGAATAGAATCTATAGCAAATTAAATGTAGTTTCTAAACTACTAGGTTTTTTTGTTTTTTAAATGTATTTGGTGAAAATTTAAAATTTCAATGCAATAGCACTTAAATTTCAGGGAAAAAATAAGAAGTAGGTGTCTGTTTGACCACCCTAACCACAATAAAATGATAAAAAAAAATTATAATATTTTAGATATAAGTAGAAGACTCATGTCCCAATGTAATGCATTTTTTTTGTAATTTTTTTCCAAGTAAATAATTAATTATGAATTTTTTATTACAACTTTTAAAAAATATAAAAAATTCGTATGTCTGACCACCTTAACATAGAAAACTTCATGAAATTCAATTATTTTTTTAGTCCTATAATATATGAAGTATAGAATGCGACACATGTATTAAATTCAAAAAATGTGATACCATTTGAAAGCTATAGATGTTTTTCAATCAGCCTATCAATCAAGACTTTAGTCATAATTCAAATATAAAATGAATAATAATTATTTATGAAATCAAAGTAAAACATAATTTATATTGGTGAAAAGTTGAGAATATCTTTTAAAAATCTTTTTCGTTTGATCAATTTTGGGTAAGAAAAAAGTCGTCAACCACATACTCTACACATACCCATCATATCACCACTTTTTTGGTCCATCATGATCCTGCACATACCCATACATAGGAGCCATGCAAACCAGAAGGTTTTATGGTCTAGTTAAAGGATAGAGTGAAAGTAGGGAAATTTGTTCATAACTTCTCTTTCCCTGAGGATATCATCAAAAATATTTTTAAGGACCCCAGCGTAAGAAAGTTGTAATATTTTCCACCCTATAGATCCGCAGAAACAATGGCTGAATATTCGGCAAACAACAGCAATGTTAGCGGTCTGTAAAAGTTCTCTTCAAATCCTACCGCCGTACGTACAGCTTCCTGTCAACTCTCGGATAACCCCTCCTTTTGCCCTCCCAGGAGGAGTTAAAAGACATTTTTCATGAACGAAAGGAAATTTTAGTTTCCGCAGTAAGTAGCTGTTGCCTGTTGGTAGGGTCATGTCAACATCTTCAACTACCCCTTTAATATATTTCGTCCGCAATACCTATCGAGCAGTTTTGTTTGCGCTTGTTAGTTTCAGAGCCATGCTCACATAAAACATTGAGATCTAATTTTCAAGTTGCTTTAACGCATCGTTAAGCAACTTCGATCTGATACGAATTTGAGAGATCTTCTATGTCCACTCTCAATGTTTGTTAGAACATATTAATAATGGAAGTGATAATTCCAGTTATTGACAAACTTTCCGGGATCATGGTCCGAGATATGGCGCCGGTTTGCAACTTCAACCAGCACTTTGAGTGGTTGAGAGCGGAATTCAGAATTATAAAAGCTCATCTAGAATCTCTAGATTCACTGGCTGCGGAAGATGAGTCCTCCAGAAGATGACTGGACCGCTTGCGAGACGCTGCCTCGGACGCAGAGGACATTGTGGAAGAGTGTACTGCTCGCTCTCTTCACGTTAGCAATGCAACTCAGCCTTGTGTCTGCAGTACAGATGAATTATATTTTCGCTACAAAATGGGAAAAAGAATTCAGGATGTTAAAAAACGAATCACATCCATTATAAAAAGTATAGAGCGGTCGAATGTGCTCCGTGATTTTGTGCTCCGTGGTTCTGTGCCACGACAAGCCAATCAGCTGTCAAGCAGTGCAGCAGGGAGAGCAGCGAGAAAGGAAAATAGTCTCCTGCCTAGCGATTCACACCCTGTAGCGATTGAGCCCAAGGTTCAGCGCATCATTTCCATGATACATGAATCAACTGTTCCAGTCATTGCCGTGGTGACGCGAAACGAGGCATTCCCGTCACGTTTCTGGTAACATAGGTATCTAGTCAAGCATTGCAAGATCCATGACTTGGTGGTAGATTTGGCAATTGCTATATCTGAAAACAGCCGATGTACATTTGCTATATCTAAAGACGACCAATCTACATTTGCTGTTGATGATGCCATCACATCTGCGAAAAGAATTTTACTGGGCAAAAAAGAGATTGATGATAATGCCATCGCACAAAGCAGGGCTTCTTGTCCCAGGTCTCTTCGCACTCTGTCATTATATGAAAATCCCATTCAAAATATTGACGAAAAATTCGTCAGCTCTATAAGATTATTAAGGGTTCTCGACTTGACCAAAACTAAGATCTCCACATTACCCCACTGTGTTGGAAAGCTAAAACTTCTCAAGTTTTTAAATTTATCATCCACAGAAATTAAAGAGGTACCAATCTCTGTGAGAAGTCTTAAGAGTCTTCTCTTTCTCTATCTGTCTGACTGCGAACAGCTCCGAAGTCTTCCCGAGTGGGTGAGTGAACTAAATATCTCCAGCATCTCAATATAACTGGTTGCGATAATGAGCTGGTGAGTCATATGCCGAAGGGAATATCAGTGCTGGTTGCTTTGCGGGTACTGAGATCGAATTACTTGAGGCTCTCTGTTGAAGAGGATGGATTGTTAAAGTTGGAGGATGTTGCCAAGTTAACTCGACTCCAAGAGTTAAGATTAGAAGTTCATCATGAAATGCAGTTGAATTGTTTCGAAGAGGGAATCCTTGCTCAGCTCAAGATGCACTATCTGTCACTTAAAATCCTCTTTATCTAGTGAATCTTATCAGCCCCGAATCTCTCTGCTAACCAGAATTTACAAACACTCAAACTTGAGAGATTTGCTGTGCCGAATTGGGTGTGTGCGCTGAAAGATCTAAAGCATCTCGAATTAGTGAAGTGTGTATGTAGCAATTATCCGGAATTACAAAGAATGCCTAACTGTATAAGGTTGAGATTAGATGGTAATAACAGTTTTAAAGAATTACCAAAGGCGTTTGGAGAACCATCCGGATTTCCCAAGCTACGCTTTCTGATTATTCAGAAATTCTCAGTTTTGGAGGCGCTGCCGGATTTGCAGGATGGAGCGATGGCCGTCCTGGAGGACTTTTATGTAGCAGATTGTCCGCGAGTGAACAGTGTTCCAGAGGGATTAAAATGGTTGAAAAAACTAAAGAATTTCTACTACAGTGGGGATGAAACCGATGGCCTGAATAAGGACCCGGAAATCTGGAATAATATCAAAACAAAATGTCCGAATGTGGAAATCATTCAAAGTTCTATTTAGCTGTTTTGTAATTATGAGTTCAGATATAAATTCGGTGAATGCCGGGAAGTTAGCATTAAGAACAAAGCAAAAGGGGCGCATGTGGACCACGTTAGATAGTATCCATCGAAGAACTTATTTACATATTTCGTAATTTATGTATTTGTATTAGTGCAAAATTAATGCTTAAAGAATATTATTAATCATCTAATAATTTGTTGTCATTCTTCTAATTAGTTTGTCAGCTAGCAAATCAACTGGTTCATAAGGCACAACACTTGCTGAAGGTTTTGCAAATGGGGTAACAACTCAAGCGGGCTTAACCTTGGAGAAAACTCCCTGGTTAATCGCGCTTGAGCTGGAGCAGTACTGGGATGGGTGACCTCCCGAGACGGACCAGTGCTTCACCTCTGTGAGCATCACCTAGATGCAATGAGTGCTAAGTGGACCATTCTATATCATGAGAGATGGGTTCTTGTTGAACCACTACTCATGAAACATGGGTCAATGAGTTTGACTCGAAACTACATGGTTGAATCCTGATAGCAATATCATAATTTAACACGCTGTGGAAAAATACCTCCTACTTATCAATTGATGAGCTAAAGGGGCTCTATTATGAATGGTTCATAAGGCACAACACTTGCTGAAGGTTTTGCAAATGGGGTAACAACTCAAGCGGGCTTAACCTTGGAGAAAACTCCCTGGTTAAGCGCGCTTGAGCTGGAGCAAGACCGGGATGGGTGACCTCCCGGGACGGACTGCTTCACCTCGTGAGCATCACCTAGATGCAATGAGTGCTAAGTGGACCATTCGATATCATGAGAGATGGGTTCTTGTTGAACCACTACTCATGAAACATGGGTCAATGAGTTTGACTCGAAACTACACGGTTGAATCCTGATAGCAATATCATAATTTAACACGCTATGGAAAAATACCTCCTACTTATCAATTGATGAGCTAAAGGGGCTCTATTATGAATGGTTCATAAGGCACAACACTTGTTGAAGATTTTGCAAATGGGGTAACAACTCAAGCGGGCTTAACCTTGGAGAAAACTCCCTGGTTAATCGCACTTGAGCTGAAGCAGACTGGGATGGGTGACCTCCCGGGACGGACCAGTGCTTCACCTTGTGAGCATCACCTAGATGCAATGAGTGCTAAGTGGACCATTCGATATCATGAGAGATGGGTTCTTGTTGAACCACTACTCATGAAACATGGGTCAATGAGTTTGACTCGAAACTACACGGTTGAATCCTGATAGCAATATCATAATTTAACACGCTGTGGAAAAATACCTCCTACTTATCAGCTAGCAAATCATTTACTTTCTCTGAAATTTTGAATTTAAATAAAAAAGTTCCTCAAAAATATTTGTTTTGTTTTCCAAGATGTTTACATAACTTGTATTTATCTATTAATTCAATGTTTGTGGGTTTTAGTTTTGTTAGTTTCAAATATAATTAATTTGCATTATTTTGATTGGTTTATTGTATAATATTTTTAAATGAAAAAATAAAAAAATTATAATCATATAAATATTATTTTACTTTTTTTTTGTTTTCCACTAATTGTATGATAGGTAACTTTTGTGGCATTCAATCAATATACTATTTATAGATATTTTAATATATGCATATTCTAGACAACTAAAAAAATATATGTTTTCTAATATTTATGCTGATGAATTTTATACACAACTTATTTAATGATCAACCAATCAAAATGTTATCTATGAAAATAATTAATTATTTTCATATATATATATATATCAATTTGCTTCGGCCAACCCATCAAATTAATGTTCTGCTTCCATTATGTTGTTAGATTTAAGTGTAAAATATGGAGGGACTCAAAGGACACATTTTCCTCAATCGGAGAGGTATTTATGTTTAATTATTTTGAGTTTGTATTCTTTAATGTGAATGAAGTTTTGTTATATTTATTTATAGTTGCGTTTTCTGTTTTTAATTTCCTACTTCATCGCCGATTTGCTTTCAATCAAAGGTATTTGTTATTTTGATTGGTTTGGATTATAAAAACATAGTTCATCTTTATTTTCTTTGAGTTTGTTTCTGTAAAAGATTAATTGGGTGTCAGTTCTTTCAATTGGGTTGGGTTGAAAACTAATTGGGTGTCTCTTCTTTCGATTGGTTTTGGTTGAAACATTTAACTGGGTTTCTGTTCTTTCGGTGGTTTGGGTACAAAACTATATTGTGTGTTCTTTAAGTTTTAACAGTTTCGTTAAAAAAATGTAATGTGAGTGCTTACTGTTTTGGTTGATTTCAATGGTAAACATTAGTAGGCGTCTGCTGTTGTGAATCGTTTCGGATAAATAAAAGCTTGTGTCACTTGGTTTCTTTTAATACAACATAGGGTTTAATTAGGTGCAAGCAAATAGGGGACTTGATTTTAAGTTTATAACTTACTTTGCTGGCTCATTTGGGGTTGGTTTTAAATCGCCATTGTGTTTTCTAGTGGAATGTTTGTGAAAAACCTAATACGAATTTTGTTAGTTCTGTACAGAATAGTTTCTGGTGTGTATCATGATGTGAAAATTATTTGTAGGCTGGGGTTTGATGATCTATTGTAGGAATAGAGAATTAGAGCTAATGTTAGTGTGAATGTAATTTCAGGGTGAGGGGGTTTTGATTAATTTTCTTTTTATGTGTTTTGAACAGGTTGTAGTCTGAGCTGATAGCATTGATGGTATGCTATGCCTTAAAGCCCTTTTTCTTTCTTGTTCTGTAATATCTGTACATGGATGAAGCTTATTAATTTATACCATGTTTATTTCGTTTTTTTTTTTCTATCTTTTTGTTTTGCTAGTGTTTTAGGAACCTGAAAGGAGATGAACTGAACTAGGTTCTATAATGGTTTAATCTATAAGCTGAAGAAACTTTTTCTCTTGAATATGTCTGCAATGCTCTGCTCCTATGTGATTTATTTATTCTATTAATTCAAGTGCCATGTACTCTGAGTCCTAGATATACTACGTGGAAACTTGATTTTATGTTTAAGGTTTTTTTGTGTCTTATGGATTTTCTGGGAAATATGGTGGCTCTTCTTAGGACTTAAGGTTTCTTCTTCAAATCCTTGAAGCTTTTGAATACTACTGGCCAGAGTAGAACCTAAGAACCCTGTGAGATAATTGTAGCTCGGGCCAGGAAATATATACATGTATGGAAACAATATTTTCATTTGCTTCTTTTCTAGTTATTTTTCAAGCTTTAGAAGAACAGAATGCAGTTCTTTCTTAATAGGAAGAGCTTATAGTTTTTCGTCTTTTATTTCCAGCAAGCATATCAAATTTTAGTACAATTGCCAGCGCATGGTCTCTAATTTCTCACATATTAAATTGTTATGCAAGTAAAAACTCAATGCATATGTTTTTGAAATTTCAAAAGGCTCCCTATTTTTAAATTTCGTTCCATGACAACTTTGATTAACATTTTGCAAGTACAGAACGCTTCTTTCTTTGTGGCCTTTCTGTATGTATAACAAGGAAATCTAATAATTTCCAGAAAGGCGTAAAAATCATTTTCTCCGATGGAATGCCTTCCTGATCGTACAGCCTCTTTTGACAATTAATTGAGCAAATTGCTAAATCTGCAAAATTCAAAAATAACATTGTTAAATTTTATCCAGGATAAATAATTATTTCTTTTATTTATCTACGCATATTGGTCTCTTTTATGCATTGCATAGCTCCATGCTTATGATCCTTTATCGTTCCAGAACAGGGGATCTGCAGTAGCAGTTGGATAGTCAGTTCTGGGCTTAGGAGCCAGTGCACAGAGTAGGTAAAATTAGGGTTTGTATTTTATGGCATGTCCTCAGAGTAGTGTAAAATAAAGGTGTTTTCATCTTTGGTTTTTTGTTGAAGAGGTTTCAGTGTACAACTCATGTTTGCTATTATGTTAGCGAGAAGTTGTATGTACTTTTATTTCATATACTTACATAATTTGTTCAAAGTCTTCGTACACATATTGCCACTAGAATTTGAACAAATTTTATCTAAAAGATAAGGCCAACTAACATTCAACTCAATCCCAATCCAAATTTGCCTCCATACCATCTTCATATGTAGTAAAAGAGAAAAAAAAACCAATCCCAAAAGAAGATGAACTTAAAATGTGTCCACTATCACAAAATGGTTTGATGATTGATCTAGATGATCGATTACTACTTCTCTTGTCCATGGTGCATTGGAGTTGTGAGATGTGTTGGTTTGATGATTGATTTAAATGGTGGAGGACTATTACTCTTGTCCACGGTGCATTGGAGTTGTGGAATGTGCTGATTTCATTAATCTAGGTGGCAATCATTCTCAATCCTAAAGACTAAATGCATTGCTTATTTGACAAATATTTTTTAAAGAGGAAAAAACGGGTTTTACAGGGACCCAAAACCACGAAGTTTACAAATAAAAGATAAAATCATTAAAGACACCAAATTCAGAAAGGCTGTAAAAACAACAACAATAAAAGTCCACAGCCACCAAAAAGGCCAGCGAAGGCCACAGAACCAAAAAATCAGACAAAACACTAGCAACAACTAAATTTGGGTCTTTAATAAATATGCAGTCTCAGCTTCCAACTTGTTCATATCCTAAACCCCCCTCTTTAAGATTTGAACCATCTGGGTAGTGGGAGGTGCTTTCCTTTTAAGATTGGCATGAGTCCTTTTCGAAATACCTTGGTCCTTGTTCTTGCTTTCCTTGTTCTCTTCCAGATCAACAACGAGCAAACCCTGTTGCATGTTTTCCATTTTTTTAGACATAGCATTGATGATAATGGCATTGTGCCTAGCCGTTTTATGGTTTTGTTCCACAACATTTTTCATGTTATTTTTAATTTTAACCATTTCATCTTCTAGAGACTTGTACTTATCCTCAATGTCACCTCCTTCCTTTCCAATACTATTATTTTTCCATTTCCCTTCTTCGTTGCTAAGAATTGCCAGCTTTAGTTCCAACTCCTCCGACTTACAATACAAAGCCCTATTTCTTTGATTAAGATCATTAATTTCTTGATAGACCCATCTCAAAACCCTAAAAATGTCATTGATGTCATTTTTTGTAGAAGCAAGAATGTCACCAGACTAAACCCGGTTTAATATGAAGTTGACATCATCTGGGTTGGGGGAGCTAGGAAATCTCGTACCTTCAAATCTGAAAGAGGCAGGAGGGGAGGGTACAAAATTTCTACTAGCATCAGGGTTCTCAGCTTTGTCTTCCAAGGAGTCTGCAGAGTAGGAAACCAACTTATTGGCAGGGGAGCCCTTGAGAACATGATTCTTTAAGGGGACAAAGCAGTCCATGTAGGTGTCAAGGTTAGCTTTAGCAAGCCGGGGTGTTTTAGACTAGGTTTTCTTCCCAAACATCTCAAAGGATAGGTGGGCTTCGAAAATTCTCTCCCGGTTAGGTTGATTCTCCAAACCTCCACTATCCATGTCATAGTCCTCAAACACCGTGGAGGCAATAGGTTTAGATAAACCTGACATACTTTGATAGTGTTCATATATTAACCTAATAAGACCAAGATGAAGAATAGGGTATCTCCTGGGATTTTTCTTATGGTCCTCAAGGCTATTACTCAATGAACATAACAGGTAGTGAGGCAGAGAAATGCATACCTTATGGCAGAAGTGGTTAAGAATGGCAAAATGATGATCATACAATCTGGTAAATCTCTTTTCCAGGGTGATATACTCCATTATAACATGAAGCCCCTTTCTCCACAGTGCCTTGATGGTGTCAATTTTGAAATAGCTATTAGAAATTTTAACCAATTTCAATTTCTCCTTGTTCTTCTTAGGAAATCTAATGACTGCCTCATCATAAAACCTTTTGTCGTGATAAAACTTCACACCCTCAATGGACATTCCAGTAATGTCCCCTATAATTTTCTCATCTAGCTTCACCTTTCTTCCAAAGAGAATTATTTCGCCGTTGTTCTAGTTCATCTCGAAGTAGTTTGTGGCCATAGTATCAGGCCCATGAAGTTTTTCTAGAAATGGAACTAGCCCACTTCTTTCAATCTGCTTCCAGACCTTATCATTCCTAGTGTCCACCTCATAGCTTTTTGGCTCAACTCTTTTCTTGTCCCCCCCATTTTTGTTTGCACCTTACTGCAGACTCTACCAATGCTAAGCACTTGTTGTAGAATTATGCAGCTATTCCAATGCACCCACAAAGCGTGCTGCTTTTTCTTCCCATCTAAGTAATATGACACAACCCCATAAAATATCTTGATTTCGATGTACTTGGCTCCTTTCCCTTTAATCATTAAATGTATTTTCCTCTTTCCCATGCATAACGTCATAATCTAGTAAGGCCTTGACTTCAATTCTCAAGTCCTACAATTCTGCCATGTGATCAATCCTTGCTTCCTAACCCCTTCATTCACAATTTAATCTACCACGTTGTTAGCTTCCCAATAGACATGTGAAAATTTTACTTTTCAAACTTTTCTAGAATAGACTTTGCTTCATCAATCCAATTCTTTATCAACCAAGAGGGTGGGGTACTTCCTAAGAGACAATCAATGATATTTTTAGAATCCCCTTCTAGCCATAAATTTTTTATATTCAATTTATGAGCTAATTTTTTAAAAAAAAATTATATAGGATCAAATATTATGATACAACTAATATTTATAGTGGATTATATATATAGAACAAATATAAATAGAAAATATCATAAAAAATTTATAAATCAAATAATTTTTTAAAAAAGTGGCATATTTGAAGAGAAGGCAATTTGGAAAAGTGAAACTACAAAAGTGATCCCAAGATATAAAGATAGATCTATCAAACAACATTAATATATCTATTTGTTTAACTTTTTCAAATGTTATGTTATAATAATTCTCAAATTATTCTCAAATTATTTAAAAATTGGCATACATAAGGCTATGGCCTTTTTTTCAAATGATATTGTCTCTTCTCTTAAAATCATGCAAGGTGAATGAAATATAGATATGGAAATTGAGAGCTTTAAACATGCTTCTAATTGATATAGTGCATGGTAAACTTTGTTATTTTGTTATTTCAATCACTAAATTTTTTTGATGCAAGCACATGCCTTCTAAAAAATCAAATGTGCCTTCTAGATTTTATTTTAGAGATTTGAAAATTTAGTATTATGAAATCATATATGTAAAATTATTTTCACGCACTTTATGAATTTGTTAAGTTCTAATTTTTATATGAGACCTAAATGAAAATAAGTTTGATTCAATGTGTAAGGTGTAAATTAGTTCAAAGGTTTTTTTTCACTTAAAAAAGATTACATTTTATCTACAAAATAGATATCAATTATATAATATATTAGTTTATTTTTATACATGTATATAAATGCAAGATTAGAAAAGGATTGAATAGATATTTTACATAAATAGCCATAACTTTTTTTTAGTAAATTCATATGTTTATGCATTGTAAACCATTAAAAGATATTTTATATATGGAGTATGATCATTTTGTAGGTATCGCTCCTCTAAGGTTAAATTTTGAATATGAGGAGCCATAAAGACAATATCAAAGATAATGATGACAACAAATGATAGATGCTAAAAGAGAATAACAAAAAAATATGCAAAATAACTTGCTAATGAGAATCAAAATAATTTTATGGGCCTTGATTTACGATGTGGCTCAGTTATCTAGAATAGCATGGAGAAAATAAGAGGTATTATTAAGCAAGAGACTGGAGAAAGAGTGGGCAATGGCCTGAATATGGGGTTTTGGGAGGATATTTGGTCAAAAGGCCCTACCCTTTTCTCCTTAAATTACTTTAATCACATGATAATATGGGATTATGGGTTCTCCCTCAATAACTATGTTGATTAGAGTGGTGCTACCTTGAAATGGAAGAATTTTGAAGATTGAGTCACTATGGGTAGAGCCCTGAGGGGGGGTAGCCAACTAAATGAGGAATATTTTGTGAAGGATCTAAGAAACCAAATGAGTGACTATAAATTCCTCTCCAAAAATAAAATGGACACTTGGATTTGGAGAAGAAATCATTTTAGCATATTTTCTACCAAATTTTCTTACTGTATGATGGAGCAACTAGTCCTCACCTACAATAATTTTGATTGGAAACAAGTTTGAATTCCTAAACTCCTACCCAAAATTAATTGCTTCTACTGGGCTATTATTCATGGAAACATTCTTAATATGGACAACCTAAATAGGTGTAGTTTTTAATTTATCAATAGATATCCTCTATGCCTTGAAGATGCTAAAATTATTGACCACTTATTAAGTTGTTCCTTCATGAAGGATTTCTGGAACAATGCTCTTAAGTCTTTGTTGGTTTGTTGGGTTTTCCCTTATTCCTTGAAGGACTTTGTTACTAGTTGAAACTATTACCCTTTCTCTCACCCCATAACTGTTGATCTATAGAAAAAGATCCCCTTAGTGGTCTCCTCAAATTTGTGGAAGGAGAGAAATAATGGATTTTTTAAAGATCGGATAAGAAAAAACACAGAGCTTTTTATTTCAATAAAATAGTAACTCTAAGAAAATATTAATTTGGCTAGTTATGGTTTCTCAAAAACCTTTCCTTCTTATGGAGAAGTTAGAATTAAAAAAATATGGGGCATCATGCATGATCTTTCTTGAATCAATTGGGCCAAAATCCCATGTGGGAAAGCTTCCATGTGGAGTCCCCTTGAGCAAGGCTGATTGAAATTAAATTTTGTTGGTTGTTCCAATGGAATCCTTGGAATGGTTATTGCAAGGGGAGTTATCAAGGACCATAAAGGTATCCTCATTGAAGGATACACTAAAAACTTTGGGTTCTGCTCTAGTAATGTTTTTGAAGCCACAACAATTTGGTGGGGAATTAGGAAACTAAAAGAAAAAATATGTAGCAAGGTTATTATCAAAGGTGACTCTATGGTAATTATTAGTGTCTTAAAAGTATTTTCTATTGTGTTTTGAATGATTAGTGACATGATGAAAGACTATAAACATTCTCTTGAAACTTTTCACCAAAATAATATTTTCCACTCCTATAGGGAAGGAAATATGGAAATTGACACAATGGCTAATGTTGACATCTCTTGCCCTAGTTGGGTCTACCAGAGATTTGAAAATATCCCCCTTAATATTAAGGAAATTATTCTAATTGGAAGACTTGACCATAGGTGGTCATCTGACATGTACAACAAAGTTCACAATGCTTCAACCTCCTACCTCGTAAGTTGTTGTGGTCCTTGATTCTTCAAGTCCTTCTAATTTTACTTATCATTTGTCCCCCTTAGGTATGTGGGAAAACCCATAATAAGTATGATGTTGACAAGGATTACTTATGGGCATGGAAGAAGATGATAGACTTATATTTAATGTTTCAATATAAAATTTAAGCACGAAGACTTAATCCCTAACCATGTATGTATGGTATTTCCATTATCTTTTGCTTAGATTTTGTAATAATGCATTTTCACTCTATAAATCTTAATTTTTTTTTGGAAAGCAGAGTAATTATGGAAATGCAAGATTTCCATAGTGGTAACACAAGTTAGGATTCTCCCCACTCCATTTTAATGAGTTTTATTTTTATGATTTTCCCTCTAAGTAACATATCCTTGACACATGGCTTGCTTTGTAGGTTAGGGCCATAATTATTTGAATGCTCGATATGAGCCATATTTCATCACCTTTAATTGGATGCTCATTCTTCAAGAATGACTTGTACACTTCAAACCCCATCCATCCCACTCTATGTATTAAGAGACATCCAAATAGCACAACAATCATTAAATAATTGCTCAAGGAAATGACTCTACAAGCCTTCATCTTTATATTCTTTTTAATGACCATTTATCTCCATTATGAAGTAGAGATATTAAATTTTATGGACATGGGTAACTTACTTATTTTAAGAAAATCATTATTTGGTTAACTAATTCAAGAACAAAATTGCTCATGAACAAGACTAACATTCTTAAAACCAAAGATTAAGTTCAATGTATTTATTTTCCTCATGATTTAATTACATGAATTCAAGAATAACTATATCCAACCAAGAATCCAAATAAAGAGAAACATTGGAAATGAACACTTAAAGTTAACATAATTTTTTTATAAACTTAAGTGGTTCAAATAAATTTCCCTCTTAAAGTAAAAGCAACTTGATCCTAACATGGACAAGGAGATAATAATCACAACAACCTTGTTAAGAATCTAAGATATTTTAATTCAAAGGATAAGAGAATATAGATTTAGGTTCCTTTTAAACAAGATATAATTAACATACTGCTTTTAACCTTTCTATTGTGAGACAAAGGACAAAGTCACTTAATTGATCCTATTTTCAATTTAACCCCAAAAAGTCAACAAATCAATCTCTACTCAATAACTAATACATTGCACATAATTGAGACCCTAAGAAAAGTGAGTTAACAACCCCAGAGTTCCTAATGTTCAAACCCCACACTAATATAAATTGTCATGCCCCAAAATTTCCACAACTAAACAATGCAAAACCACCATGTTTTTTTGAATAAACACTAATAATTGTCAACCACACACAAACATAAAAACAATATAATGAGGAATGAAGGGGTTAGGAAGCAAGGATTGAACACATGGCAGAATTGTAGGGGATTGAGATTTGAAATCAGGGCATTACTAGATTATGATATTACGCATGGGGAAGAGGCAAATACAATTAATGATTAAAGAGAAAGGGGCCAGGTACATTGAAATCAAGAGATTTTATGGGGCCGTGTCATGTTACTTAGAAGGGAGGAAAAGTGGCACGCTTTGTGGATGCATTGGAACAACTGCATTATTCTGCAACAAGTTCTTGACAATGGTAGAGTTTGCAACAAGGAGCAAATGAAAAATGGGGGGGAGAGGAAAAGAGTTGAGCCTAAAATCTATGAGGTGCACACTAGGAATGACAAGGTTTGGGAGCAGATTGAAAGAGGTGGGCTAGTTCCTTATCTGGAAAAACTTCATGGGCCCGATTCTATGGCTATGGACTACTTCGAGAAGAGCTAGAACAATGGTGAAATTATTCTCTTTGGAAGGAAGGTGAAGCTAGATGAGCAGATTATAGGGAAGATTACTGGAATGTCCACTGAGGGCATGAAGTTTTATCACAATAGAAGGTTCTCTGATGAAGCGGTCATCAGATTTCCTAAGAAGGACAAGGAGAAATTAAAACTGGTTAAAATATCTAACAAATATTTTGAAATTGATACCATCAAGGCATTGTGGAGAAAGGCACTTCGTGTTATAATGGAGTATATCACTTTGGACAGGAAATTTACCAGAGTGTATGGGCATCATTTCACCATTCTTAACCACTTTCACCATGAGGTACAGATTTCTTTGCCTCACTACTTGTTATGTTCGTTGAGTAATAGCCTTGAGGACCATAAGAAAAATCCCAGGAGATACCCTATTCTTCATCTTGGTCTTATTAGGTTAATTTATGAACACTATCAAAGCATGCCAACTTTATCTAAACATGTGGCCTCTACAGAGTTTGAGGACAATGATACTGATAGTGGGGGTTTGAAGATTCAGCAAAAACTAAGAGAGAATAGTTGAAACACACCCGTCCTCTGAGATATCTGGTAAGAAAACCTAGTCTAAAAAACCCTGCCAACAAGTTGGTTTCCTACTCTGTGGAATCCTTGGAAGACAAAGCTGAAAACCCTGAAGCCAGTAGAAATTCTATGCCCTCCCCTCTTACCTCTTTCAAATTCGAAGGTACCAGATTTCCTATCTCCCCCAACCTAGGTGATGTTAATCTCATATTAGACTGGGTTCAGTCTAGTGACATTCTGGCCTTTGCAAGAAATGACATCAGTGACATTTTCAGGGTCTTAAAGTGGGTCTATCAAGAAATTAATGAGCTCAATCAAAGAAATAGGGCTCTGTATAGTAAGTCAAAGGAGCTAGAACTCAAGCTGGCCACTCTCAGCAACGAAGAAGGGAAACAAAATAAGAACATTATTGGAAAGAAAGGAGGTGACATTGAGGAAAAATACAAGTCTCTGGAAGAGGAAATGGTTAAAATTAAAAATAACCTAAAAAAATTCATGGAACAAAAGCATAGAATGGCTAGGCACAATGCCATTATTATCAATGCTATGTCTGAAAAGCTAGAAAAAACATAACAGGGTTTGTTCGTTGTTGATTTGGAAGAGAACAAGGAAAGAAAAAAATGGGGACCAAGGTATTTCTAAAATAACCCATGCCAATCTCAATAGGAAAGCACCTCCCACTACACAGATGGTTCAGATCTTAAAGAGGGGAGTTCAGGATATGAACGAGCTGGAAGCTGTGACTGTTGATCTTTTAAAAAATCAAATTTAGCTATTGCTGGATTTTTGTTTGGTTTTTCAAGTTTCTATGGCCTTCGCTGGCCTTTTTGATGGCTGTGGATGTTTACAGTTGTTATTGTACAGGCTTTCTGACTGTGATGTCTCTTTTGACTCTTTCTTTATTTTGTAAACTTTGTGGTTTTGAGTCCCTGTAAAACCCTTTTTTTCCACTTTCAAAAACAACATTCTAATGAGAAGATGAACATTAAATCCTTAATCACAATTAATTTAATATCACTTATATTAGTATCAAGATTACCATTATTGTTTAACTTTCTGCTTTAATATTTATATTCACTAACATTACTAATATCAACGTGCTATTATTTTCTTGATATGTAAAGATTGTAATAATATTACCTTTAACACTCAATATTAATATTTTAGTTCTCAATACCTTCCTCATAAGAGCCAAGTTCATATTAATGCCACCCATAATATCTATATTATTATCCTTTCATATTTTACTTAAGATAACATTACCCTTTCAAAGTTTACTTAGCATCATTATTCATGGCTTCATATATATTTACTATTATTGCTAATAATTTTACCAACTATAATCTCACAACTTATATTTATAACATTACTATTGAATTAAAATTTCTCACCTACTAACTTATTTAACACTAACAACTCAATATTGACATTACTCAAAATTTTAGTATTAAAGATATTCACATTATTTATATTCTTAAGCAATGAAGATATTATTGTGATTAAAAATCACAACAATAATATCGTTAGTAGAAATGGATGTTTATTGCACTTTATTTAAAAAGTTCCTTTTTTCTTTTTTAACTATAAGAATTAGGTAGCCCTCCCTATAAACTATAGTGCAACTAGTAAAAAAATTTCACGTGATCAGTGATGTTAGTGTGAGACACCCTTTGGTACCACTGGGATGGGGGGCGACTAGACCTCATGACCTCTTTCCTACAATAGGATGACTTTATACACTTCCTTAATTAATGATAATGGTATTAATAATTGCAATAATTTTTCTTTATGTGAAAACCATAATTAACATTAACCAATACAGATCAAAAACTCCAACTAACTGTTACTTCCCACATACACAAAAAATGATCATGCAAATTACCAAGTTTCCAAAAATTAATGTTCCAATTGTTAGAATTGTAAAAAAAATGAGCAACGCGATTAAACAACAAACAATGTGTAATGTCCCCTTTTGGGATTGGCCTAAATCTTGCCTTAGAATCACAAGCTTAATGTAGTTAGTGTTAAAACTTACCACTTAAATGCTTCAAGCAATATAAATCTTGACTTAGGTCTTGCAATCATGTTAGATAATATTAAAGAAATATAATTCATATTATCTAAACATAATAAATGCCTTATCTATTAAGCTATACAAAATACATAATTTTTTCAAGACTATCTAAACTACCAATATTCATAATGCATAGTGGAAGTATTTAATCATAATAGGACTTGGGTATGAAACATGATAATTCCACCCAAAGCTAGTCACCTAAGCCCAAGGGCATGAACGTCTAACCAAGACAACCCACCTGTTGGCCCCAAGTGACAAGAATGTCTGAAACAAGACAATTCCACCCTCCTAGTGGCGTGCTTAGTGGAATACACTTGTATATGCTTTTCCTATCCATGTTGTCTTATCCATCCTCCTTATGATTGAGACTCCACCCTAACAATTAGTCATAGTTTGGCTTGATATGGGAAGCCTTGAAAGTGGTTCCTACAAACTACTCAACCCATCTAAGCCCAAGAGCACGAGCATCTTACCAAGACAACCCACCCCTTGGCCCTGAGTGGTAGGAACATCTAAACCAAGAAAATTCCACCCTTGGAGTGGCCTACTTAGCATGGGAGACCCGCAAACTACATCCTCCTAACTTTCATCCTTCAAGCTCAAATTTGATTAATCATAGAATAAAGACATACATAAATCTATCCATTTTTATATTAAAGAATCATAATTACTTATAAGGCTCAATAATTGTTTCCAAGATCATTATTGCATAATTGTATATATATATATACACACACACAATAGTTAGATAAAGCCTATCATAGGAATAATAAATAGAAATAACCAAGCATATAATGATATAAAATAACTGTGATAGACATGCCACAATTTGCTGTTATTCTTGATTCATGATCATAATTTCAGAGAATGTCTTTTATTAAATGATTATTATTTTAGAATATATTCCTCTTATCTTTTTTGATGCCTTCTTCTTTCTTGACCTCCTCTTATATCTTCCCGCTTTGGAGAAGAGATATGGTTCATGTGGAGGGTCATGTCTTTTCGCATATCATGACTTTTCTTAATTGTTGCCTACCCAACAACGATGTCCTTTCATGAGTTTATCACTGCCTATGAAGCAGTTATTAATATACATTATTTAAATGTTTTTAAATATATTTATTATTATTATTTATACTTTTACATGTTATTCAATATATTTATATGCTATTAAATATTTATATATATTTGTATTTACATTCTATTTAATATAATTATATTTATATTCATGATTATAATATTATCTTGATAATTATAATTATAATGAATTTGCTAATAATATATATTTTTCTATTTATTTGCATTTAAATATTTGTTTATTTCTATATTTTAGTATCATAATTTTAGGGACATAACAGTCCTTCCCTCCAAAATTTTCTTGTCCTCAAGCAAAGCCATTTTAATCGAAACCTTTTTTATGTCATAGATATCCCTTAACCTTAAAGCAAGAACTTATATATATTAAGATGAGGATTATAAGTATGACATATATCTATGTGATGTTTTATGAAGAGGTTTTCCATTTACTTGACAAGGAAACCTTAGGGATTTTATGAAGAGATTTCAAGTTGACATATTATAATTCTTACTAGGGAGATTGGTTGTGTAAGTCCTCTTTAGATCTTGAGGTTGTAAAGGCATCGTACTTATACTAGATATTCTCCTCCACAAAGCTCTAGTTTTTTATTTCCCTTTCTTCTTTTGATTGGATTCTTTTGAGATCTCCTTCATCATACCTTATTTTCTTGCTTGGATTTCATTTTGCTCCTTCATTGGACATTCCCTTTATATTACATATTTTGCTTCCTTTTCCACATGTGTGTCCTAGTTCCCAATTTTCTTTGCATTTGTAACAAAAAATTCTCCTTTTTAGGTCACTTCGTTTACAAGTATGTCCAATCCTCCATTACCCTTTGCATTTGTAACATAATTTCCCTTTTCTACCCTCATCTTGTTTACAGATATGACCCCGCTCCAACTTTTCCTTACAATTGAAGCATAATCCTTCCCTTCGGAACCTGTCATGGCCATTTTTAGAAAGAAAGACATTTTTATGCTAGTCTTTCTTATAGGGATATTTTGTGTGTTCATCCATTATTTTATCTTTTGGGGTTGTTTCTTCTAGTTTGATGGCTTTATCAATTGCATTCTCAAGGGAGGTGGGGTTTAAATCACTTACCAATCCTCAAATTGAGTCCTTTAACCCTTCTACAAAAATGTAGGTAAGTTGATCCTTCTCAACTCCTAGAACCCTAACTAAAATCCTTTGGAATTATTCTATGAAATACTCAACCGATCCATGTTGTTTAAGTTGAGTTAATTCTTTGAAGTCTTTTTTGTGGGTTCCTTATTTCAAATCATTTTATGAGTTTTTGTGACTTCATAATATGATGTTACATTTTGGTTCCCTTGGGTGTGGATACCAATGATTCCACAATTTGTGGGCCAATCCTTCTATATGTAAGATGGAAAATTGGACATCTTCTTTTGTCATAGGGATAAGGTTTTTAAGTTAGTGTTTAACTTTTTTATCCATGTATGTGATGTGATTGTTCTTGATCCATTGAAGTTGGGGAGGGTTAATTTATTCACTTTTTGTCTCAAATCCTTACTATGTTTCTTTTTATTCTCTCTGTATGATTCATATTTCTTAGCTTTACAAAATTTGTCGAATGAAATAATCCTCTTAATCTCAGGGTCCAAACTTATGTAGGCTCTAGAATTTTCCTTGATGCTATTAAGGGTTGAATTTTTTTCATCTTCCTCCATTGGTGTTTCTTCCCCAGGTAGGAATGAAGGTTTTGAGATCCTAGCGATGGAGGATATGTTATTACTCTCTGAATGGTAAGAGTTTGTATCTTTTCCATTTGCAGAGTGGGGCCTAAGAGTATTGATGGTATTACTCATGTCATATAAAGTTTGGAGGAGTGCTTGGTTTTTTCTATCATTTTGTTCCATGAAGGTCCTTATTTCATTACTCATTTGTTCGCTCATGGTATTTCTTTGAATGCGTTTCTTCCTAGGTTGTCTCCTCTCGTAAGTTTGCATTAACCACCTGTAATTTCCCTAATGGAAATGATATTATTTTTACTCTAAACTATCAATTTCTAAACATAAAACACATTTAAAGAGTATCTTGGCTTGATTTAATCCCTACAATGAGTTAGAAATCAATTACAATAAAAACTTAACAAAGAGGATATCATCATTAGTAACTATATAGTAAATTTTCTAAATTGATTATGACTCCATTTTGATGATGCTCAACTAAATAGGAAAGTAGCTCAACCAAGAAAACAAGTAGCTTAAGAAATCAAGCAACTAGCTTGATGACAAACATTTATGTCCCATTTTATGCCATATTTTAGCTTATTTTATACATCTTTATACCCATTCCCACATTCTATTTTCGTTCCATATCATACCATTTTACCATTTTATGTTGCATATGAGTTAATATATATAAGTGATATTTAATTTAGTTTTTAGATGAAGTATATGAATAATGAATATTAGACTATACTTACTAATTATAAGTGATTATTAATTTAGTTTTTAGATGAAGTATACGAATAATGAATATTAGACTATATTTACTAATCTTTTCTTTTATTATGTTAAGGAAATAAATATTTCAACATTATGATTTAAAGATGTAGACCTTCCTATCACAATCTATGCAAAAATTCTTCTTGTCACTTTCTGGTTAGGAACTTTTGACAGTCACTTTCTGACCAACAGTTTCTTTCTATCATCTTTTTAAAAGATGACGTTAGCCTTCATGGTGGAATAAATTCATGTTTGTTGAGGTAATCTTTCTGTTGGTCTTTTTTCCTACATTATTCATCCATGTGGATTCATTTCATGGAGAAAACTTTATGATAACAACTACGCTTTTCAGCTATATGGAGGAGAAAATCGTAAATCTTCTCGTTTCCTATTTTTCTCTTCAGTTATAATGAGACTATTTTAATCTATGATTAGTGATCTATATTGTTTGTTTCTTATAATTTGTTATCCACAGGCCTAAAAAAACTCATTATTTTTTTGTACAAGTTAGTAGTTACAAAAAATGTATATATAATTACGCATAATGTAAGGAACAATAGGGACTTTGTATCAAATTGTTGATGAATAAAATAATATTTTTGCATGATCAACCTAGCGTAGGAAACATTTGTTTTATTTCTTCCACCATTCCAACTAGGAGCAAGGGCCCACTCCTTGGGGAAGCTTGGTGATGTTTTATTTTCTATATTTTGTTTCCTTTAGATTTGGTTTGGGTAAGATAGATTTTTTTCCCTTTTGATTTTAATAATTATGTGATTTCAATTTCAACACCTTCATTAAAGTTTAGAAAAAAGGATTATATGATCTACGTTGTTTTTCCTTTTTGTTGTAAACCAGTTCTATTATTGTCACTGATTATTGTTGTTACCATTGTAGATTGTTGTAATTCTTGTCACAAATTGCTACACTTCCTATCGCAAACTACAGTAGAACATAAATATAAGTTTAAACCATTATTTTTATATAGGTTCTCGTTTGTTTGTTTTAGCTACATTTCATCCTCACTCACCTCATGAATTTTAGTCCTTGTGTAGATAGCCATGAAACCTTTCATAAGCTTATGATCCTTGGATTAAAATTTTGATCTAGTTGAGTCCAATTTATTCTTTACCTTAATTTTGTCCTATCACAACTCAAGCACATATGCAAGTAGGTCAAGCAAGTAAACAAGTAGCTCAAGCAAGCAACCAACTAGCCCAAGCACATAGGCATGTAGATCAAGTAGAAAAACAATTAGCTCTTGAGTAAGCAACCAACCAACTCAAGCACATAGGAAATTAGCTCAAGTAGGAAAACAAGTATCTCAAGCAACCAAGCAACCAACTCAAGCACACAAACAAGTAGCTCAAGTAGGAAAACAAGTAGCTCAAGAGAGCAAGAAACCATCTCAAGCACATAGGCAAGTATCTCAAGTAGGAAAACAAGTAGCTCAAGCAATCAAGCAACCAACTCAAGCACACAATATACACTTGAAGTGACAAAGTATGTGCAAGGTATACATAGTTGCATAAATACATGTAGGTCAAAAAGTATGCCCATAGAAGGAATCGCATGCAATAGTGGCCTACTTAAGAAGGTTGAATAGTTAAGTCTAATTGAATGGTAGTTATTAGTGGGAATGTCTCACGAGATGGAAAGAACATGCTCTAATACTAGTTGTAATGTCCCCTTTCAGTATTGGCCTAAATCTTTCCCTAGAATCATAAGCTTAATGCAATTAGAGTTATAGATTACCACTTAGATTCTTCAAGAAAGATAAATATTGGTTTAGGTCTTTCAATCATGTTAGATAATATTAGAAATATAATAAATTTGATTAGAACATAATAAATGCCTTATCTATTAAGCTTTACTTAAAATACATAATTTTTTAAAGATTATCTAAGCTACCAATATTCATAATGCACAGTGGAAGTCTTTAATCATAATAGGACTTGGGTCTGAGACATGATAAGTCCACCCAAAGCTACCCACCTAAGCCCAAGAGCACAAGCATCTAACTAAGACAACCCACCCCTTGGTCCTGAGCGGAAAACGTTTGAACCAAGATAATTCCAACCTTAGAGTGGTGTGCTTAGTGGAATATACTTGTATTTTCTTTTCCTATCCATCTTGTCTTATCCATCCTCCTTAAGATTGAGACATCATCCTAACAATCAGTCATAGTTTGGCTTGATAAGGAAATCCTTGAAAGGGATGGTCGTAGACTACTCAACCCATCTAAACCCAAGATCACAAGCATTTAACCAAGACAACCCACCCCTTGGCCTTGAGCGGTAGGAACATCTAAAACAAGACAATTCCACCCTTAGAGTGGCCTACTTAGCATGGGAGGCCCATAAACTTCATTCTCCTAACTTGCTTCCTTCAACCTCACATTTGATTGATCATAGAATAAAGACATACATAAATCTATCCATTTTTATATTAAAGAATCATAATTACTTATAAGGCTCAATAATATATTTAATATTTAATATTTATATATATTTATATATATTTTTATTTATATTCATATTCATAATTATATTCATCTTAGTAATTATATTTATATTCATAATTATAATATTATCTTGATAATTATAATTTTAATGAATTGACTAATAATATATGTATATATATACTTTGTATTTATTTTCTTTTCAATATTTTAGTATCATAAATTAGGGGACACAAAACAAAGACATCTTCCATGCAAGAGATCTACAAACAAAGAATTTCTATATTCCTCAACAAGAAAAAGCTACAATAGTGAACCTCAAGAATCTTCAAGGAAAACAAAAGTCTTCAAAGGTTTCCAAGGGTATTCAAAAGGCATGAAATCTTGAGAGATTGAGAGAAATAATACAATGAAGGTTCATTGTTATATAGGAGCAACCCTAAATGGTAAAGAGATTAGATCATGACAATTGTCAACATCTCATGCAATGAGACAAAATGATCTAATAATAGCTCTCTAGTTAATATTGTAAATCACTCCTAAGTTTAGCTTCAGTTCATAAGAATAAATTAGACTATCAATTAATTATTAGCTAATGCATTATTACACTAACACCCACTTAAGACTGTTTAAAGTGTAGGTTTTTAATTTTCCTTATGTGAGGGAATATTTATTTTTCCTACACACTTTATTAAGCTTTCTTAGGTTATATTAGAATGGTTAGGATGAGGACATGTGGCATAATCAATCACTCACATGTGTCACTCGTACCCACCTTTGGGTAATTGAGTCTCACACCCTCTTTTGGATTCTTATGCCACCTCTCATAACCATGTAATCTAGCATTTACCAAGTAGGTAAAAATCCAACCTATTATGGGCACTTGGGAGTTATTAATCCTCTTGGAATTATCTACCATTATTTTGCTATATAAACAACTCTCACCCCTCCCCTTGGATAGTAATATGGAATGCTAGTTCATTGCTAAGGGAGTGTTGTGTTTATTCATCTCTAGGTCTCTTTTTTTTATTTCCTTCAATCATTTTGATCTTGGATGATTTCACAACCAAATCTAACATGGTACCATAGTTGGTTATGGGCTATGGGTTAGCAATTTTTTCAATCCATTCTTGAAAGAAAAGTATGCTCTTCTCTTACATCCTATGATGACCCGGAGAATCATAAATTCTTGATAGAGATCTCAGTTTTTGGGGGGCTTCCTTTCTATTACATTTTATTTCAAGTATTTCAAAGCTTCTTGAAGATATTATGAGCTCACCATTGAGTTCTGAGCAGCTAGAAAAATTGAATTAGGCTTTTGTTTTATCCAAATTGGACATCAGATGTAATATTTGTGAAGGGTTGAAGAAATAGGCTTTTTGAGGGGTTCCAAAAGGTAGCCATCAAATTGGTGCTCAGAAGGTGTTGAAACCTAAAGAGTGACTACCAAATCATTGAATTCTGAAAAGTTGAATTTTGAAGCAATTTTTTTTTGAATTTTGCGTCGTACAGCCCCTTCTACACAGGGTATGTGCAGGATCATGATGAGCCAAAACGTGGTGATATGATGGATATGTGTAGGGTATGTGGCTGACGACTTGTTTTTAACCCAAAATTGATGAAACTTAAAGGGTTTTTAAAGGAGATTCTCAGCTTTCCACCAATATAAATTATGCTTTACTTTGAATTTAATAAATAATTATTATCCATTTTCTATTTGAATAATGACTAAAGTCCTAATTGTTTGGCTAATTGAAAAACATCTATAGCTTTCAAAAAGTATCACATTTTTTGAATTTGAAACATGTATCACATTTTATGCTTCGCATACTATAGGATAAAAAAAAATGAATTTCATGAAGTTTTGACCAAGTTAAGGTGGTCAGACATACGAGTTTTTATATTTTTTAAAAGTTGTAATAAAAAGTTCATAATTAATTATTTACCTAGAAAAAAATTACAAAAAAATATGCATCACATTGGGACATGAGTCCTCTATTGACATCTAAAATGTTATAAAAAAATATTATCATTTCATTGTGGTTAGGGTGGTCAGACAAACACCTACTTTTTTTTTCTTCTGAAATTTAAGTTCTACTACATTGAAATTTCAAATTTTCACCAAATAGATTTAAAAAAAAGAAAACCTAGGCGTTTAGAAACTACATTCAATTTGTTATAGATTCTAATCTTACATATTTTTGAAATAATATAGATAACTTATTCAAATTTTTATGTCATGTTTCCTAACACTGATTTTTTTGAATTTTTTGCCATTTAAGGGCCTATTTTTTCCATGATGATCCTGCACATACCCCACAGATGGTACAAATATATATTTTTTAAATTATTTTTTTTGCATCATCAAAGAAAATATTCTTTTACAAAAAAATAAATTAGAGTTTTAAATATTGTAAAATTTTATTTTAAAAGTTGATTGTCAAAGGTTTTTTAAATTATAAGAGTAAAAAAATATTAAAAAAGGGATTAACACTACATAGTATGTCCCTATGCAAGGTACCCCTATACCTACACGGTATGCAAGGCTCAAGGTCTGCACCTACTAGCAAGGCATTTGGCCCTTGTGGCCTTCAAAACTTATTTTATTATTTAAATAATTTTGAAAAAACCAAAATTCAAAAAAAAAAAAAGCATTTTTTTGTGCCTTCATACTCCATACCAGCTTCGACCTGCACACCTATACCTTCTCACCTCAGCTTTAGTGCGTATCTTTTGGGCACAGCCTCCAAATTTGGCAAGTTTATTATCTTTGGTAGAGGACTAAATCAATCTGGTAGTTCTCTAGTTTAGGCAGCCTTCTAATTATTTGGTAGATCACTATTTTTGGTGGAACCTCCAACTTTGGTAGAAGTTTGCCAAATTTAGTGGAGGTTGATTTTTTTCAACTTTTAGATCCCTCTCCATTGAGATATTTTTTTTGCACCTGAACTTTTGAGCATGATATCTTGAACATACATAAGGCTATTTGAGTTCATTTGTTTTTATTTAAGGTAAAATTTCACACTCTTCACAGTGGTATAATTGGCTTTTTCTGAAGTGATCCATTTTTTCCAGAAAATCAGTTTTCTCATTAGATTTGAAGGATGGTCCTCATTTTTTGAACTTCAAATAGATGTAACTTTCATGTATGACCTTAGATTGAGGTGATTATTTGTTTGAAAGTGAATTTTTTTGAGCACTAAAAATTGGTGCTATTTTAAAGTTATCATTTTGAGATTTTATTGTACTTTTAGTATTTGAGTCCATTTATGGATATTGTAAAACTCTAGAAAACAACTCCATTATTGTAAATGCACTGATTTATAAAGTGACAAATCTTTTTTTGTTGGGGGGATTCTTGATTGAGTGAAAAAAGGGGTATCTTTTTGCATTCTCTCACACTTTTCCATAATAATCTAAAATGGATAAAATGGTTCCTCTACTCATACCATACAATTACTTTCAGTGGAAAAAAAATGGAACTTCACTTAAGAAAGTTAAAATTGTATAGAATAACAGTGGATATTGATAAGGAACCTACAAAGGATGAAGAAAAGCCTAAATGGTTCAACAAATGTGATGAGGCTTTTGGCACCTTATGCATGGATGTATCTCCTGGCTCTAGGAAAATTCACCACCAACAATTCTTTGACAGAAAATTCATCATCAACAATTCACCACTGGAAAATTCACTACCACCAACAATTCACCACCATGGAAAATTAACCGCCAAAAATTTATGCAATTAATTTTTCATGCAGTGAATTGTCATGATAGTGAATTTTCCCGCCATGAATTGTTGGTGGTGAATTTTCTCGATGTTGTATATCCTAATCTACACTTTCATATTATGTTTGCAAAAGCACATAATGAAGTGTGGAATACTTTGAATACTCTCTTTGGTAAATATGATGATTTGAGATCACATTCATTGGAGAACAAGCTAATAGGATTGAGCCCTTGCAACTTTGACACCATTCAAGATTTCTTTACTAAGTTTAATGCCATAAGATTATAGTTGGAGAAATGTGGGATTAAAAGGATGACTCATAGTTGATTTTAAGCATTATTTCAAAACTTGGTCCATTTTATGCAGTGTTTGTTTCTATATTTCATGCAATGAAAAGAGCCCTAGAAAAGGCATTTACTATTACTTCTCTAGGTGAGTTCACAACTGATCTCACAAAGGAGCAAGATAAATTGATTCAAATGGGCATTATTAAATCTTCTAAGTCTCATGCCTTGATTGAAAAACAAGGCAATAACAAGCAAAACAAGAAACAAACGAACAAAGGAGATAGAAATATAGGTTTAGATCAATGTTCATCTACTTTTAAAGTAGAATCTAAATTATCTTCAAAAGAGGATTCATCTAAGAAGGAGAAACCCAGTTGTGCATATTTCAAGAGGAGTGGACATGAAGAAAATTCTTGTTATAAGAGGGATATTGATGAATTAAAACATCTTCTGAGAAGAACAAAATTAGTTTTCCTTCTCGAATGGTTGATTCAACTTCTTCTTCTAATTCCAAAAACTCAAAATAGTCAGAATATGATAAGGAAAAAGGGCATACTATAGGGGCATGCAAATCAAAAGGTAAAGCTCTTTGTGCTTCTACAGGTCTTGGATCAGGGAGATAGCTCATAGATTTTGGAGCTTCTCATCATATGGCTTCTACATAGTCTATGTTCTCTTGTTTTGAGCCTTTTGTTATGCCACCTATTTTGATGGGAAAAAATACTTACATGAGTGTAATTGGGAAGGGATCAGTTGATATTAGGGATGGCACCTTCAATGATGTTTTGTGTGGACCTCATTTGATAAATAATCTTCTTTCCATCTATTAGATCACTCATGGTGGAATAGGGAAGACTGTAGAATCACACCTGATCTAGTTATCATCATATACTTGGAAAGTAGAGAGATAATTGATATTGGATGGTTGATCATGCATATCGGTTGTACACCTTTTCAAAAATTACACTTGATGATGGTTTTGATTCTTTGGTTGTTGATCACACTCCTAGTTTGAATTTTGATTTTGAGAACTTTTGTTACTTGAACTTGGGTATTATCACATGTGATCCAGTTCTTGAGCCTTGCAGTCCTTCTCCTCCATCTACTATTTCTTCTAAGGATACTTGTGTTGCTACATTCATGGATACTTATGATTCAATGTAGCAAAATCTGCAACATCTTTTAGATATAACTACTTGGGATGAGTACTTGGCAGACATTGCAGGTTTGTTTATGATGTCTCATATTTTAGATTTGGGAGACACTACTCATGATGTTCATCTTCTCTTTGATGAAGTTGATTCTTCTTCATTTGTTGTGGAGGAAACTTTGGATCCTCTTGTTCATTCTCCACATGATCATTTATCATAGTTTGACATAACTGTGGATACTTTTGAGCATCATTTGGAGGAGGCACCTTTGTCTTTAGAGGAGTTAGTTGAGTCTTTGGATCTTGTTCTACATACATCTCTACTAGGTTTTGGATTTTCATCTTCATCAATGTGGCCTGGAACACTTGATTTGATGGTAGCAACTTTTGACAATGACATAGAGACACATGAATAGTTTTCAGAGACTTCATACATTTTGTACTTTCTTCCTTCATATTCTTTTTAGGAATGGGAAGATGTTCTTCATACACCTTTGTTTTTTTTCTTCCTAAGGGTAGGAATGTTGTTTGAGGATCATGGACCATCTTCTATATCTAGTTTCAAGCATCAACCATTGGAATAGTTGACTACTTGATGAAAGGCTACATAGTATTTATTATCCTTTCTATTTTGGAGGGGACTTCTTCCTTGCATGGGACTCTTCTTGTGTAACTAGGAAACTTGTTTTATTTTCTCTCTTTTGGCAAGGAGTTTTTTCCCACTGGGTTTTCTTTTTTTCTTTGGTCGTGAGAGATTATTTTGCACATGGGTACCTAACATGGCCTAGTAGCCAAAACCCATCTTTGTGTCTTTTCACCCATAGGTTAGCTATGCTTAAGGGGCGTGTTAGTGTAGGTTTTTTATTTTCCTTATATTAGGGAATATTTATTTTCTTACACATTATTAAGCTTTCTTTTAAGTTATATTTGAATGGTTAGGATGAGGACATGTGGCATAATCCATCACTCACATGTGTCTCTCACACCCACCTTTGGGTAGTTGAGTCTCACATCATATTTTGGATTCTTATGCCACCTCTCATAACCATTTTTTTTCTTGCTAAGTAGGAATAACCATGTAATCTGGAATTTTTGAAGTAGTTAAAATTACCACCTATTATGGGCACTAGTGAGTTATTACTCCTCTTGGAATTATCTGCCATTATTTTTCTATATAAACAATACTCACCCCTCCCCTTGGCTAGTAATATGGAGTGATAGTTCAGTGCTAAGGGAGTGTTGAGTTTATTCATCTCTAAATATCTTTTCTTTCTTGCCGTAGAGAAGGCGGATTCACTACTCACAAGTTATCTTCATTCAAAAAGCCTCACAAAGTGAATTTCCCTAAACTACCTCAAGGAACAATGCGAGAGTTCTAGAATTAGAAAGAATAGGTCACAAATATTTTCTAGACAAATTGACAAGCTCTTAGCCATAGGAAGGAAGCACGAGTCAAGGATGGCAGTGCAACACGTTGGAGTCTCTCTAGCATGCTAGCATTCGTACAGACTAGAAATTTAGAATGTCATAGAAAATAGCTTAGTGACTACTAGCAATCTAATTATTGAGAACTTCAAAAGTACTAGAAAATAAAAGAATGTGATAAAGCTAAAATAAAGTGAAATAGAAATGATAAAGAGAATAAGAGGTATAAAGGAAATTATCACAACCACACAAGTGATGAAGCCTCCAACACATGAATGTCTTCAATACTTGCATGTGTAAGATCTAGGAAAAGTGTTGTAGCTATATAAGGGGTTTGCCTATGTCAAACCCCTGTTTTGGTGTTCCCACCGCCACAAACAAGCAAATAGATAGAGAGAAATAATAGATAGAAATGAAATGAATTCAAGAGTGATAAAAGCAATCCCTACTCAAGGAGGATAACATGTATCGCAAAGTAAGGATGCGATAGATATAGGGGATGCGTGAAATCCCAAGATGCTCACAAGCACAAGAAAAGAAATGTATCAACTGCAAGGCTCAAAAAGGAGAGATATCTGTGAGAGACAAGAGATGAAAAGCGTTGTTGGGTGATCCCATAATAGTGGTTTACAATTTTTGGCCAAACTGGACACTGATATTATTATTTTTAACTAAATCTTCACATTTAGGCACCTATAGCGGCTAAACTATGAGGAATTTGAAGATGGTGCAAACTAGAGTCTCATCAAATTTTTTCTGTAGATTCTAAAAATATTTTTTTTCAAAATTTTTGAAATCAAATTGCACTTCTTTTTCCATCTCCCACGAAAATTGACTTTTTTTAGAAAACAACATTTTTAAAAAGTGACGCACACTGTATAACACATAACTTTTTTTCTATGAAGGATAAAATTCTAATTCTTTCAAATTTAGATTTGTAACTCTGATATCTAGTGCTTCCACTTAGTTATATAGTTTTTTATTGAATATTTTTTCCTTAATCAAGTTTCAAAGTCAAACGAATTACAATTCAAACATAGTGCAACTATATAACGTGTATCTTTTTTTGTACATGTCAAAATTTAATTTAATTTTTTTTGTTGGATCAAGGGCTTTAATATCTGGTGCACTCATATTTTTTAATTTTTTTTTTGATAATATTCTATTTTTCCACATGTGCAGAACAAAGAAATTCATTTTCAATGAAAAACCTATGTTTAATAAAACTTAGAAAACAAATACATAATGAAACCAAAACATATTAAAATTATATTCATTGGATAGCTTGTTCTAAGGAATACCATAATCATTTTAAATAAATTTTCAATGAATTCATTTGATCCCCCAAAATCTAAATCAAAAGTGATTTTTTATCAGCATTTTTATAGGTGTAAAGGAGACGCATTTATAGGTATGGTTTAAATATAGCGAGGTTCTATCCAAGGGGTTTTGGTCTAAGGTGATTTGATCAAACCCTCTTCAATTGGAATCCTTAAAATGGAACTTTTTAAGGTTTAAATCATTATATTTTCTAAAAATATGTGATTTTAGCTAAAATTCGTTCCTCTGAGGAATTGTAAACCACTATTATGACAGCACCTTGTTGTGAGAATGTGAGAGATTGAAGCCACTGTAGCAAGTGGTATGAAGCTATGCAAGAAAAATAATAAGAGAGAAAATGTTAGAGCCAAGGTTGGAAAGAAACTAGAGTGAAGCTAGAAGCCAAATGGATTGAAATTACAACTTTTAAAGAGGGAAAAGAAGCAAGCTTATTGTGTGTTTTCAAGGTATCCCAAGCCATTACCAACAACAAAAGAAGATGACAAGAGGAAAACATGCTAATAAGTGGTCGTTTGAATGTTGAAACGTTGGAGGATGCTAGCATGGTGAACGTACATCCACATGGTGTGCTAGTGTCCATACATATCATGCTACAGAACAACGAGAGTAGGAAAAGTGCAAGGTTTAACACAAAGATGACATGCAAGGGTAGCTATTGAAAAGGGGTGTTGAGCATCCTGAGAAGGGAAAAAGGCTGATGTAAGGGCTAAAATGAGCCTACACAAATGCTAGAGGATTGGACACTAAAGTGGATGTAAGAATGTATGAGAATTGCAAGGGGTACAATTTTATGCCATTACATTTTTGCCCCACTTTAGCAGGCATATGAATCTACACTAATATGCATGCTAAAGTAAATCTACTAAACATAAATAACATCATTATGCCAAAAGGATACTATAGAGGAAGTAGACAACTCTTCAAACTAAGGAAGCATGCCCCTAGTTTGAAGACCTACAAAACAAACATATTAGAACAGAAAGACCTGCACAAGGCAACAATGTTAGTTCATAAAAGCCACTACATCACAGGGTTAGAACATAAAAACACACACACACACACACAACAAACTAAAGGATTTGAGTCAACAAAGTGAAAGAGACCTCAATGTATAAGTTTGTCTTAGTACTATGCATCATCCCCAAATTAAAAACAATAACACATGAAAGAATTCTAAAATGGAGAGAAGAATGTAAGGATTGATCACTTTAAGAGACGAATGCACCCAAAAGTCAAGGAAGCAACCAATATCGAAGAGAGAAAGAGCATATACCTAGGATGAAGAGGATGCAGATCTTTGATCCAGTATACACAATCGAGAAGATAAGAAAGAAGAGAAAGATGGAGAAGCTTGAAAGGAATGAAAATTCCAAGAGAGTTGGCTCCACGGTTACTATCTCCTAAGGAAGTTCGAACAAAAGGATTTCATAGCTCTGTAGAACTATGAAGTTGCACAAAGTACACTGAAGGCCCTCAGACCAATGATGTAAAAATCTCATAGGATGTAAGCATCTTACAAGCCTATAGACTTGCATGAAGGAAACGCCCAAGATATTTCACATGGAGGAGGCCTAGAGATATAAGTTCCTTATAGGTCTATAGACCTACAAGGAGGTTTCCCCCAAGATCTCTCACATGAGGGAAACCTAGATGTAAGGGGACTCCACAAAGTTGGACTGGAAAGTGGCAACATGTTAATCTGCAGACTAAACATGTTAGGAAATCTTGATGGAAAGGAGCTCTATAGGTTCTCAGTCCTACATAGCAATACTAATTAGATGGACCTATGGCTACTACAAACTGTGTTGTAGGACACTCACAGAAAAGATAGGTCTAGTCAGGCTACCCCCAAGCTAGATGCCAATGAATTCATTTGAGATAAAAAAATTCAAAGGGATCCCTCAAGAACCCTTCAAGATAGCAAGGGGCCCACTCAAGGGGACACTCCAATTGAAAGATAGAGAGAGGAGAGGGGTACTTTAAGAGGGACACACATCTTTAGAATAGGTTATCACTGCCCCCAACATACAAGGGAGGAGAACCATGCAAAATAATTAGAACATATAGGATAGAGGTAAACCTCAATATCACTTGTCATGTGGGTATGTGCAGGATCATGATGGGCCAAAAAGTGGCGATAAAATGGGTATGTGTAGGGTATGTGGCTGATGACATTTGATTTTTTTATACTTTCCAAAATTGATGAAACGAAAATGGTTTTTAAAGGAGATTCTTAGCTTTCCACCAATATAAACTATGCTATACTTTGAATTTAATAAATAATTATTATTCATTTTCTATTTGAATTATGACAAAATTCTTGATTGATAGTTTGATTATTAAAAATCTATAGCTTTCAAACAGTATCACATTTTTGAATCCAAAATATCCGTCACATTCTATGCTTTGCATACTATAAGATTAAAAAAAATAAAAATTGAATTTCATGAAGTTTTGACCAAGTTAAGGTGGTTAGAAATACGAGTTTTCATATTTTTTAAAAGTTGTAATGAAAAATTCATAATTAATTATTTACTTGGAAAAAAAAATGCATAACATTTAGACATGAGTCCTCTACTTATGTCTAAAATATTATACAAAAATATTATCATTTTATTGTGGTTAGGGTGGTCATACAGACACCTTCTTATTTTTTCCCTAAAATTTAAGTACTACTGCATTGAAATTTCAAATTTTCATCAAATATATTTTTTCTTTTTTTAAATAAACCTAGTAGTTTAGAAACTACATTCAATTTTATACAGATTCTATTCTTACATATTTTTGAAATAATAAAGATAAATTATTCAAATTTTTACATCAAGTTGCCTAACTCTATTTTTTCTGAATTTTTCGCCACTTAAGGACCTATTTTTTCCATGATGATCCTACACATACCCATGGAAAAAAAGGTATGTGTATCAAAAAATAAATGAGTGATGGCACCTGATTGATGAAGTTATATTTTATCTTTCAAGGCCTTACATTCACTAGTAGAATGGCGAGGCACTCAATGGTATGCACAAAAATAATGATTTACTTTATCATGCTTGTAAAAAAATTTAAGTTTAGGAGAAGAAAGAGTAATAAAGTGGGTTTAAGAAGCCTCAACAAGATACACTCTTGCTTAGATAAAGAATAAGGATTAGGAATCAACCCTTTCTCTTATGGAGAAAAGTTTGATTGTTTAGAAGAAGAAGGCATGAAGATATTAGAAAGTGGTAGATGAATCAATCCATGAGAATGAGGTTGAGTGGAATTCATGTCACCATTCAACTGTGGTTTTTGTTTATATTGTTCATTCAAGCAACCAAGCCCCAAATTATGCTTACGGGGTGAAAATTCTATAGGGACCTAAATTCCTTGTTCCTTACACTCAAGACCTTTACGACCATAGCCATATTTAGATACAAGCTTAAAGCCAGGGCCATAACGTGTTTGTAAATATTTAGCAGGAAGAGCTTCATAGAGAGCATTGTTCCAGCAATGGGGATTATGCTCCTCTATTGGATCACCATCATCCTTATTAACAAGACTGCTAACATTATCCTCTTTAGTAGAAGCATAATCATCTTCCTTAGAAGGAGGATCAACACTATGAACATTACAATTTATGCTCACACTATCCTATGATACAAAAGAATAATCATCTTTGATAATGGGTGTGTATGATGCTATTGAAAGGTTTAAGTGGATCAAGTCAACTTTATGTTCCCCACTAAAGGAATTTGTAAATTCTAGAGAACCCCAATCATCACCAAGAAATGCATTCTCTTGAGAAGAGGTAGAAGGATCATACTTAAGATTTCATGCTTCAAAACGATCTTCTTCAGGGACATCTATCTCAAGAGTATCCTTTGTAGTAGGTATTGCTGGGGTAAACATCGATGCATTGGAAGACATTGAAGGAATAAGAGTAGGCACAACTAAAACATGACCAACAACTGTAATCTCACATAAGTGCATAGCCTCAGGTTTAGCCTTGACTGTGACTACCCGATTATTACAAATGAACTTAATAGATTTATGCAAGGTAGACTGGACTGCACCCATAGCATGAATCCATGGTCTACCAAGAAGAAGGTTATATGGTAATTTTTTTGACATAACATATACAAGAGTGGGTACGGTAATGGGTCCAAGCTATAGAGGTAATACTATTGTATTGAGAGCTTGTCTACCGACATTATCGAACCCACAAATGTCAACAAAATAAGTTGATTGATTGGAAAATGGACATTTAAATTCACTCTTTCTCCAACTAATCACTCAAGGATGCCTCAGGAGTCCTAATTAGATTGACTAGCAACCTCACAAGGTGATTAAATTTGCAATGAGGAGGATCTAGGAGGGGGTTCTTTTAAACTTAAGGGGTTCACCACAAATAAAATTGTTGGAAAAGAAAAATGAACTTTCAACCTACAAAACCTAGTTATGCAAGCTAAATGAGAAATGTAAATCATGAAAATATGCAACAGGGAGATGTTGTGAGGATTCTAGAAATGAAAAGAAGCTATCTAGATATGTTAGGGAGGAAAAAGAAGCCTTTATTGTTTTCTTAGTATCACTACCATTTTTGGGGAAAAATGTGAAATCTTTGGATGTCAGAACTGGATTTAAAGGAATTCTTGAAAAATATGCTTAGGAGAACTAAGATGACCAAGGTGGCATATTAGTTCCCTTTTGAATTTCTAAAAATTCTGAATGTGGTCTTGAGCTCCAAATTCTACACTTGCTTCTCCTCCAATCCCAAGTTTTGAAACTTTTGTATTTGGGTTGTAGGTGAGTTTTTGTGAAGATGACAACTTTGTAATGCAACTTTGCAACATTTACAACTTTGCACTCCAAGTGATCTTCAAGATTACAACCTAGATCTACAATCACAAATATGCAAGATGGGAAAAACTTGTTGTTTATTAGTGAATAGGGGTTTTCCTTGGTGAAACCCCTTATTGGTAATTAAAATTTGAAATGAGATAGAAATAACAAAGGAAATGGTGAATGATCAACATGCAATGCTACAACTCACCAAACCTTTGTGAAGTCTGCAAACTTGTGTGCAATGTCTACAATGAATATGGATCTTGAACTAAAGGAATAGTCTTAAATTCCTTGGTTGAATCAAAATATTACATCACAAATGTTAGCAAAACAACACACATGATGCAATAAGCTCAAGTCGATATGATGCTTGAATCTTGATGATGACTCCAAATGCTTGATAGAATTGCTCTTGAATTCTCTTGTGAACTAAATTTGATATTAAGAACGCTCTCACAAAAGACTTGGATTAGAATGAATGAATGAACCTTGTATTTATACTTATGCTTAACATCCTGAAATTACATCACATGAAAATGACATATGAATTCAGTAAATAAATGAGGTTAAATCCCATTAGAATTTGAATTTAAATCACATGTGAAAAAGACTCAAGGAGGATTAAGATGCCCTAGGTGGTGTCTTAGTCCCAAGTCCTGAAAACTTGGGGTATAGACACCAAAAAGGGGCCCAATTAAGATGTCTCAAAATTAGGGTCTCGGGACCTTTGGGGGACAAAGATGCCCTAGGTGGTGTTTTAGTCTTGACCCAAAAATAAGGATACTCTGATGAAATCATTAAATTATCATATACACATTGGAGAATGTCGGGATTAGCCAAAAAAAGATATAATTCATAGGGCTTGTGAATGAAAAATAGGACCAACTAAGCCATAAAGAAGCATTATAAATAAAGAAAGGTAGGCCCAAACAAGTGTGAAAATGTAGGGGTATTCCTTCTACTACACTACATTTAGCCCCCACTTTAGTGAGAGGGCGAGCTTGCTTCAAAATCAATGAAGAGGGGTTCAAATGTACAAATGTTAGTAAGATAGGATGACAATAATCAAGAGGGTGGCCAAGCCCCCAAAATCAAGATTCTATGGCCAACCAACATAAGAATAAAAGAACATGCTTGTGGATGATATATGAAGCCATAATCAGATCATAAACATACAACATCAGAGATAGGAAGAGGAAAAATGAAAAAGAAAAATGCAATGGATCAAGCTTCAATTGGCTATACAATGTGGTGGATTGGGTCTAGGCTAATAGTTTACAAGTGGAATGCGTTGTCCACTATGCAAATGGAACACATTCTCACAAGGGATAGTGAAGCTAGGTGTTCACTAGGTGATCCCCAGGAGATCATATCAAAGCCATACGTCCATGAATTTAATAAGGTACAAAAATGCATGCTCACAAGGGCTAGTGAAGCTAGGTCCACTAGATGAGCCCCAGGAAGTCCATATCAAATCCATACCCACATGACTTTAATAAGGAGAAAAGGAAAATACACACTCACAAGGGCTAGTGAAGCTAGGTGTCCACTAGGTGAGCCACAGGAAGTCCATATCAAAGGCATACCTCCATGACTTTAATAAGGACAAAAGGAAAATGCACACTCACAAGGGCTAGTGAAGCTAGGTGCCCACTAGGTGAGCCCTAGGAAGTCCATATCAAATCCATACCTCAATGACTTTAATAAGGACAAAAGGAAAATGCAACAAGAAAGAGAAATGTTCAAAGGGATTTTGCTTAGTTCATGTGAGGTCTTACTCTTAGGGGACATCACTCCTAATGTCTCAAGAGAGGACCAATCAAAGGATAAAAGATTCACCACTTAAGGTATGTAGTGTGTCACATCACCACTAAGGGGAATATAATATGCTAAGATAGGTCACACTCTTGAAGTACATTACTCCCAATGTCACCACAGAGAGGAAAAAACGTGTCATGAAATAAGAAAATCACATCAAGGAACATGAAAAAGGAAAAATAGAAAAAATGAATCAAAATAATGCCAATGTATGCCCCCACTTTAAAGAAATTGCTAACACCATGCCGTGAGAAATTAATTTAAAGTAGCAAAAAGACGCAAAAGGAAAAGAGGGTTTCCCCCTAGAAACACATAACAAATCTATGGATTCAAGGTCAGCATCTATCTTTGCTGTAATGATATTAGAGATCTCACAACTATCATAATTCCCCAAATACACATAGAACTTGAAGAATGACACAAAGAGAGAAAATTCAAAGAAAAATCCTTTTGGGTCAGCATCGAAGAGACATAGGGTGTCTCAATGCCTTGCATCTTCCGTAAAAGGAAAAAAACAAGACAAATAGGAAAATGAAAAGCAAAGATAAAAGGATCAATGGAAGGGAAAAATTATACGACATATAGAAGAATGAAGGTACAAATAGAAGAATGTCACAAAGAGGGAGAGAGAAAATCAAATATAACATCACAGAGTATCATAGTACACACATGTAATCAAAAGTAACAAGAAGCAAAGGGAAAGGAAAAGAGAAAAGAAAGATAAAAGACTTTGAGTAAACCACATGTGAGTCAACCATCCAATAGGTCAACTGCATCCCAGCCTTGTTCAGTAGATGTAGAATGTAGATCACTAGCAATAGGGACAACATCAAGTGTTGTACTAGGAGGATCACCAAGTTCAACATATGGTGAATTGATTAGTTTAGGAGGATCACGATGGTTGTTATCATTTAGGATCATGGATGAAGAAAATAAAAAATTCAACTCATTATGCACTTCCTCATCAATTTCAACTATTTCTTCATCGTCATCCAAGTTAACCAGAATAGGAGGATGAATGATAATATCCATAGAAGTTTCTAGTCCTTGTTGTGCTGGAGACATAACATCTATTTTTTTTGGTAAGAGAGTAGGGTCATTGTTTATTACTTTTGTTATGTTTGGATTTTTATTTTCAATATTATTGTTGTCACTCATCTTTCGAGCAATAGCATGACGTATACTCCTAAACTCTCTAGCATTGTGGTTTCTCTTATTATGGTTTTCAAGTTGTGTTTGTGTAGGAGTGGGTTTTTCAACCATAGGTTCCTTTTCTTCTTGTGAGGGAGGAAAAAAAGAAACCATGGAAAGTTGTTCAATGACTTTCTCTTTTGCTTTAGAAATTTTCCTGGGAGGCAGACTATGACATTTTTTATTTTTTCTAGGTCTTTTATAGGAAATAGGCAAGGGATTGTTCATGGATGGATCTTGGTTTGTTGGAGGGGCTTTAGGCTCAACATTGTTTTCTTCAGGTGGTGGAGGTTCAAGCATGGCTGGAGGAAACTTTTCAAGGGATAGTTTGGCAATACATTTTGCTTTGAATTTTTTTTAGGATAGGAAAAGGAAGTATTCATGGGTTCTTATAGGTTCCATAGGTTTAGGCCAAAAATAATCTAAGGAGAAATTTCCACGGGAGGACGGGGGTCTAAAACAAGCTATGGTTTACAGTGAATATTTCATTGTCGACGGAAAAACTAAGCACTTATGGACAATGGATGTGACCACATTCATAGAGAAAATCCATTTGTAACCTAACTTCACATGAAATTGGTCTAAATTAGATATGATAGAAAATGATACATTTGATTTCTCCAGTCCTACTTGTAATGGGAGTGTGATCAAACCCATCATAGCACAAGCGAAACCATCATGCATTTTAATCCATGGTTTTGTTTTGTCATATCTATCTTGAGTAAATTCATGCACATATAAGAGTTCTTCTATGATCACATTCTCTCCACAAAGAGAATCAATTAAAATCCTAGGAATGGGCTTGTTATTAATTTTTTCGACTATGTAAAGAGGACCATTAGGTGCATGTTTGATTGTTTCTTCTGAATAAAAAGTAATGTCAATAGTTTGATGTTTATGAGGCTTGATATCAATGAATCCTATCATTGTATCAATAGGAATTTGTTCATTAGTATCCATAGGACTTTGTTCATAATCACCTATAGGACTTTGCTCATAATTAATCATATTTTCATCATCCATGTCAACATTCATCGCATCAAGCTTAGTTTCACTAGCCTTAACAAATGAAATAATATGGTTGGAGTGAAGGAAGGAAGGTGTATGAGTTCTAGTAGGGTTTTCTTGTGTCTGTGGTCATTCTTGGCCCCTCTTGCATCATACTACACTTATTGCACAAGAATTTCCTCTATTCCTATGTGTACAACCACATTTGTTGTGGTTTTTTTGTTTTAATATACCTTCAATTGACTCTAACCGAACAATTCATGTTGGTGTTGGTGGTTCGATGGCTTTGCTCAATGGCTCCTCTGAAAAAAAGACTTGATTTTTTTTTCAAAAGTGTTTCACGAGGTAAGTATTTTGACTCCCTAGCTGATGTTATTTTACCTTTGCCTGATTTTGATTATTTTGTAAATGGCTTGAGTAACATTCTCTTGTTGGGTACTTTGTTGGGAGGAATCCCCCTGAAAGTGTGCTTAAAGAATGGGTCCACAAGGCCTAGGTCCCTCATGGTGTCCACCTTGATATGGTCCAGAATTTAACCAAGGGTTTTTGCTTTTCCATTTTGTAGAGGTTAGTCTTGTTCAAGAAATCCTAAATAATGGTCCCTGGTATTTTAGGTCTTCTTTTTTGGTTTTCCAATCATGGACCCAATACTTCGCTATCTCGGATGACACCAAGTTACGAGTCCCAGTTTGGATTGAGTTTCTAGGGCTTCCCTTTCCTTGTGTGCCTTTTTTGAATCATATTGTGTCCTATCTAGGGAGGTTTATTTTCATTGAGCCAGATAGGTTTTTCTAGGACCAACCTCAGAAACAACTCCGTGTTGAAGTGGACCTTTCACAAGATTTGAAAGACTCCATTAATATTCAAATTAGAGATTTTTGACATACTTAGAAGGTCACTTATTTGAATTTACTGAACACGTGCTATAGATAGTCTGCAGACCACAAGATTAGGGATTTCCCTTTGGTAGTGCCTCATACTCCTCTGCCGTAGGAATCTGAAGAGCCTCATCAGGTGGATAATTTTGTTGCTAAACTTCATGAGAAATGGACCATGGTTACAAATTGTAAACACAAGTCCAATGGATTTGGTATGGTTCCCAAAGTCCCAAAGCTAGCTAAAGATGATTAAAACCCTTAGGTGAATGGGAAAGAAGCCCCGGTCGGGACTAATAGTATTCAAGCATGACCCATGCTAAAGGTTACACCTCATCCTGCTAATGTTATGATAGCATAGCCTAATATTTCTCCTCTTGTGATGGGAGTTCAACAAAAATCTTGCAATCCTTCTCCACCATTGGAAGAGGGATAATATGTGCAGGAGAAACAAAGACCTTCTACTTTGAATATTCAAATTGGGTCAATTCCGCCAATATTTTTATAGAATCACTTCACTACTTTGGATGAGGAGGAGCCACACTCCAATGATATGGAGGATTTTCATTCATGAATTTCCTCTCTTGGAATGTTCGATGTCTAACAGACCTCTCCATAAAGTATTTTGTTAGGGATACTTTGAAGAAATATTCTAGTATTGAAGTGCTTTGTCTCTAAGAAGTTAAAATTTTTGGTTTTTTTTCTTGTGTTGGCTTGTCGCTTTATTTGGCTAGCTAGTCAAATGTTTTGTACAGCTCATGATGTTGGACATGGTGTAGCTATCACCTTTTTTTCCCCATGGTGGCACACTTGTGTGGTCAACCACAGGTCTGACCCCACACATCAACTCGTTTATATCCTTCTCAACATAGATAATCATTCCTTTGGAATGATTAATGCTTATGCTTCTAATGATGCTGTGGAATATTTTGTGCTTTGGTGTTAGATTGTTGATTCATTGTCAGTTTCTACTTGGTTATTGTGTGGGCATTTCAATATGGTTGAGATGGTGTATGATAAAGATGACATTCTACCATTCAAATGGGCATCTAGTGAATGAGAAGTGTGGTTTTACATGCATAATAAATTAGGGATTTTCAATCCCAATATTTGTTGTCGCCAATCTCATTCCCTCTGACACACTTAGTGTAATTAAAGGGTTGGATTTGACAATATATTTAAGCACCTTGTTTGTGCCATGATCTTGGCTCAATATTTCTTCTCTTTTGACAACTCTTCCTTTCTGGTTAAGCCATTTGTGGATGTGACCTTGTCAGATCATTTACCCATTTCTTTTCACATTCAATGGGAGACAAGACAGCCTTAGGCTTGCAAAATGTAGTTCTTTTTGAAGACATCTCTACTTTGTCATTGACCCACATTGGCCCACATTTGCAAAGTCTAGAATTTGGAGTGCAAACTAGGTCATAATATAGGCTAGATTAATTGGTGGAATGATGTTATCAATTGCATGGGAAGATTTTTGTACATTTATGGGTGCTAGCTTGACATTTTTCATTGGAAGTATTATGAGACTACCATGGCTGACCTATTTTTAGCTACCAAAGCTCTGGTGGATATCCCTTTTTCCCCATCATTACAAGTCAAGATGGTGGAATTAAGACACAAAAAACAAGTTGTAGACGATTATGCTACAAGAGGTGGACAAATCAAATCCAGGCTGCACTGGTTAAAGGTTGGTGATAATGCCTACAAGGAGTTTTTTCTAGCCTTGCATGTCAGGCACTCATCTCCAGGCACTAAAAAAATTGAAGATGGAATTTAGGTTCAATTTGAGCTACCTAACACTCTCTAGGCCTTTGTTTGACACTATGAATAGGTTTTCACTACTTAGGAATTTATGCCATAGCAATAGCAATCCCTTCATGATTGTCTTGTTGTTGTGCCAAATAGGCTATCTTCAACCCAAAAAGTCTTTTGTGAACAATTTCTTAGAGTTGATGACTTAAAGGAAGCTTTTCATTCCATGGTTGATGACAAGGCCCCAAGAATTGATGGCTTCCCTTGTGAATTTTATAAGGCCCTCTGGGGATGTGTTGGAAATGACTTGCATAAAGTCCATCTTGAGGATTTTCATTCTGAATCCCTAGGTAATTTAATTAACAAAGGAAATATTAAATTCATACCTAGGTATGGAGATCCTGAGGCTATCTGCAATTGGTAGCCCATCACGCTCCTCAATGTTTCTTACAAAATCATTTCCAAAGCTCTGGCTTTGAAGATTTGTCATCTTTTTCCTCAGATTGTGTGCCTAGAGCAAACTGGGTTTATCAAGTCTAGATTTATGTTGGAAAATATCATTGCTATGTGGGAAGGCATTGAGTGGGCTAGGTATTTGGACCAGAAAGCTATTTTTCTCAAAATAGACTTTGCTAAAGCTTATGACTACATAAAATGGCCTTTTATTCTGGCCATGTTGAAAGCCTTGGGGTTTGGGTCTTATTTCATTTAGGTTGTCCAAATTCTCTTCTCAGACGCCTCTGCTTGTATTAGCATTAATGGCTTCCAATCTTTTGAATTTGTGCTTTTTTACTCCATTCGATAAGGATCCCTACTTGCTCCTTCTCTTTATGTGATTTTCGCCAAAGGATTTGGCTATCTCCTGGCCAAAGAAGTTTTTCAAAAGTGTGTCAAAAGCATTTCTCTAGCTAACTCCTAGGCTCAACTGGTTAATGGCCATTTTACTGATAAATCTTTCCTGAATATTTTGGAGGAGGAGAATTATATTAAGGCATCTTTGGAATGTATTAACATTTTTTTCCTTGCATCTGGCTCCACCATTCAGTGGCATAAAACTTTGTGCAACAAACAATCTATACTATCCACTCCTCACTAGCTTCAGTAGTACGACTGTAAATGGATTGCCCTATTGGATTACCAAGCCTCTTTCTCTAGCAAGGAAATTCTAAGTATGCTCCAAGACTTTAACAGCCACACATTTTTACTACTCCTCTTGTTGGGCCCCTTAAAAAATTTCCTATGCCAAGCTTGAAAATTTGCTTCAATACTTTCTTTGGGCCTTTTTGGAGTCCTATAGAGGGTTTCACCACATTTCTTGGGAGTTATACTGCCTTCCCATAGTCTCTAAAGGGCTTTGGTTGATTTCTAATGAAAATGGACATGGTCTTACTGGACATGAAGCCTACAAGATTCTCCTCAGGCATTGTATTCAGTAAGGTTTTCCTATTCAAAGATCCACCTGGAAGGGGATTGGCTTTCAAACTCTTCTGGTCATGAAGGAACCGGTTCAAATTATGGGAACTTTCATGGCCAAGAGCATTACAGAACCAGGGAGGTGGCTAATCCATGGCTCTATTGGGGCAACTCTGGTTTTCGTGATGGGATTTAACTCAATCAGCATAATGTTTGGTGGTCGCCTCTCTTTGCTAGTAATGGCCAATCACTGGCTAAGTTGCCTTGGCTTAAGGTGCTAAGGTTTCATAAGAAGGGAATTCAAACTTTGTAGTAGGTGTTTCATAGATCCATAATTTCCATCATGTCATGGGAAGATTTGCATGCCCTTTATAGGCTTCAAAACCAAGAACATGATACTTATGATGGTCTAGTGAATTCTATTCCTGTAGAAATGATTCATAAGGTGGGAATTCATGGGCCCAAGCCCTTGTGGAAGGACTAGAAGTGGTACCTAGACACCTCTTTTATAAATTAAAAGCCTAGGTTTGGTTATAGATGGCTTTCACCACACTTTCCTATGATTGCAAGTTTGAACTAGAGGTGGCTTCTTCAATCCTCCACTCATGTTTTAAAAAAATATTCTCTACCACTTGTTTTGCAAGTGCTAATCCAAAACTTTCCCACTTTACTTGGTGTATTCTTTTCCAAGGCTTACATGTGGGTTCTTGGCTTGTTCAATTGGGTGTCTAGGACCCCGTTGCCCGTTTTGTGGGAAAGATGAGACTTGTAAGCATCTCTTTTGGTTTTGCACTAGAGCTTAGTAGTTTTGGAATTGGATTCATGACTTCTTTCAACCTTTTAGAATGGAACCCTTCTCTTGGCATATGATTCTGCTAGGAGACTTGCCCAAACTTCCTACTAAATATACCTAGCTTTGGCACACTTTCAAGGTGGAAATCCTCTTCAATATCTAGAAAGACAAAAATTCTTGCATATTTGCTAACACACAAATGGATAAAAATGATTCTTTGTATTCTAAAGCTATTATTTTCTCTAATGTGCTCTTGTATATTCAAGTTCAAGCAAGCAAGGTTGCAGTTGAGGTGGCTCACGTTCAAGTGATTTTGGATCATTGGGGAAATTCCCTGTGTACTGTCACTCGGGTGCCCACTTCGCCCTCCTCCTCTTGCAGTTAGGTTTTCTCTCTTAGGGTTGACAACATAGTCGATCTATTCACCCCCGATCTAAGCCTCCTCTTCAGCATGGTTTTTTCCCTCCTCGATGGACTCGTTCTCCTTCTTCACGGGCCGAAAAAGGTTGGCCCTTTGGAGGAGATGTGTCGAGTAGTGGTGGCGGTTTTGGGTGGTCATCTAATGATGCTCCCTCTACTAGCACTAATTGGATAGAATTTGGTAAAAAATTTCCATGTATGGCACTTGCAATCTCGCTTTAGCATGAGGATAAAGATAAAGATAAAGAGAAATATGTTGATGATGGTTGGGGTCCTCCTCCTAACATCACTCTAGAACCCACTAATCTATGGGGGAAAAACATGGATGATAGAGACCCTCCTGCCTTTGCTAGCACTGCTCTGGCTACTTGATGGCCCTTTATTTTATATTTTTGTAATGCTTATGGACTTTTGGGCTAGGCCCAAGTGACTAGTTTTTGGTTTTTTGGGCTCTGCCCATGTGACTCTCAGGGTGTACCTTCTAACCACCTGCCCTTTTTTGTGAATATGTAACTTTATCAAAAATATTATGGTTGGGGATGGGATTGGTAAATATTTGCATTTTTTAGTTGGGAGGAGCTACAAACTTATTGCCTTTGTCATTCACACCTCCAATTAGGATATGATTAGGATCAATGAGGTCTTGCATAATATTTTTAAGATGCTTGTAATTTTCCTTATCATGTCCTTTTTGTTGATGATAAGCACAATATCCATTGTTTCTAAATCTTAGAGGTAATGGCTTGCTAGGGTCAAGGGATCAAACAAGAGGCAAGCTAAGCATGTTTTTGTTTAAGAGTTGAGTCATAATATTATGGAGTGTGTCAGGTAAGGGAGTGAATTTCCTTTATGGATCCCCAAAGATATAAGGATATATAATGATTGGTTGGAAAATAGACATATAATGTCTCTGTTTCTCTATCTAATCACTCAAGGATGTCCTAGGAGTCCTAATTGGATTGGCTAGCAACCTCACAAGGTGAGTCAATTCACAATGAGGACCTAGGAGGGGGGTTATTCTAAGTTTAAGGGGTTCACCACCAAGAAAATGCTTGGAAAATACAAATGAAAATTCAACCTACAAAACCTAGTTATGCAAGCTAAATGAGAAATGAAAATGATGAAATAACTCAATAGGGAGATAGGATATGTGTACCTGGGAAATCTAGAGATGTTGTGAGGATTACAGAAATGCAAAGAAGTTGTTTAGATATGCCAGGGAAGACAAATATTCCTTTACTATTTTCTTAGTGATGCTACTATTTTTTAGGGCAGATGCGAAATCTTTAGATTTCAAAACCAAATTTTAAGGAATTCCTAAAAATATGCTTGAGAGGACTAAGACACCCAAGGTGGCATATTATTCCCATTCAAAATTTCTAAAAACTCTAAATGTGGTCCTGAGTTCCAAGGTCTACAATTTCTTCTCCTCCGATCTTAGGTTTTGAAACTTCTAGATTTGGTCTGTATGTGAGTTTCCATGAAGATAACAACTTTGTAATGCAACTTTGCAAATTTTACAACTTTTCACTCTAAGTGATCTTCAATATTTCAACCTAGATTTGCAATCACAAATATGCAAGATGGGAAAAACTCGTTGTTTATTAGTGAATGGGGAATTTCCTTGGTCAAACCCCTTGTTGGTAATTAAACCTTGAAATGAGAGAAATAATGAAGGAAATAGTGAATGAAGTCTGCAAACATGCAATGCTACAACTCACCAAACCTTTGTGAAGTCTGCAAACTTGTGTGTAATGGTTGCAATGGATATGGATCTTGAACCAAAGGAATAATCTTGAATTGCTTGCTTGAATCCAAACCCTACATCACAAATGTTAGCACAACAACACACATGATGCAAGAAGCTCTTTGATATGATGCTTGAATCTTGATGATGGCTACAAATGCTTGATAGAATTTATCTTGAATGCTCTTGTGAACTCAATTTGATATTATGAATGCTCCCACAAAAGACTTGGATTGGAATGGATGAATGAATACTTATGCTTAATATCCCAAAATTACATCACACCAAGCCAACATATGAGTTCAATAAATAAAGGAGGCTAAATCCCATTAGAATTTGAAATTAAATCTTGAAAAAGACTCAAGGAGGACTACAATTCCATAGGTGGCGTCTTAGTTCCAAGTCCTAAAAACTTGGGGCACATACACCAAAAATGGGCCCACAATTAAGATGTCCCAACATCAGGGTCTCAAGCCCTTTGGGGGACAAAGACGCCCTAGGTGGTGTTTTAGTCCCAACCCAAAAATTAGGGACACTCTGATCAAATTATCATTTATGCATTGGAGAATGTCATGATTAGAAAAAGGATATAATTCATAGGGCTTGTGAAAGCAACATAGGACCAACTAAGCCATAAAGAAGTGTAAGTAAAGAAAGGCAGGCCCAAACAAATGTGAAAATGCAAGGGTATGCATTTTACTACACTATAGAAGCATTAAGAGAAGATGAATCAATATTAATATTAGGAAATAGATCAATGCTACATACATTGAACACCGAACTAGCATTAATGAAAGTATGTCTAATGCTGATATTATTAATGCTAACTATAAGCATTAAAGGATTTGCTTGTTTTTGCACATATAGGGATGGAAGTTCTTGTAGATATGATGTAATATTTGGTGAATCTACATGAGTATGAGCTATCAACGCATTAGCATCCATTGGCCTAGCAGAAGAAGGCAAGAGGATCTTTTTCAAGGCTTCCTAAAGCATACATTGATAAACCAGAGCAAACTGAAGCAAGTCTCATAGTGAGATCTTAGCCAAAGTAACTCGAAGTTGCTCAACAAGATCATAATCACTGGGTATTTTATTCGTAGGTTTAGGATCTTGAAAAAAGATTGGTTGTTTTTTTTTTCTATTCTTATAAGTACATGCTACCGCTCTGTAAGTGGAAGCCATTGAAAGATCAAGAGAATCACTATTGGATGGAACACTATCAATAGAACAAATCCTTTTAGGAGAAGGGCTAGTTGGGGTCATGTAAACGACTGGTCTCTTAGGCCTTTGAGGGGAAATAAAGACATCAATTACTATAGATTAATCACAACTAGTAGAATTATTATTTGAAGAAATATTCTCAACATCAATCCAAGAAGGATCAAATGTGGAAGGAGATTCATCATTCTCTAATGCATCATCTCTGGAAGAGAGTGCATCAGAATAAAGATGAGATTCATCATTCACAAATGCAATGTCTCTAGAAGAGAATGCATTGGAAGGAATAGGAGATCCATCATTCATGAATGCATCATCTCCAAAAGAGAGTGCATTAGAATGAATAGAAGGTAGAGTAGCATTAAGAAACATAATAATTATTTCATCTTCTTGCACAAAAATATCCTCTACTGCAAGAGGAATTTCATGAGAAGGATCAAAGATACCAAGTGACATGGATAAAACCAAGTCACTATCACATGCATGAAATGGAATATCATTAGAATTTTGAACAAAATTAGATATTGAACTAACAAAAGAGGATATTAAGTTCATTTTGAAAATAGTAAGTTAAATATGATAAATAATGGACAAACAAGTTAGGTGATGACATAACTAAGAAAAACCAAAAATCTAGATTTTCAGATATTTTTCAGTATTTTCTAGGGTCTAGAAATTTGCATTTTCGGAGGTCTTTAGAGCTGAATTTGGGGTTGAAACTTACATCATTTCCTGAAATTCAGCTACCAAAGTCATTGCATTTTAGGGACTGGACTAGTCCTCTTGGAGATATTTCCAACAGTGCAAACGGTTTTGAATTCTGAGCACGGAGTCAAAATTTATGAGCCTACCAAGTAGGGGTAAATAAATTCCTAGTTTTTTTAAAAATACTATTCTTCATGTTAGATTCACCAAAATTTAGAGAATGGGGATATTCTACTCACGAATTCTCTTCATTTAGAGAGCCTCATGGGGTGAACTTCCCCAAACTAACTCAGGGAAGAATGTGAGAGTTCTAGAATCGCAAAGAACAGGTCACAAACATTTTCTGGACAAATTAACAAGCTCTCAGCCAAAGGATGGAAGCATAGATTTGGGATGACAGTGCGACATGTTTGAGTCTCTCTGGCATGCTAGCATCCATACAGACCAAAAAGAAAGAATTTCATAGAAAATAGCTTAGTGACTACTAGCAATCTAATTAGTGAGAACTTCAAAAGTACTGGAAAATAACAAAATGTGATAAAGCTGAAATAAAGTGAAGTAGAAATGATAAATAGAATAAGATTTTGAAAGGAAATGCTCACAACCACACAAGTGTTGAAGCCTTCAACATGCGAATGTCTTCGATACCTACATGAGTAAGATCTGGGGAAAGTGTTGGGCCTATATAGGGGTTTGCCTTAGTCAAACCCCCATTTTGGTGTTCCCACCTCCATGGATAGCCAAATAGATAGAGAGATATAATAGAGAGAAATTAAATGAATGTAAGAGTGATAAAAGAAATCCCCACTCGAGGAGGAGAACCTATATCATAAAGTGTAGGTGATAAAAGAAATCCTCACTCAACGAGGAGAATTTGTATCACAAAGTAAGGATGCGATAGATAGGGGATGTGTGAAATCCAAAGATGCTCACAAGCACCAGATAAGCAAGGTATCAATTGCAAGGATTAAAAAGGAGAGATAGCTATTAGAGCCAAGAGTTGCAAAGAGTTTTTGTGAGAATGTGAGAGCTTGAAGCCATTGTAGCAAGTGGTATGAAGCTATGCAAGAAAAATAATAAGAGAGAAAATTCCAAAGCCAAGGTTGCAACGAAGCTACAGTGAATCTAGAAGCCAAATGGATTGAAAATAGAGCTTTTAAAGAGGGAAAAGAAGCTTCTTGGGTGGTTTCAAGGCATCTCAAGTTGTTACCACCGACAAAAGAAAATGACAAGTGAAAAACTTGCTCAAATGTGGTCGTTTGAATGTTGAAACATTGTAGGATGCTAGCATGACATGCAAACATCTGCACAATGCACTAGTGTCCATACATATCATGCTATAGAATGACAAGAGGGGGAAAAGTGAAAGGTTGAATGCAAAGCTGACATGCGAGAGTAGTTGTTGAAATGGGGTACTAAGCATCTTGAGAGGGGAAAAGGGCTGATGCAAGGGATAAAATGAGCCTACACAAATGCTATAGGAGTGGAAACTAAAAAAAATGAAAGAATGTATGTTAAATTGCAAGGATTGCAATTTTACGCCATTGAAATTTGCTTCATTCATTTTGATCTTGGGTGACTTCACAACTAGATCTAATAAAGATGAACTTAGGGAGTAGATAAAAAACTTAAAGGGAGAAAACATGATGGATCCTTAAAAACAAGGCCTTGTGAGATACCCATGTATGAACAAAAGATCTCTCAAAACTAGAGAAAAGGAAAAAACCACAAGGGAAAAACTCCTCTCCAAAAGAGAGGAAGGTGAATTAAGGATAGAAAATGCCTCCAAATCAAGGTGAAAGAATAAGAATCCTCCAACCAAAACAATGTCCCAAAAATAATAGAGGAACATGTAGAACATCACTAATGAATGAAGTTGTAGGCTATTATCGATTGAGGAATGATATGGTGCTAAAATGAAGAACCTCCTCTAAAAAAAATGATGATTAGGATCATGATAACAAGAATCTGCATGAGTGCCCCCAATGACACTACTCAAATTAGATGGAAAATAAAGATAATTATCTGGAACTTGAAAATACAAATGTCAAGATCAAGAAGACAATAATCTACATGAGTTCCCCGAATGACACTACTCGAATCAGATGGAAAACAAAGGAAAAAATCTAAAAGTCAAAGATACATATGGTACATAAATCTACATGAATAACCCCAATGACACTACTCAACATGTAAGATGTAAGTTAATACATGTACCAAATATTTTGAAGAACATTGATCAAGAGAGAGACAATAATATGCATGAGTGTCCCCAACAACACTAATTAAATTAGATGTCAAACAAAGGAAAATAGATCTAGAAGTTGAAGATATAACTGGGTATGTGCAAGATCATCATGGAAAAAATAGGCCCTTAAGTGGCAAAAAATTTAGAAAAATTAGAGTTAGGCAACTTCACATAAAAATTTGAATAAGTTATCTATATTATTTCAAAAATATGTACAAGAATAGAATTTGTAGCAAATTGAATGTAGTTTCTAAATTACTAAGTTTTTTTTTTTTTAATCTATTTGGTGAAAATTTTAAATTTCAATGTAGTAGTACTTAAATTTTAGGAAAAAAAAAGAAGTGGGTGTCTGTCTAACCACCCTAACTACAATAAAATGATAATATTTTTTTTACAATATTTTAGATATAAGTAGAGGACTTATGTATGGATGTGATACATATTTTTTTGTAATTTTTTTCTAAGTAAATAATTAATTATGAATTTTTTATTACAAGTTTTAAAAAATATAAAAACTCGCTTGTCTGACCACCTTAACTTGGCCAAAACTTCATGTTTTTTTTTTTTTTAATACCATATTATGTGAAGCATAGAATGTGATGCATATTTTTTATTCCAAAAATGTGATACCGTTTGAAAGCTATAAATGTTTTTTAATCAACTTATCAATCATGACTTAAATCATAATTCAAATAGAAAATGAATAATAATTATTTATTAAATTCAAAGTAAAACATAATTTATATTGGTGGGAAGCTAAGGATCTCCTTTAAAAACCCTTTTCATTTCATCATTTTTTGGTAAAAATAAAGTCGTCAGCCAAATACCCTACACATACCCAACATATCGCCACTTTTTGGCCCATCATGATCCTAAACAAACCCAACTGATACATGAATATGCATGAGTGAACCTAATTAAACTACTCAACATGCAAGATGCAAGTTAAAATTAAGGTACCAATGGTCTCTTATCAAAGTAAAATGGAAGGTTTCCTCAATAAAATAGGAATGCAAGAGTGTCTCTATGGTAAGTGATCCACTTCACCGAAATGCAAGGTAACCAACTACTGTTGTACATTGCATCGAAAAGTAAATAAGAACAAGAACTAGATACATAGATCACTCAAGCACAAATCCAATGAAGAATTAGTGTCGATAGTAAAAAAACTCCCATAATGGTGAAAAGGGAGAGCCAAGACAGGTAAAATGAAACTATGTGAAACCAAGAAGAACATGTAGGAGAAACAACATGTAAATAAAAGGGAGAGAAAACTAAGGTGCACACACATGAGGAAAGAATCACTAGGATTCACTGATGTCATAGAAGGGACACTCACTTGATAATGGTGTGATGGAAAAACAAAGCAAAACATTAACATCCCCCATCAAATGACCTCCTTCCATCAGTGGACCCCATGTTTGAGTGATTTAATAGCAATGAGCACTATTAATAGTGCTCAACACTATTTAAAGTGCAATGCTTAAAAAAGAGCTTATAAATTTTAAGTTTTCTTAAATTTCTAAAAATAAGAAATTTTCAAAAAACTATTTTTTTTCTTTTTTTTTAAAGTGCGTACAAATAACCGTATAGGGGCCGTATGATCCTTGTACAATTTTTTTTCCTTAGAAGTTCCTGAAACCAAAATATGGAAAATTTATAGTCAAAATTCATCGAAACAACCTCTTGAATGCAACCGTAAGGTTCTTTTCAACTCAAAATGCCCCAAAATCATAGCTATCCTCCAAATCCAAAAAAAAAGTAATTGCTTGAAACCCTCACAAATTTGACCTCAAGAGTCCAAATCAGGTCAAAGAAAAGGAAAATATGACTTTCTCAACATCTTTGAATCTAATGGAAGACTCTATTTTAGTTCCATATTCACCAAATAATTTTTCACCTCCAAAAATTGCAAAAAGAGCAAAGGGGATTCTAGATCTGATGCCTGCAACCCTTGTTGAAGCTAAACCTCTTAAATTGAGAATGGGTTCACTAAATCCATGTTTTGTACCATGTTAGAATTACAAAAACATGAGCTAGAGAATTAAACAATGAACAAATAAACCTTCCATACAATATATTTGCAAAAAAATAATTCCTATATTCCTCAACAAAAAAAAGCTACAACAATGAACCTAAAGAATCTTCAAGGAAAACAAAAGTCTTCAAAGGTTTCTAAAGGTATTCAAAATGAATGAAATCTTGAGAGATCAAGATAAATATGCCATTTGATTCAAGTAGTGTTGTTGGGGGCACTCATTTATATTATTGTTATATTGATCCTCATCATCATTTGTTTCGAAGGAGGTTCTTCATTTTAGCACCATATCAGTCATCATTCGATAACAATCTACAAATTCTTCATTCTATAATACCATGCTAGAATTGCTAAAATCAAAAGCCATAGGATCAAACAACAAATAAAGAAATCTTCCATGCAAGAGATCTACAAAAAATCTTGAATTAATATAGTCCTCAACAAGAGAAAGCTACAATAATGAACCTCAAGAATCTTCAAGGAAAATAAAAGTCTTCAAAGATTTTATAAGGTATTCAAAAGGAATCAAAGCTCCAAAGATCAATAAAAATAATATAATGAGGGTTGACTGATATATAGGAACAACCCTAAATGGTAAAGGGATTAGAATTACAAGTGTCAACATCTCATACGATGAGATATAATGATCTAATAATAGCTCTCTAGTTAACATAGTAAATCACTCCTAATTTTAGCTTAAGTGCATGAGAGTAAATTAGACTAATAATTAATTAACTTGTTTAATTAATTGTTAGCTAATGTATGATTACTCTAACACAAAAAATATAAAAATTTAAATAGATTTAACATGAAAAGTTGGATGTATATCCATCTAGTTCACTTGATGGAATCTAACCAATAACCCAACCACTTATCTTTAGACTCCTTTTTTGACCTTACACTTAACGAACTTAATGAATTATCTAGTATTCTTAAATCTTCAACTTTCAAATAATACATTGATTCCTTAGAGCAAGTTAAAAGGGAAAATGAAACTTCTTATATTTGTAAGAGTTGCTAATGAACTCGAGCACCCAAGATCACCTGCAAAACTAAGATAAACCTTCTACATGAGAGCAGCAAGAGGATGAAATGCTGGAATATGGTATAATAACTTAATAATAATATTATTACACTCTAAATGATACAATATGGATTAGCACTCCCTTGAAATTATTGAGTTGATATGAACTCATTTGAGCTAGATAGGAGGGAGAGGTCAGTGTTGATTATATATAGCTAAATATGAGCATATAATTCCAAGAGGGATAATAACTCTCAAATAGCCAAATTAGGTGAGAGTTATTCCTACTTGAAAAATGCCAAACATGTGGCATAACCTACTAAGAAGAGGATAGGATAGTTGTTTTGTGAGGTGACATAAAAGGACAAAAGAGGGTGTGAGACTCAACCACCCAAGTGTGGGTGAGAGCAACATATGTAATCGATGGATTATGTCACATTTCCTCACATAAACCATGTATCACATAACCTAAGTATGCTTAATAATTTGTAGGAAAAATAAATATTAAAAAACCTACACTAACACCCCCTTAAGCATAGCTAAGGTGGGTGAAAGGATGAAATAATGCAAAGATGCGTCCCAGCTACAAGGCCATGTTAGGTAACCATGTACAATGATGAAACCTCTCAAAATATGAGAAAGAGAAAACCCATAGGAAAAAAATCCTCCCCAAGAGAGAAGAAGAAGAGATACTGTATATTCCCCAAATGTAGAATCTCTTGCATTGTTGGTGAATTCTCGACATAAGAAGTTGAAGATGATCCAAGATCGCCGAAAAATATTCCTCCCCTTAGGAAGAAAGAAAACCAATTATGTATCCAGGATATCTTCCCATTCCTAAAAGGAATATGAAGGAAGAATAATGAAAATGTATGATGTCTTTGAACTCTGCTCATGTGTACTCATGTTAATGTCAAAAGGTGTCACTATCAAATTAGGTGTTCTAGGTCACATTGCAGAAGATGACAATCCAGAACCTAGTGGAAATGGATGTAGAGAAAAATTTGAAGACAAATATATCTCCTCTAAAGACAATGGTGCCTCCTCCAAATGTTGTTGAAAATTACCCACACTCACGCCAAACTGCAAAGAATGATCATGTAGGGAATGAACAAGAGGGTTAGAGTGTTCACTCATAAAAAATGAAGAAGGATCATTTCCATCAAAGATAAGATGAATACCATCGATGATGTCTCCCAAATATGAAATATGAGACTCCACAAATAAGTCTGAAATACCTATCAAGAAGCCATCACAAATAGCCAAGTCTGAAAGACATTGTAAGTCTTGTTGCATTGAATCACAAGGAGCCAAAATTGTTGGATCATGAGCATCCTCAAGTACAATAGTAGATAATTTTTCCAATGCTAGATTACAAGAGTCCCCAACCTCAAGATTTTGACTCATAGATGAAGAAGATGAACCCTAGGAGCCCTAGAGATTGAAGTCTCAATAGATGTCTCTACAGGAGGAGAAGGTTTTGTGTCATCAAAACTACCATACCTTTCCCAATCAATTTTTTTTTAGGCTATTTTATCATCAATAGGTTGAAACTCTACATGTGGAACAAGACAATCCGCAATAGGATCCTCTAGGAATGGAGGTTCATTCGAGTGTCCATACATCTCCCAAAGTTTGGTCATAAGGTCATGAGGGACCTCAATACCATCAATGACCATTTGTGTATCAATATCACAAATACAACCAATTACTCCTAGGATATGTTCTACTTTTACATCCCATACAACTCTCTCCCATTTTGATGAAGGTTTATGAACCAGTCCATAGAGATATGGTAAAAGATTAAGCCACCTACAATGTGTTAGAATTCCATCTCGCCAAGACTTAAAGTTCCATTGATTTAACTCTATTACAATAGGATGTGTTTTGATGCCCATATTAAACTCCTCAACTTTAGTCACACAATAGACCAATCAAGAGACATAAGGAAAAAAGGGAAAAATATTACCCCCCTAAATTCACTCAATCAATGATCCCCTAGAAAAATATGATGGTGGCACATTATAATTAGTGCATTTACAATTTTGGAATTGTTTCTAGAGTTTTACAATGTTCAAAATTGGACCCAAATACTGAAAGTACAAAATAATATCAAAATAAGAACCTTAAAATAGCACCAATATGTAGTGCTAAAAAAAATATCAACTTTTAAAAAAAGAATCACCTCGATTTGAGGTCGTATGTGAAAGTTACAACTATTTGAAGTTCAAAAAATGAGAATTGTCTTTTAGGTTTGTAGAGAAAACTTGATCTTCTGGAAACTCAAGATCACTTAAGAAAAGACTGATTCCACCACTACGAAGCATGCAAAATTCTACCCCAAATTAAAAAAAAAATTGCTCATGAAAAGGTCTCTGTATGGCTAAGAATGGGCCTCCCAAAGATAACCTGCAAAACTAAAAATGAAATTGGAGAGGGGGGAATTTTTTTTTGAAAAAATGCTACTGTGGCATTGATGTTAGCAAACTATGAGCTTAGAATTGACATCCGTCGGGCTGTCAAAAAAGAATATTCTTCCCTTGCATAGAATATTTGGCTGATTATGTGGTAATATTTGATGCCTATTTGGATGTCACAAATCTGTAGAATCAACGAAGGAATATTTTGTGAAATTGTTGACTAATTTTGATAGTTTGAAAACCATCACAACTTGGCCCAATTTTCTATTGTTGCAGTACTTTGAAAACTTGGATGTCGAGTTTCCAAACAATGACTACCAGATTTGGACGGCCTGCTAATTTCAAATGATTGCCAGGCTTTGAAGATGTGACCATCCTTTTACAGCGATTGAAATTTATAAAACAAATTTTCCAGTTTTTGAAGAATGACTAGTCTTTATATTGCTTTGCCATATTTTTCAAGGATTGCTAGATTTTCAATAGATGCCAGTCAATTTTTCTATGGAATGTCGCTGATGGTTGAAGATTGATTTGGATGTCGGTTAAGAAACTTTCACCGACTTTTCCAAAAACATGGCCTAATTTTACTTGTGCTGATAGGTTTATATACACATAAGAAATTTTAAAGAATGTGGCCACTGCTTTTTAAACTTCAGCCAGAATTAATTGAAATTTTTTGTTACTTTAAAGAATGTGCCTGGATTTAAAAAAGAACATCAGGTTTATTTGCCAGTATTCCAAACTAATTGCTACCAAATTTGTTTATTTTCCATCCAACATTGAAATTTTTATCGGATTTAAATTTAACAAGAATCTTGAAATTCCCATCTGAATCTTCAAAGGTTGTTGATATCCTTGAATTTTTAGGTGTGGATTTCCTTGTTTGAGTGGTGGCCGACTTGATGAGCGCCTGGATTTTATAATGGAGCCCGCTAATTATTTGAAACCTGCCTAATTTTTCCATGGACAACTAGATTTTGCAAGTCGGTGGAGGCCACTTTTAATGGTGGAGGGTTGCGGGTACAGCGGTACCCTGTCGTAGTGTAGTGCAGTACCCAATAATGTAGAGAAATAAAAATCTTTGATTTTTTTTTAAATTTTTTTAAATTTTTTAAATTTTCTATTTGTTTTTTGTATTATATATACATTTTTGCATTTTTTTGCAAATTTAAAAATAATAAAAAACCTACTAAAAATTATTTTTTTTGAAAAAAATTGTAGGAAAATATATGAAATATATATATGTTTTTTTTAAAAAATCACCTCGATGTACATGCAAGGGGTGCTTGGGCAAAAAAAATTGCCCCAAATTCAACTTTATCCAAATTGGACAAATTATATATGAAAATGGGGGTTTTTTGACCTTCTGGACTCGATGGCATAGTCTATTTTGGCTCAAAATTCCCCTAGAAAAATCTTAATGTTTATTCTCCCAAATTTGAGAAGGGTCTTACAGATCTAAACTCTCTAATACGATGTAAGAGCTGTTGATGAAATCGAGCACCTAGGATCACCTGTAAAACCAAGATAAACCTTCTACACAAGAGAAACAAGAGGATGAAATGCTATAATATGGTGCAATAACTAAATAATGATATTATTACACTCTAAATGATAAAATATGGATCAACACTCCCTTAAATTAATTGAGTTAATGTTAACTCATCTGAACTAGATAGGAGGGAGAGGTGAGTGCTAATTATATAGCCGAATATGGGCATATAATTCCAAGAGGGATAATAACTCCCAAATAACCAAATTAGGTGCAAGTTATTCCTACTTAGAAAATGCCAAACATGTGGCATAACATACTCAGAAGGAGACAAGATAGTGGTTTTGTGAGGTGCCATAAAAGGCCAAAAGAGGGTGTGAGACTCAGCCACCCGAGTGTGAGTGAGAGCGACACATGTAATCAATGAATTACGCCACGTGTACTCACATAAACCATGTCTCACATAACCTAAGTATGCTTAATAATGTGTACAAAAAAAAATATTAAAAAACCTACACTAACAATATCACCAATTATCGACATTAACTAAGATAATTTTAACATCTATTTGAAATAATATGAACAATGATGACATATAACAAAGACGAATTCTTGAGGAAATTTGAATAATAATATTTAGTTGAAAAAATGAAAAGGGATAAGTTTCTATGAAATGAAAATTGGAAAGGAAAATCAAGATGATGAATAAGTTTAACTAGATCAAAGATAATTGAAGACTTTAGAGTACACAATTTGATTACTATTGCATCCTAATTCCACTAGATGTATTTTAATCATCATTTAAGGAATAATTTTAAATGATGTGATCAAGCATAACATGCAAGGATAATCTAGTCATATTAAATTATTAACCAATAACTATTGAATGCATGAAGCATATAAGTCACCAATTACACAAGGATATTTAAATAAAAGAAACTAAATAAAATCATAGCTATCAATTTCGTAATTACTTATTAGTACCTATAACTAACAAAAAAGGATAAAAATTTATTCAAACCAAAATACCAAAATTTATAACTAAATCCTAAGATAAGTTTGAAATTGCATTGCACAAGAATACCAAATATTTAAATTAGCAAATTAGTTATTCGCAAACACTTCTCAAAAGTTGATTATGTTCATGAGATAACAAATAACTAATTTGAAACTACCCTACAAATTTATAAATAATGCATAATTTCCTTGATACAATTCTATTTTGCATTCTAGATAGCTCTCATCTCATACTCCAATGCTCCTTCTTTGTTTTTAGATTTAGATTACTCATTAATTTTTTTTCTCTTGTGTTGTAAATCAATATCTATTAGAGGGTGAAGATTTGATTAATTTTTTTATATTTTACCATGCAAAAACATATACAACAAAGATGCATATTACTCCTCTAACTTATTTGGTTTATTAAATTTGTTGTTTACAGATTTCCTATGCATATCGTCATGCATAAACAAAGATTCAACCCTACAAAAGAAGAAAATTGCAGACTGAAAATGGAAAGAGTCACAAGAAGATTTTGGTTATCTATATTATTAATTTTATTGCTCATTGCCCAGTGATTGCATAAATCGGTGTAGGAAACCAATTTCATAGGGATTGCCAACTCCTTCTATGTCAGGCTTGACTCCTCCTTTTAGGTGCTAACTTTTATAGGCTATGGTTGCAGTTTATTAAAACCTTCCTTAAACTTTTAGAATTTGTGTGGAGTCTTTCTCTCCCTCAGGCACGCCCCTGCCACCATTCTACATCCATTTTTTAAATTTCAATTTTCCTCAGTTGCACCTCTTTATTTCTTGCAATCTACTCTTTTATCTTTAACTTTCACACCACTATATGGCATCGCTTGTTTGTTCCTTTAAATTTGCAATTTTATTTAGGGTATGTGCAGGATCATTGTGGAAAAAACAAGCCCTTAATTGGCAAAAAAATTAGAAAAAGCAGAATTAGGCAACTTGACGTAAAAAATTGAATAAGTTATCTATATTATTTCAAAAATATGTAAGAATATAATATGTAGAAAATTGGATGTAGTTTCTAAACTACTAGGTTTGTTTAAAAAAAAAATCTATTTAGTGAAAATTTGAAATTTCAATATAGTAGTACTTAAATTTCAAGGAAAAACTAAGATGTAGGTGTCTGTCTGACCACCCTAACCACAATAAAATGATAATATTTTTTTATAAGATTTTAGATATAAGTAGAGGATTCATGTCCTAAAGTGATGCATATTTTTTGTAATTTTTTTCCAAGTAAATAATTAATTATGAATTTTTTATTACAACTTTTAAAAAATATATAAAATTGTATGTCTGACCACCTTAACTTGGTCAAAACTTCATGAAATCCATTTTTTTTTAATTCTATAGTATTCGAAGCATAGAATTTGACGCATGTTTCGGATTCAAAAATTGTGATACCATTTGAAAGATATAGATGTTTTTCAATCATCGTATCAACTAGCAAATGAATAATAATAATTTATTAAATTCAAAGTAAAACATAATTTATATTGGTGGAAAGCTAATAATCTCCTCTAAATTTTTTTTTCATTTCATCAGTTTTGGGTAAAAAAAAAGTTATCAGCCACATACCCTACACATACGCATCATATCGCCACTTTTTGGCCCATCATGATCCTATACATACCCTTTAAACTTCTTAATCTTTATATTTTATCCTTTTAAATTGCAATTTAAACTATTTTCTATACAGTTTCACTTCTTGGTGCCAATTTTTTTTCCTTCATTTAAAAAAAAATCTATCTTATCTTTGGCTCTATAGTTTCAACTTCTATGTACTATTTCACCATTCAAATTTGTGTTAATGAACAATCAAAACGTGGATGATAAAATTGCAATGTGACACTTTTTCAGACAACAATGTCATTCAAGTCCATCCAAATGAACATTGAAATCAAAATTAAACTGTCAAACCAAAGAGGAAAGCCAAAATCAAAATAATGAGTTAATTCCAAAATAGTTTGGGTGAATTGGATCACCAATCTACCTGGATGCTCCTATATCATATTGTTTTAGAAATATTTGAGTGTGACAAATGATCTAATAAGAAGATTAATGAATGTGTTATAAATTCTTTCAATACCTTTCTTTTTGACATAAAAAATGTACTTCTCGATGATGGACTCTAAATCATTTTATTGAAGAGCCTATCACCTCCCTTCTAACATAGTTCTTATTTGAGTAACTACACTTCTTTCATGGACATTTACATCCATGTCAATTATGTTAGAACATCAATTACTTGAACATTAAATTCATTGAAATATGATTCATTCAATATATTTTATGGATCTCCTTATCCTTCAAAATTTTGGAGTTGCACTATTTTGCAAAATGGTAATGATAAAAAGGATAGCAAGCATAATACTACTTATGTGGCTTCTTCTAATGATCTTTTTTTGCAAGCCTCAAATTTGTCAAAAATTGAAAGGCTAAGTGAGCTTCTAGACAATGTGTTCCAATATTCATTCAATGCTAATTTGATTACTCTTCTTCCTATACATTAATTGAATCTATTTAAAAAAAAAATCTAAAAGATATAACGAACATGTTTTTCACAACTATCATAAAACCAAATTGAAACTCCTCAAAACATTCCCCTAAGTAATATCATTGAGACTCTAAACAAAACTCCTTGAATGCCAAAAGAAATTCAATATATCTGTTATAAAATATGCATTTACAGCAAAGAACTAAGAACAATTTTAAAACCAAAATGAGGAGCTAATGAATCCCTCGTATTTCATGGCGATGAGAATGTGACATCCAATACGAGTTCGATATGTAATCAATGAGAAAGGATTTCCCATGTCTTGACTTGAACACAAAAATAATCTATTATTTAAGGGTGAAGAAGGGAAGGGAAAAAATTGCATGTCACGGCCTGCAATACAAGCTAACAGAAAAGTGAAGCGGTTAACATGGTTTCGTTTGTAGCAATTGGGAAAGCATGAGAAAATAATCTATTATTTAAGGGTGAAGAAGGGAAGGGAAAAAATTGCATGTCACGGCCTGCAATACAAGCTAACAGAAAAGTGAAGCGCTTAACATGGTTTCGTTTGTAGCAATTGGGAAAGCATGAGAATAAATATATAGTTAGTTAATCCCTCATGCATGAAAATATAGTTAACTAATCCCACATGGAAGAAGCAAGGAGGCACAGGCATTGAGAAGAGAGAATAAAGTGGAGAGGAAGTGGAATGAGTAGCTTTATCTTTGCGGTTGGGGCAATGACGCAGCTAGTGAGGTTATACCCGAGGCGCGTCAATTGCCTGGTTGAAAATTATTTCCAAACCACCTCGGAGGCTTTCGAGACTTTTTGGAGGGCACACCGTCTAGTTTGGGCCCTACTAGGTATTCTAACAAAAAATCAGAAAGCTAATTGGTATTCATTTCCCGTCAGGCATTTTCTTCGCTTGACTTTATCGTTCTTCAGTCTCATCAAATGAGCTTATTATGGATTGACTTAGTTGTTCCTTACATTACAAAATCATTGGGTTAGTTGTTTCTCACATTGTAAAATATATCTTTCGTAATCTTCAGAGGTATATCTTTCATTATCTTGAATATCTTAAATTAAATTTACCAACACATTCATTTTGGTTCTAGTTATGTTGATAAATCTATGAAGTAACACATTTAACATTTTCACAAAAGTATTTGTCACTAATAGAAATAGAGGAGTTAAGTAAACATGCATATCATTCTCTAACATTATCTTGCAATGGCAACAAACACAAGTAGAGTGGCATTGCATCTCTCCAAAGAAGGTAAATAACCTGTAGATTACTTTCCTCTAAGCCATATTGGATCACTCAATTGGTTGATGTGATTTATTATTTTATGGGTATTTTCTAGTTTTAGATATAAGTTGTCTAGGTTGATAGCTGATTTATCTTTGTTGAGTCTCTTTTATTAAAAACTTTGTATATGTATGTGTGTGATTTATGTTCCTAATCTAGGTCATAAATTATACTCAATTTTAGGTATATAATTTTACTTGAAATAGATCATAAATTTACAATTGAAGGGCCTATATAAAGATATATACTAAATATCCTATCTTGTGAATTTTCAATTTGGTCAGTCAAGTATCCCTTATCCAACATAGATTTTACCAAATTATTATCATTTCATTACATAAAAATTAGTTAGAGAATGGCATGTATATCTCATAATATGTGGCCATTGAATACTGACTATGATAATATAATCTATGTATCTAAAATATGTCCAAACTTATCGTCATGAATTAAAGACTACAAAAATATGCTCTCTTCCTATACATAGTAGAATTTTGATCAAATTGAATATTCATAATTACCCTCACACCAAGTTCATATAATCACATATCCATTCAAACAAGGATTTGGAAAGGTTCTACATCTAAAAAGGAGTCAAAAGTAAATTATTTTTTACAACAATTATAATAAAATAAAATATAAAATATAGTAAAAGTAATCCCACAAAGTATCTTAGGAAAAAATAAACTAACAAATTATTACCACCCACATAGAAATTTCATAGAAAAACACCAGGTCTAATATTTCATTCTTGTAAGTAATTGAGTTGATTAAATGGATTAGATTATTTGAATTTAAATTATTCTATGATGGGTATATAAACCCAAATTCTAAACAATGATCTAAAAATTGATTTTCTTAAAATTGATTTCTAATTTGTCAAAAAACCTTTGGAGTCTTCGAATTGTGTTAGTTACAATTAGTGATTAAGTCATGTATAAGATTAATAATAGTGTATAGTAAAAACTCATGTCATTTACCAAGTAGCCTAGAATGTATCCACTATAATTGTAAGTTTGAAATGACTAAAATATGCATTCAATAATGATAAACATTGAATAAAAATTATATGAATTTGAGTTGATAATTTTATAATTAAAAATATTAATTCTTTAATACAAGTTTATCTTTTGTCTTGCCCTTGGGATTATAAGATTTTCCTTTTATAATTAACTAACAACAATTCAATCTAAATATCAATGTACCTAGGATGTCGATTATGCCATACTAACAATACAAAACTCAAGAATTTTATTCTTGATATTTGATTATATTCAGGGGATGGATTCGGTTTGAGCCAATGTTTTACTTTTTATCAAAAATAATTCATAAATTTTGTAATAACTAGTATTGATCAAAATTTCTTCAAAATCTCTAAAATATTTTAAAAAGAAAACATGTAGAAGATTTAAAAATCACATGAAAATATATTATAGTTATATAAACTATTTTTTTTAATATCATTTTGTCATTGATGTCAAATATAAGTCAATGGTGAGAAGATTGATGAACTGTCAACATGGAATGTAAGTTGTAGATCTCACAAATGTTAATGTTATGATCATTGAAAAAGAAAACATGGGAAGTCTGGGTACATATTTAATTGGTGGTTCTTGTATACATTTAATACTTTTGTGGAAGTCTAGAAATGTTTGTTTTAGTGTTATGAGGTTTTCTAACCAAATGAAAAATATACACTATACTAAACTATCATTATTTTTGGTACCATATTTTACTGCTATTACAATTAAAAAAACATAACATTTAGGATCATAGTAGTAAGTGCATAAAATTTTACAATTATGGTAATGTTAGGTTAGGTGAGATTTACCTTGCAAACCTATGATACTTATTTATCTCCATGTTTCTTTGAAAGTGTCCTAGGGGACATGTGAGAAATGTATTTAATTTTGGAATTATTGTAATTACATTTTCAAGAGGGAAATTAATGTCAACTGATGGAGGTTACACATCATTAGAGATCAAAATACTCTCTCCTAAGAATGCAAATTTGGAATATGAAGACTCTTGAGTGGGGAGCCAAGTTTGGAGGGAAACATGTGTCCATTGGTGTGCCACATGAAAGTTGAATAGTCATCAGAGCATCATGCATTATAGAAGTTGGAATGGCTATGGGTTAGGCACCTATGTTGAGGTATTTTACATATTTAATCAATTTATTTATTATCATGATTCTTGGATTTGCAAGGAAGGGGTGTGGGTTTTCTCAAGTGATTTTAGAACCTCTTGTTTTAGTTTACTACTGTGGTTTTTCTTTACATAAGTTCTATAAATTGGAGCCTTGAGATGTTAGTTGCATCTTGTGCTTTTTGTAGGTGTATGGAATCATCCATGTTGTAAGAGAAAAACCAGGAAGTCTATTGTGGTGTATCTTTATTGTGAAGATAAATAATATGCTTGCCCTCTTTTCTCATGTGGAGTTTTTCCCTAAATGGGTTTCTCCACGTAAATCTAAGTTGTCATATTTGTTTTCTGATTTTTCTATTATGATGAATGTATGATCACATACATTAAATCACATTTTATAATATTATTTTCATATTTTAATACACATCCATAAGCTAATATTGCAACTTAGTTCCTCCTTATTTTTAATATTTGGTATCAGATCTAATGGTTGAGTTTAGAAGGAGACACTTTTGTCTTAATTTTTTGGAGGTTTTTTAGTTGTAATCAAAGTTTTTTTTTTTTGCAATTTATTGCAGATATGTGAAGAAGATTGTATATCATGGCTTGTTCCTCTCACTACGATATTAGAAGCTTACTAGAATGAGCTATGAGATGTGTAAATTAAAGATGGAGGATATCCTACAAGAGAGATATTAATGGTTGCTAGTTTCACAAGAAATCAAACCTATTGAAATGAGTGATGATATTTGTAAAACTAAAAGTTTGTGTAACAAGTTATATCTCAAAAGATATTTATATTATTTAAAAATAAATGATAGTGTCTCTATAGAAAATCATCTAAATAATTTTAATCTAATTATAAGTTAACTTGCATCTGTAGATGTTAAAATTGAAGATGAAGATAAATATATCTCGATTCATAGGAAAATTTAATTATTATCCTAAGTAGTGGTAATCTAGGACCAAAGCTGGATACTATAATATCCATACTTCTTTCAAAGGAGATGATGATGAATTCTATGAATGTGGTCTCCAAAGATGTCTTGCATGTGCGAGGTAGGTCTAAAGAGAAAGTCCCAAAAGGGGATAATAAGAGGGATAAATCCAAAGGACGTTCTAAAATCATAGAAAGAGTAAAGTGTTGGAATTATGGTAAATGAGGGCACATGAATAAGGAATGTAGAAATAATAAAAAATAATTTTCATTCCTCCAAGGAGAAGTCCCTTCATGATGATTTTGATTCTTTGTTTATTTTAGCTAATGTTGTTAGTGTTGATGCTTGACTTATTGATTTAAAATTCTCCTACCACATGACTCCTCACATGGAGTGGTTTAATAATTACAAATAATATGATGGATGGGGGAGAATTTTTCCTTGGTGACAACAACACAATGAAGATTTTTGGTTAAGGAAAGGTAAAGTTATGCTTATGTGATGGGAGGATTAAAACTCTTAACATTGTTTTGCATATTCTAGGAATTGTAAGAAATTTACTTTTAGTGTCCAAGTTAAATAATTTTGGAATGCATGTGACATTCGATAAGTTTGCTTGCAAGTTGTTCAGAGGGAGTTTGGTGATAGCTAAAGGATCTTAGGTAGGGAATTTTTTTAGGCTAAATGCCTCTAGTTTGGCACCATACATTGGGTCACATAAGTGAAAAAGGAATTAAGAATAATCTGAATAAAAAATGGTTGATAGTATTTCTTCTTATTCTATTGGTAAAAATGTTTTTTATGAACATTGTGTGTTTGGTAAGAAAAATATATTGTAGACACCGAAATTTGGTCTAAGCCCGTGACTTCAACATTTCTTTATAATTTGTATTCTTCATGGTCATGATTAAATAATGTCAATTATTTAATTATTCTCTATAGTCTTCACTTCTTCTATTAATTAAATAATCTTAATTATTTAATTAATTCACACTTTACTTTATTCTATCTGATTAATTAAATAAATGCTTTTTATTTAATTATATTACTAATTAACTTTATCCTTCTTGTCAAATTAAATAAATTACTATTTAATTTACCTTTATCATATTTCAACTATAATTAAATAAATTATTTTATTTATTTAATTATTCATTTAAACCCCTTCATCATTTAATTAAATAAATCATGTTTATTTAATTATTCTTCAAATATCGAGTCTTGAATTAAATGAATTATTTAATTCATGAATTCTATTTTAACGCATTCCTCTATATTTAGATAATTGTGCAAATTATCTAAGTATGCACTTTGACTCGACTTGACGTCTATTTTAATTCACTCAGTTAACTCTTGATTTAATGTCTAAGTAGTGTTCTCGAGTAATCTCTTCCTCAAATCATTCAATCATCTAGTTGTAACTCATTTGCGTGTACATGTAGATTGATCAAATATTCCTATTTAATTAATTAAACCTTGTGTGTGCTTTCGAACGAGAGTTGTTTTAATCCATATTTATCTTTGTCATGCAAAGACTATTCTTTTGTTTTTGAATACCAAACTTGAAGATTAAATCATTTATTTAATATTTAATTCTATTTCTAATTTGTATCACTCGTGTCACTACTGAAAGTTATCATAATGCATGTCTAATCTATCGATTTCAACTGTTCATTGATCTTTTGATCCTGGCCTATCATTCAAATGATAAATTTTCTATAAATTGATCTATCTTTCTTCATTCCAATCTCTCTTGAAATCTTATGACTTTTTGGAGCACCTATCTTGAATCTTCGATGTTTTGCTAAATCACTATCATAGGCTATACTTGCATGAATCTTTGAAAAAATGAGGGCAATTATACTACAATAGAAAAATGGAGAAGGGAAATCGAGATGAATCATGGAAATACGTACAAATTTGGTGAGATTGTTCAAGTTTTATTTACGTTTTTGACTTTCCTTTGTTCTTTGTTGCTTAGCATTAGATTGCATTTAGATCTGCATTGCATGCTTGCTTTTAATCTTTTCTTTCTACACTTTCTTGGCATTACATTTAGTGAACCTGATGTGAAGACACCATCTTCGCGTATCTATAGACTTTTATTTTGATTTTTGTAGGTTTTCCGTATGGAACGATGCATCAAATTGATGAAATGTCACAATTGAAGTTCACAGATGCATCAGTTTGACAAAGCAACACAATTGACTTTCTGAACCGCATCTGACACAAAAAATATGCATCTAAAAAATTCTGATGCATCTGAAAATTCCTAAACAACAACTAATTGGTAAAATACCGAGAACGCAATTGCAGAGAAATTCAATGCATCTGACTGGTAAAATAGCGATGCAATTGACTGGTAACCTTTTGTTTTTGTTTTCAAAAATCTAAAATTTTCAATTGATTTGTGTGTCACTAATATCGGATTTTCAGCATGTGGGCTTTTTGTTTTTGGAGTTAATGAGTTTTTGCAAGATGATTGCCAAAGACAATACTAAAAAATTACTAATGAATCTTTCTACAGATCATATGTCGAAGACCCTAGTTAATTCTTTGAAATAGATTGTTTGGTAGTGTAGAAAATCTTTTGTTTGGTTTAAAATTAACAAGTGTTTACTGTGTTTGTTGTGAAATCACAACTGTGTAATACCCTCTTGATTTGGTACATCGAAGTATCCTCTCCCCTTGCGCATCCGTGTGATCCTGGGTGTAAGAGAAATGGTTACCAACTCTAGAACTTGGGCTTGTTCTAGTGGGAAAAAGTATTCACCCTAGGATGACTCAGACCAGTAGCACCCTGAACCTGAGGGACTTCGAGCTGGTATATAAAATTGGATTATTGGGGAAAGCCCAAGAATCACGCGTATGATTCTGATGAGATGGATCCGAAAGGGAACTCTCACTGCGTGGATCATGCCCTACGAATGGAATGCCCGTATTAAACACCTTTTGTTTTAGAGACCAACCATTTTTGGTTGTTGCTTGGTATAGTTCAGGGTATAGTATCATGCCCAAAGACACTCACTACTAATCCCCTTGAGTAGAGATAGCATTTCTTGGGAGGTCATTGCCCAAAAAATTCAAAATTGGTGTGCTCAAATGAAATTAATGAGCCGTGGAGGGGAGCTAATGCCACCAAATTTCTAAGCTATCCGCTCTTGAGAAGGAAAGGTGTTTATCACCAATCCGAGGTATTTAGGTGGGCTATACCAAGTATACTAACCCTAGGCCTTTTTGGCCTATTAGGATGTTCTTGTCTGTTGTCAACTTAAATGTTCTTTGAGTCCAAAATCAAACTAAAAATAATTTATCTTATGATTGTCCTTGTTTAACAGAATTGGATCACAAAAAACAGAGTCAGTTTTAAATCCCAAATCACTGAAAATACACAGTGAGTCGTAATTGTTCACCAGAAGGTCGCAATTGACTTTTAGAGTCTCATCTATTTAAATTCGAGTTGCATCTATCATTTTTAGTCGTATCTGTTTAACTTTGAGTCCCATCTATCATTTTTAGTTGCATTTGTTTAGTGTAGAGTCGCATCTACCAGATTAGCTCACATTTGCTTTGTGAAAGACCACATATGTTATATTCTGAGTCACAACTGTCATTACGAGTTGCATCTGTTAGAAGGTTAACCACATATGTTAGAGTCAAACATTAAACTTTATCAGGGACACACAATTGATCATCAGAAAACCACAACTATGAAACTTGACCACAACTGTTAAACTAAACCACATCTATGAAATCCTACGATGCATTGGCCTGATATGAAACCAGAATTCATGCTCACTATCCAGTCAACACGGTTATACCAGTATTTTAGTTGACATCCCACAAGTAGACTTTGAACAGAAACAAGAAATGATTTTTCTCAATTTTGCATCCTTTAGGTTCATATAGTCATTACCATAGTTGTCCTAATTCAGAGTTTGGTGTCATCTTAGAATACATTTTTCCTTTAGAGTAAAACTTCTAGGAAGGTCATTTTTACAAAATTTAGGATAGGTCCATCATCTACATTCTAGAAAAATCATAGCGTCAATGAAATCTGTCATTGAACCTAGTCTTATCATTTTATCCTTTGTCCTACAGAGAGTCCTCCTAGCTCATCAGTCTTGTTAGGAAACTCAACTTGTCTTTTATCCTCATCCTACATCGGTTCCTTGATTTAACTAAATTGATGCCTTGGTTAGACTTTAGGTAGTTGGTCCCTCCACCTTGGGTTTATCTAATTGATTACTTTAGAACCATGCTTAGACTTTGCATCTTTAGATTTTAGACTAGCGTCATCCTAGAACATACCTTATTTGCATAGAAAATCCCAAAAACATAGACTAGAGTCATACTATCCATAGACATAGTTTTGCATCCCTTGCATATTGAGATAAATCTTACATGGTTGAAACTAGGTCTAAGAGAAGAGAGAGAGAAAAGATGTCAAATCCAAACAAATTCTTCAATCCATTTTCCTCAAGACCTCAGAAGACTCTATTAGACAAATTCACGACTAGAAACACTCAAGGTCACATTACAACAGAAGACATAGAGGCTACTGCACAAGACCCTGAGTTTGCCTCTTTTGTAGATGAGTACCTAGCGAACAATCGTCAATGATACTTAGCTAAATTGCTAGCTGAAGGTGCTGCCTTACCTACAGGATGTGATATCAGCACCTTACAAACTCAACCTACACAAGGGACAAATGCAATGACTGCTAGTACTACTATACCTTAGGTCAGCACAACTATGCCATTTGGCACACCTACACAGAGTACGACAGTCTGTACATCTCCATTTGGTGCATTTGGCATGACATCGGGATTTAATTTCACTGTAGGAGGATCATCATCCACTCCCTCCGATCCTCTTGTTGGGAGTAAAAGACCTAAAACGTCATCCTTTACACCATATGTCGGTGTCACAAGCACCATACCACAATCGACGGCCATACCTAGTGCTCAAGTCACTAGTACTATACCATGGATTACACAAACAAAAGGTATTCCCTCATTCCAATATGGCAATCAGAACCCATCTTCCCAGATTGGTAGTTAGAATATATTCACACAGATTCTGAATCAGAATCCATTCTCCTAGACTAGCAATTAGAATCCATTTACACAGATTTTGAATCAGAATCCTTTCTCCCAAATTGGTAGTCAGAATTCGTTCACATAGATCCTGAGTCAAAACCATTTTATGTAGATTTTGACCTAGAACACATTTACCAACATTCTGAACCCAAATCCACCTCAAATACCAACGTTCAATCAAAACCTATCATGAGATTCTGGATTTCAGAATACATACACGGATCCACATAATCCCCCTACCACATCCTTGACCCAGGTTGACGTCTTACAAACACAAATGCAGGCACTACAAACGCAAATGGATGACATGTCAGTATCAACTAAGAAATCCTTTTCAACAAAGGACATATGCCCATTTCCCTTTGATAGATCATTGTATATGACCCCTTTCCCGCACAGATATGTCATACCAAATCTCCCTAAGTACAATGGAAAACGAAATCCAATAGAACATATAAGGGAATTTTCTACCATATGCATAAATGTCGCTTCTGACCCCACATATCTTGGAACTATTGCATATTTCCCTTGAGCATCGATCTGTTGTCAATAAGGCTTTACAGAACACCACATTCCCTAATGATCTTGATGTCAATCGTTTCCAACAAATGGTGGGCTACTTGACCAATAATCACCATGCCATGTTTTCTGAACAAGACTATGCAACTGAAAAGATGAACCATAACAACCCTTTACATCTAGAAGTCCTTGTTGATGACACTAAAGTTAGATGAGTTTTGGTAGACGGAGGAGCAGGGTTAAATCTGTGCACTTTAAAACTAATTAAGGAATTAGGTTTCTCAGAAGCATGCGTGGACACAACCAATAGTATTGTCATTAAAGCTTATGATGATGAGGAATGAAAATCAAAGTGGGTGGTAACACTTCCTATCAGAATTGGTCCTACAGTAATGGAGACAAAGTTCCAGGTCTTGGATCTCACCCTTCCTTATAACCTTCTACTAGGTAGACCATGGATTCATGCCATGAAGGCGGTCCCTTCCACGTATCATCAATATCTTAAATTCCCTTACAATGGCACTGAAATAACCATATATGGTGACCTGGACCCATTCCAATATTGTACCAATCTAAAAGAGATCCCCCAATGCCAAGTCCCTATGAACCAAGAGGCTTCATCGTCCAATCCATCTTCATGTTGATCCATCCACACTCACTCGAACATCTATTACACCCTCAATTCCTACCACTCCAAGGGTTGTGGAGAGTATTACATGACGACATCTTATTGTGTTAGAAATTTGATTCCTCCTAAGTCATACGGTTTACCTACATCAGATAGGGGACAGTCTATGGTCACTATACATGCTCCTCCTATAATAACTTTCATTAAATGGGGAGAATTAAGCAAAGAGGTCATAAATACAGAAGATGTCACTTCCTGGCTATATAGGGTAGATGATGAAGAACCTCTCTCACTTGCTCACATCCCTACAGATCTATATGGAAAAGGTTTCACATTCATGCAGAGCAAGGGATATGATGGACAAAGTGGTTTAGGCTTAAACCAAGATAGGAGGATTGAACCAATATTTGTTTCTCAGTGGCTAAAAGTCATGGCTAGGGTTTCAACTAATTCAGATTGGTGTTCCTATTACCACATCATCCTTACTTGAGGAAGTAAGTGCTTTAGAATATATTAAGACATCTCATGAACCATTGGACCAATATCACTGTGACTCCCCTGACTCTAACGATTATGAGTGGGATTCCCTATCCTCTACCTCTTCCATGGACCTTGAAAAGTTATTTGGAGAACTTGACTTAATGTTAAGTTCCTCACCAAATCCATTGAATTCCTGTCCACCAAAGAAAATGACAAAGGAGGAATGGTTTAAACACTACTATTGGGAATCACTTGATCCTACCTCTTGGCAACATGATACATCTGTTTCAAATAATCAAACCTTGGCATTAGGCCCACCTATCAATCTGCCTAGACCTAAACCTAAGAGAAAAAAAGACTTAGTACAAGACTTTTGTGACCATATGAATAACTCAATCCTTACCTTGACCCCATTAAAAATTGATAACTCCAATGATTACACACCCTTAGTCTATCCCCAACTCATTGATTGGGACCAACAAGACACACCTGTCTTAGACATTTTTGAGAATGACAAAGCAATTGTTGAGTTCCTGGGATTACGAGAAGGCATACCTAACAGTGATCACAAGGTTGGTTTTACCATTGACTTGGACAAAAAAGCATATTTTTGGGAATCTGTTCAACCCTCTAGTCACAAAAATGAGATAAAGGATAAACAAGATAAAAAGGATGAGTCTCTAGGTGAAAACCGAAAGGAACCTTTAGACATTGAAAAATTAAAAAGGAAGGACGCATCCGAAGGTGAAAACCTCTCTGAGGCACCTAAGGATGGAGGTTTGAACATTCTCCCCATTGCATAGGAAAATTCACCCATGCTTGTTGAAGAATCGGTAGAAGTCAACATAGGCACAAAAGAGAATCCTCAATTAGTTTATTTTGGAGTGTCATTGACAATAGAAGAACAGCCAAAGTTCCACAACTTCTTTGCACAGAGACAGATAATTTTTTCTTGGTCATATGTAGACATGCCTAGTTTGGATCCTAAACTTGTTCTACATCACTTACCCTTACAACCAGGTGCCAAACCGGTCAAATAGAAATTGAGAAAAATGCATCCATAAATATTATGTCGATGACCTTATTGTGAAATCCAAGACAAGGGTTGAACATTTGCAGGTCTTAGACAAGATATTTCAAAGGCTAGAGAAGTATAAGGTGAGACTCAATCGGGGGCCAAGAAGTGTGTATTTGGAGTGAAGTCAGGAAAGTTGTTAGGCTATATCATTTCCAGATAAGGCATTGAAGTGGATCCAGCCAAGGTAAAAGCAATCATAGACATGCCTCCACCCACTAATCTCAGTCAACTAAGGACACTACAAGGAAGACTAGAATCCATCAGAAGTTTTATAGTGCAGTTAGTAGATAAGACACATCCTTTTCAACATCTACTTAAGAAAGGGGTACCCTTTGCATGGACAACTAGGTGTGGAGAGGCTTTTCAATTGATTAAGGAATATTTACTCACACCACCAGTCTTAATGCCACCTGTTGAAGGAAGACCATTGATTCTTTATATTATAGCAAGGTCCCATTCATCACTCGAAGCATTGCTTGTACAAAATGACGATGAAGGTCATGAAAGGGCAGTCTATTATATCAGTCAAAATTTGGTACGTTATGAGCTTAACTATAGTACCATTGAATATGCATGTCTTGCAGTAGTATTTGCTACCCAAAAATTGAGGCACTATATGCTAAACCATCAAACAATGCTGATTGCTAAAATAGACCCTCTAAAATATCTTCTCAGCAAGGCAGCATTAATGGGGTGACTGGCCAAATGGGTTATGATACTTAGTGAGTATGATATCCAATATGTAGAAATAAAGGCTATTAAAGGATAGGTCATTGTTGATCAGTTAGCCAACACACCAATACAAGAAGATCACCCATTAGTTGCAGACTTTCCTAATGAGTTTATATTTACAATTTACACAAACATAACATGGAAACTATACTTTGATGGCTCACATACAAATCATGGCTCAGGGGATGGTATACTGTTTATCACACCACAGGGTGATTCCATCCCTAAGTCATTCAGGATTGCATTTCCATGTACTAACAACATAGCAGAGTACGAAGCTCTAGTGATAGGGTTACACATGGCAGTCAAGTGGAAAATTAAGAATCTATAGGTATATGGTGATTCTCAACTAGTAATTAGATAGGTAAATCATGATTACGAAACTAAGGATGAGAAACTTGCTCCCTACAAATGCATGGATGATAGCTTTAAAGAGTGATTTGAAAAGGTTGAATTTCATCAGATACCTCATGTTTTAAATAGGGTAGCAGACACTATGGCTACAATTGCATCACTTCTCGACATTCCTAACAACGTGCCTAAGTTTGAGTTCTTGGTAGAACAACTTTTGGTCCCAACCTACGATATCCTAGATTTTGAAATGGTGTGTGACATTGTTGGTCTTGATTCCCCATGGTACAAAGAAATATATGACTACCTTCATGCTGAATTCATACCCACTGGCCTATCAAATAACCAACATAGGACATTCCTCCGCAATTTAGCGAAATACACCATTGTCAGAGACACCCTATATAGATGCGCCTTAGATAATACCCTACTAAGATGTCTTGATTCTATTGAAGCACAAGCTATCTTGCATGGGGTGCATGAGGGTATATGTGGTTCCCATTCTAGAGGTCCTACCTAAGTAGCTAAAAAGATTATGAGACTGGGTTATTACTGGCCTACTATGGAAAAAGACTCATATGTCTTTGTAACGAAATTCTGCCAATGCCAAGTTCATGGGGACTCAACCTTATAGGTAAGATCCATCCCACATCATCTAATGGACACAAATTAATTATCACTGCCACTGAGTATTTTATGAACTGGATTGAAGCCATTCCTATGACATACATTACTGACACACAGATTTCTAAATTTATCCTGAATTATATCATCTATCGGTATGGTGTCCCTCAGTCCATAATTATCGATAATGGCCGCCCCTTTAAGAATCAAGAAGTCTGCCATCTGTGTGATGAATTTCATATTCAACATCACTTTTACACTCCATACTACCCACAAGGTAATGGCCAAGTAGAGGCATCTAACAAAACCATCATTAGAATCCTTAAGAAGACTGTCAATGATTTTGGTTGTGACTGGAATTTATGACTTAACCTTTCCTTATGGGCTTATCGCACAAGTATCTGTACTCCCACTGGTGCCACTCCCTATTCACTAGTATTTGGTTCTGAAGCTATTCTTCCTATTGAAGTCAAGATTCCTTCCCTGAAGCTATCCTTGAAAGGCCACATTGATGATGAAGAGTACCGAGTATTGAGACTCCATGAGCTAGAATTCCTTGATGAGTGAAGACAGAAGGCACTAGACCATATCCAAGAATATCAGAATCACATTCATCGTAGCTATAACAAGAAGGTCTTGAATAGAAATTTTGACATTGGTGACATGGTTTTAATGGAGAACCCAAAGAATCAAGCAAAAAGAGACAAACCATGAAAGTTTGAACAAAACTGGTTAGGACCTTATATTGTTATAGAAGCTTTTGGATCAAGAGCGTACCAACTCTCTACTCTTGAAGGGGAACTGTTGTCCTCACCAATCAATATTCTACATCTAAAGAAGTTCTACACATAGCTTCTAAGAGCCTTATCTTAATTAGCAAGAAATACAAAATAAAAAATAAAAAAATCGTTACCAAGGTGAAAACCTGGCAAACAAGCATCTTGGTAACACCAAAAAAATTTATATAATCTAGAAAATAGTAAAGAAAAATAATTCATCCAATAGTGAAAACCACTTCAATGGCACTTTGGATAGGTACCATGGTGAAAACCTGGCAAACAGGCGCCATGTGTAGTTGACTCTGCTCCTTTGTCTACTATTATTCTAATCTAGCACATCCCTATACATAGTCCACTTCCTTGTACATAAACTTTATCCTTGTATATACTACCTATCCCTGTACATATCATGAATTTTTCCCATCCATCGCTGGTACCTACCATTCATAATAAGTGGTAGTCTTTCCCATAACCTAGAATGATTGACATCGAGTGCATTTCATATTCCCTATTTTATCCTATTCATAATCATTTGTTCTTATACTCGACTGGGGGCAAATACTTGATGTGTGTCATGTTGGTTCTTACATTGGCTGTGTTGAAGACATAAAACCATAGAAAAATCCAAAAACATCACAAAATGACCTGAGAAAACACAAAAACATCAGAAAACTTCAAAAAGACAAAAAAATCAAAACATTTCAAAATCCAAAAAATAGAGTCAAAGTCAGTCGCACTTGTCAGTCTTTATCATTTTTTGAACTACGTTGCCTCTGTGACTGGACGTAGGCAAGGCCATTTGCCGATGTGTCCCTGAGGCATTAGGTCAGTCCATTTAGGTTTGTCTGTATAAAATCTTGCTTCAATTCATATGTCTATATGACAAGGTCATTGGTCGTGTCAAACTATGAAGTCTTTGTGTGTATAACATAGGCAAGGCCATCAATTGATGAGCCCCTGGGGCCACACTAGGTTAGTCTATTAGGGTTCGTCACATTCACTTTTACACATGTCTTCTATTTTTAGTCAGTCTTATCAGTCAAAATCAAGTCGAACTATGACGTCTCTGCGTGTATAACGTAGGAAAGGCCATCAATCGATGATCCCCTGAGGCCACACTAGGTCAATCCTTTAGGGTTTGTCATCACACACGGTCATTTGTCAACACGTCATATCAAGTCATGCATCAATCTAGTGAACAAGTCAACAATGTTTCTAAGTCAAATCAAACAACTTGCCAAACAAAACAATCAAAACAAATCAACAAATTTCTACTACAGGATGTGTCCTTCCTTGAAATAGACATCATCATAGCAACCAACCGATATCTTATTCAGGATGAATCCTTCTTGAATATAGCTATCTACACAACAATCTATGTCTTATATAGGATGAATTCTTCCTACATAATCAACATTGTCAAACAACCAAACATAGCATTACACAAGTTATCACATCAAGGGCATCTAACTCAACGCCTTATAGGATACATGTCTTTCTAAAACCAGGCTTTGCCATGCCTTATACAGATAGTCATAACATTGAAACCAGACTCACAATCTTATCCGGTATATGTATCTCCTAACATCAGGCTCTATCAATCAATCCTTCTATCAATTAACACGAATCAAACAAACATATCAAGTTTTGGAAAATACTTCACTGGCTTTTTGACTTTATGGCTTATTTATCTTATCATTTATCTTGAATTGATGACTAGGAATTATGTTACTAGCTTTCTCAAGGATGTCCCATGAAGGATTTAGAGAAGCAACGATGTATCAGAATTCTATTTTCTTTGACTGTTGTCTGTCACCTGTCTTTTTAAATATGATTTTTGAGTCATGTTACTAGTTTCCTCAAGGATTTCCCATGAAGGATTTAGAGGAGGGATGACCTCTCATGACCCATCTTTTACTTTGTTTTTTGTCTGTGGTTTGTCTTGACAAAAAGACTAGGGCAACTTGTGCCCTTAGTATGAGTTAACGACAATCCTTATCTGCGACTGTCTGTTACTAGGAAGTGGATGACCTTGCACACCTTGATCTATGTCATATCATGGTATTTGTCTCCATTTGTATTAGTCCCACCCGATGATGATAACGTGCAATACCTTTTATGATATAGCGAAATGTCGAAGATTGCTAATACTAACATCCATCACATTTCTTTTATTATTTCTCAATATTTCTTTCCGCACTAACAGTTCTTCTTTCTTCCATTATGATGGATTCCTGTGACACACAACAATACAAGTTATATTACATACACATACATGTTAGAAAAATACATACATATAGACATTTATCATATTTAGGACATCATGGCATGATAGAAATTCATCATCATACAATACATATCATAAGCACTCCATGTACATAACAAATGTAAATACATGCATCACATTACATTGGTATAGCATCACATGTCGCATGCATTGTACATACAACATCAAAGTGCATCTCATAATTATAAACTACATACATCAAATAGAATCAACATCACATAGAATCAACATTATATCACTAGCTACATCAACACATCATAAAATAAATATGATCATCCATCACATAGGCATATCATATAAACATCACATGTATAAATAAACATCTGCATAATCAATAAATAGAAATGCATATCATGAGAATCACCGCCAAAATCATATATATATATATATATATATATCGCTCAGTAGTGTCACATCAAAATGTCATAATGTCTCAATAAACATGGAAGCCCGTAGGCTATAGAATCAAATACAATGTCTTGATACATATCAAGAAGTGCCCCTATCTTGAACTGCCACTACTATCATGGCTGGAGTGTGTGGATGAATGATGATGGGAACCCGAGGACCTATGCGTTGAGTGAGGCCTATCATATGGACCTAATCTGCATGGCTGCTCCACACCCTCTATGCTAACTGTCCTGGTGTGATACCTGGTCTGTGACCTACTACTACGTGCCTATGAGAAGCTGGGAGCCCATCTCTCTAGAGGAACCTCTACCTCATATAGATCACGGTAATAAGTCTCCCTCTCCCCAGCTCTGACTAGCTCTCTAGCAAAGGTAACTAATGGTCTAGTACATAAGGCTCTGAGCTCTGTAAATCTCTGCTCAATCTCCCTTCTCCATGCTATGGCCTAATCTTTGTCCATGACAGCTCTATCCCTCTCCATCTAAAACACATCCCTCTCACACATCAAGACTCTCATCTGCTCCTCCAAGGATGCAACCTGAGCACGTAATGTAGCGGCATCGAGATCAACTACCCCTGTGTCATCCTACCTGACCCTCGGTACCCCATCCTCCTCCTCATCTAACTCCAAAATCTGGTCCCAGATCTCTCTCTCGTGATCATCATCCTCCTCATCATCCTCTTGATAGGCACCCAGCAAGCCTAGGGCATCAATCTCGACCTCCTCTCGCTCTACCTCCTCCTCTACAGGAACATCTGAAATGGCCTCCTCTTTGGGATGCTCCTCCTCTCTGCCAATCTCTGCATGAACCTCCTCACCACCTCGGCCAATATCCAGCATGGCCACATCCTCCTCTCCCTATCTCTCCTCCTGAATCGGTGACAGTGGTGGCCCTCATCCCCTCCGTCCACATCTCCCTCTCCTACCACCTCGCCGACCACCTCTACCATCATCACCCCGACATCCTCTACCTCCCTAACCTCTGCCATGCCTGCCTCGTGGTCTTGTCCCTCGCTGCTCTACCGGCACTAGATGATTTGGATCTCTCAAAGGAATCAGCTTATGCACCACCCACCATTGATCATACTCCTCTGTGGTACCTAGGTCTGTTGGACAATCTCTCGCCCCCAAGGAACTTCCTACAATGCATCGATGTCTGCCTCACCTATAGCCATTAGAATCTATGGACCCCATAGGGGGACCTCTCATGATAACCTCGTAAACTTAGCCCGTCCTCTTGACATGTCCTGTACCTCTCCAAACTGCCACAGGACACGATTTGGAAAGTGATGCTCTATGATGTGGACATGTGACATTGTCCTCCCAATCAAGTACTATATCTGTTGGCAAAAAGGCAAGTGCTCATCCTTATCAGACAAGTCTGAGCATCCCAAGTATGGCCTCCATGTAAACTGCACCATCGTGTCTATGGCATGCCTAAAATATCTTGTGTCTCCTATGTGGTGCTGAGTGTTTACCCCTGCATAATGGAAGGTGTAAGGGGCTTCGTGCAACACATCTACTGTCACTGGTGGCAAAAAGATCGTAATGTGTTCCCACGCCCATACCATTAGGAGCATGGTACCACAACTCATGGATTGTGCCTCTTGGTAGGCAATATCATGTAAGTGAAAGTACAACATACCAAGGAGACAAGGACCCCATGCATATACCTCACGTCTCTCTAACATCCCTACTAGCATCTCCACCCACCCCATGGGAAAACCATGACCTCGACGGTCAGGAAGTACTATCCCACTTATCAGTGTGCATAATAGATAGTCCAACTACCTATACCTCTGCGCTAACACACGCCACCTAATCTCATAATGGTAAAACCCTAGTTGTCTGACATCTACATGCAGGTAATATCGACACATCTCAGCAATACCCCACTAGGTATCATAGCTCATCCGTGTGCCTCTGATCAGAAGTCTGAGGATCCTGTACACATCCTCTAACATAACTGTAGCCTCTTCATAGGTAGGTGAAAGGATGATGTCTCTAAGTGCCACCGCTCGCACGATGTTGTCAATAAACCTTGATTCGCCTAAATTTGGGGCATGTCTATAACATGTAACAGACCTAGGTGCCATAGGAACCATCGCTCTGCACTCCGCAAGCTTTCTCTGAATCGAAAAGTCATCGTTCTCAACTCTCGCATGTATACACTAACCAAAACAACCTGCAATGGAATTATACATGCCTCATGATAGCATCAAACATCTATCCTAGTGCAAAATGAATAAATTAACTGCTATTCAAATGTGTTGTTATTTTGCAAATGTGTCATTCTTTAGCACATGCGTCGTTATTTTACATATGCAGTGCATAAAAATCAAATGCATTGATCAATAAACAGATGCGGCTAACTAAATTACATATGTGTTGCACTATAACACATGCGCTCAACTAAATGACAAATGCGGTGAAACACACAAAATCTACACTAACCTATCTACATGTTATTGCATATACGTTGATCCGCATGCAAATGTGTCATTTGCGCATTCACATGCGGCATTTTAGCAAAATGATGCATAAGTAAAATTAGAATAAAATGCATCAAAACATGTGCAAATTAAAAATTTCAAAAGTCAAGTTCAGGGTACATACCGGGGGGTCCATGTCGACTGGCCGCTTGAAGGTTCGGACCCTGTATGCGCAATGGTTGGTGTTCAGAATGAGAGACATTGTCGCTGTGGGTGCAGAGAAAAATCTCAATTCTAAAGCTGGTTGGGTGAAAATGAATTTGTTCTTACCCCAATTTCTATTTATACCTAGGGTTTTGGTGGCATTCTTTTCTACTGGCTATGTCAACTTCCAACTTCAATCAACCCGTACTCGTCCATACCACTTTGAAATTCAATTATGTCAACTCCACTACATTTCTGGCTATCTAATGGAATAATCGAGATCATTTCCAAATTGTTCTGATTTTTTCCAAAAAATTTCAATTTTCTCGAGGGGGCATACCTTCACCTATTTTACATGGGGGCATTACTGGGGCATATTTCTTATCGATTTTCTTTGACACAACACCAAAATGGCATTGCATCAAAGAGGGGCAAATGTAGACACCAAAATTTGGTCTAAGCCTGTGACTTCAACATTTCTTCATAATTTGTATTATTCATGGTCATGATTAAATAATGTCAATTACTTAATTAATTCACACTTTTCTTTATTCTATCTGATTAATTAAATAAATAGTTTTTATTTAATTATATTACTAATTAACTTTATCCTTCTTGTTAAATTAAATAAATTCCTATTTAATTTACCTTTATCATATTTCAACTATAATTAAATACATTCTTTTATTTATTTAATTATTCATTTAAACCCCTTCATCATTTAATTAAATAAATCATGTTTATTTAATTATTCTTAAAATATCGAGTCTTGAATCAAATGAATTATTTAATTCATGAATTCTATTTTAACGCATTCCTCTATATTTAGATAATTGTGCAAATTATCTAAGTATTCACTTTGACTCGACTCAACATCTATTTTAATTCGCTTAGTTAACTCTTGATTTAATGTCTGAGTAGTGTTCTCAAGTAATCTCTTAATCAAATCATTCAATCATCCAGTTCTAACTCATTTACGTGTACATGTAGATTAATTAAATATTCCTATTTAATTAATTAAACCTTGTGTGTGCATTCAAATGAGATTTTCTTTAATCCATCTTTATCTTTGTCATGCAAAGACTATTCTTCTATTTTCGAATACCAAACTTGAAGATTAAATCATTTATTTAATCTTTAATTCTATTTCTAATTTGTATCACTCGTGTCACTACTGACAGTTATCATAATGCATGTCTAATCTGTCGATCTCAACCATTCATTGATCTTTCGATCATGTCCTGTCATTTGAATGATAATTTTCTTATAAATTGATTTATCTTTCTTCATTCCAATCTCTCTCGAAATATTATGACTTTTTGGAGCACCTATCTTGAATCTTCGATGTTTTTCTAAATCACTATCATAGGCTATACTTGCACAAATCTTTGAAAATTTGAGGGCAATTATACTACAACCACAAAATGGAGAAGGGAAATCAAGATGAATCATGGAAATATGTACAAATTTGGTGAGATTGTTCAAGTTTTATTTACGTTTTTTACTTTCCTTTGTTCTTTGTTGCTTAGCATTAGATTGCATTTAGATCTACATTGCATGCTTTCTTTTAATCTTTTCTTTCTGCACTTTCTTAGCGTTACATATATCATTATTTTTTAGTGGAACTAATAAGGTAAATATATTATTAGAGATTATTCATTTATATGTATGTGGGCTAGTGGATATTGACTCTTTGGCTAAATCTGGGTATTATGTCTCTTGCATTGATGATGTATCAAGATACACTTGGATTTATTTTATGCATTCTAAATATGAAGTTTTCACTAAGTTTAAGAAATTTATGGATTTCTAGATGAAAATGAACAAATTATTAGATAAATGTGTTGAGGTCTGATAATGATCATGAATGTTGTTACAATGAATTTGATGGATTTTATAAGCATGTAGGTATTGTTTGACAAAAGACAACTCCTTTTACTCCCTAAAAAAATGTGATAGTAGAAAGAATGAATCAAACCTTAATGGAAAGAGCTAGGAGTATATTAGGTAGTGCTAAGCTTGATAAAAAGAATTAGGAAAAAGACTTTGATATTACTTTCTATTTAATTAATAGACTTCCTTCTTCAACTCTTGTTAAAAATCCTTTTGAATTATGGATAGGTAGAAATCCTTCTGTTTCACACTTAAGGTCTTTGATTGTGAGGATTCTTTTCATGTGCATTAAGAGAAGTGATATAAATTAGATCCAAAAGCACATAAATGCATCTTTTTTGGTTATGGTGAGAATATAAAAGGTTATAAGCTTTGGAATCCTCTAATCTGTGTTGCAAGTATGAAGGTATTATCATTGATGTAAGCTAGTTGATGTGGTCATTGATGTCAAGATAGTTGGTTATTGGTTATATATGTTGAGGATACTGAGAAAATTGTAATAAAGAAGGTTTGTAAGTTGTGCATGTATAGTTGAAGTGTTGTGAGTACATGCAGTTATCCTTATGCTGCTATGTATGGAGGTGTGTTAGACTAAATTAATGTGCTACAATGTTGTCTTTGGTACTTGGGCTTCAAGTGATTTTCAGAAGATTTGATAAATAGGGTAAATAGTGTCATGCAAGTATTTAGTGTATGCTTCAAGATGTGCTCCATATTGCTCCTATGCTTGTGAGTTCCTGACATATTATTCATGGTTATTGGTAGTTGTTGTATCCAAAATTTTGGCTTTTAGATCATTGTACAGTGTGAGATATTTTCACTAGTATATGAACTATGCATTTTAGTGTGTTTGGCTATGGTCTGGGAGAAACATAGTTGCTTCATATTTCTCTGAATTTTTGTTCCATATCTTGTGGTTTTGAGAATAAGCTGGTGAGGCTGTGTTCAAGTGAAATTTTTTGTTTGGAAAGATTGGATCAAGTAGGGATGTGTGTGCTTAATTCTTTTATGTGTTCTACACTGGTGTTGGTCAACCTTGTGTTAAACACTACTTACGAAGTTCATGGGAGTGTGTTGAAGTTTGTTGGGACTTATTTAGGTCCTCATTAAGTATATTTTTAGGTCTCCCTCATTCTAATTTCACCATAGAATGTTTTGGCACTAACCTAATTTGAATTTGTAAATACAAAATGTGTATGGCCAACCTTGGATGGGTTTCAACGTTGAAGATGGTATAAGTACAAGTTGAGATGTTGATGAAAGACAAGATAGATGAGGGTATGTACAGGATCATCATGGAGAAAATAGGCCCTTAAGTGGCAAAAAATTTAGAAAAATCAAAGTTAGGAAATTTGACGTAAAAATTTATATAAGTTATCTATATTATTTCAAAAGTATGTAAGAATAAAATATGTAGAAAATTGAATCTAGTTTCTAAACTACTAGATTTATTTAAAAAAAATAAAAATCTATTTGGTGAAAATTTGAAATTTCAATGCAATAGTACTTAAATTTCAAGGAAAAAAGAAGAAGTAGGTGTCTATCTGACCACCCTAACCATAATAAAATGATAATATTTTTTAATAAGATTTTAGATATGGGTATGTGCAAAATCATCATGGAAAAAACAAGCCCTTAAGTCACAAAATCAGAGTTAGGCAACTTGACATTAAAATTTGAATAAGTTATCTATATTATTTCAAAGATATGTAACAATAAAATCTATAGCAAATTGAATGTAGTTAATAAACTACTAGGTTTTTTTTTTTTTTTTTAATCTATTTGGTGAAAATTTGAAATTTCAATGCAGTAGTACTTAAATTATAGGGAAAAAATATGAAGTAGATGTCTGTCTAACCACCCTCACCACTATAAAATGATAATGATTTTTTATAATACTTTAGATATAAGTAGACGACTCATGTCCCGATGTGATGCATAATTTTTTGTAATTTTTTTCCAAGTAAATAATTAATTATGAATTTTTTATTACAACTTTTAAAAAATATAAAAACTCATATGTCTGACCACCTTAACTTGGTCAAAACTTCATGAAATTTATTTTTTCTTTTTTTAATCCTATAGTATGTGAAGCATAGAATGTGATGCATGTTTTAGATTCAAAAAATGTGATACAATTTGAAAGCTATAGATGTTTTTTAGTCAACCTATCAATGAGGACTTTAGTCATAATTCAAATAGAAAATGAATAATAATTATTTATTTAATTCAAAGTAAAGAATAATTTATATTGGTGGAAAGCTGAGAATGTTCTTTAAAAACCCTTTTCATTTCAACAAGTTTGGGTGAAAAAAAAGTCGTCAGCCACATACCCTACTCATACCCATCATATCACCACTTTTTGGCCCATCATGATCTTGCACATACCCATATATGTAGAGGACTCATGTCTTGATGTGATGCATATTTTTTTGTAATTTTTTTTCAAGTAAATAATTAATTATGAATTTTTTATTACAAATTTTAAAAAAATATTAAAAACTTATATGTCTGACCACCTTAACTTGGTCAAAACTTAATGAATTTTTTTTTCTTTTAATCCTATAGTATGCAAAGCATAGAATGTGATGTATGTTTTGGATTCAAAAAATGTGTTACTATTTGAAAGTTATAGATGTTTTTTAGTTAGCCTATCAATCAGGACTTTAGTCATAATTCAAATAGAAAATGAATAATAATTATTTATTAAATTCAAAGTAAAGCATAATTTATATTGGTGGAAAGCTGAGAATCTGCTTTAAAAACCCTTTTCGTTTCATCAATTTTGGGTAAAAAAAATTCATCAACCACATGCCCATCATATCGCCACTTTTTGGCCGATCATGATCCTACACATACCCATGAAAGTTAGGGTTTCAAAAGTGCAGAGTTGAAGTTATCTGACATCCTTTTGTAAGACTATGAATATGTTTGAGAGAATTGTGGTGGAATATTTGTTGCATTGAGATAGTTTTTTCTCTATGACACTCCTCTTCTATACTCTTTGTAGTTTTGTGGGAGTGAGTCTTCATTGGACAATTAGTATTGTCTTGGTAGTAAGCCTTTCTAGCAGTGATCCTTTGTATTTGGTTTTAGAATTCTTTATATTGTGAGCTAATCCTCACTGTACTTTTTCCATAATTAGGTTTCTATGTAAATTTGGTGCTATTGTGTGTATGGTTTTCTTGTTTCCAGTTTCTATTCCTACACTTAATGATTAATCACACTAGAAAATTAAATGCTATATGAATGCTTGTTGTAGTAATAGAAAAAATATCATTTTTTATTACTTGATTTGGGAATAATTGTGATTCAATTAACCTGATTTTTCCTAGGTTTAATGTTGTAATTTGTTGTAACACATTCACATTGATCATGGACCCCCTTTTAATAAAATAAACTTAATTTGTAACTAATTTAAGTGTTGTAAAGTGTCGTAGCACACTTTCAAACTTATCTCGCATCCACTTAATTAATTATGGTTAAATACAATTAATCAGACCCTTTAATTCAAATTTAAGCCTTATTTATGACACTTGTTGAAGATCTATCCCAACACCAATAATTCAAATTACATAAGATTTAATTGGGAAAAATCAAGGTCCTAGAAATTGGTGCTAGGACCCATTTTCCCTAAGTGGTGAATGTGTCCTCCCTCTATAGGACCCCCGTTTATTAGTATATTTCAAATGATTTTTTAGTGTTCTTTCATTCCCCAAAGAAAGGTCATGGAAAACAGTGCCATGACCCATTTTCCTTAGGTGGCGAATGGGATTTACCATAATGAGGATCCCTTTTTTGAGTTTTATCTTGGTGGGAATTTAATAATGGTTGTTTCCAAATCTAATGTCAGCTTGAATTGTTTGGATTTTGGGGTTAACCTCTTGATTTAGCATAAATAAGGGGTTAATTCACATTTTTTAACCTCGCAATTTTTTGAGACATCCTAGCAACTTTATAAGAGCATTATTGAGTTTACAAGAGCATTTGTAAGGAATTTCAAGGAATATTATTGAGAGCTTATTGCAGCAATTCAAGATCATTTCATCATGACAACGGTTTAGTACATTCATGCATATTATTGACCTAATAAATTTGATGTAGCATTAAAGATCTATTGCAAGCAATATTCATGGCTTATTTAAGGATCAAGATCTACATACTTGATGGCCACTACATGTTAGTTTGCATATTTTCATTACATAACATCTCCACAGGTATGAACATTGCATTATTCCATGCTTTAATTACATTATTTTATTATTTGGTTTGATTACCTCCAAGGGGTTTGACTTAGGCAAACCCCTATTCACTAACAATCAACAAATTTTTGTCTCCTTGAATGTGTGTTTGCATATTTACAGGTTGAAGATCAAGTGGAAGATAAGTTTAGAGAAAATTTACAAAAGTTGTCAAGTTGCAAGATTGACCTTCAAAATGCAAGAACAAAGAATTGAAGCTACATAATTAAGTACACATTTTTCTGGAGCTGAAAACCAAGAAACTGAGAGTGTAGAAATAAAGGAAAATAACATAGATATCAGTTTCAGGAACACTAAAAATGACCCATTTTCCACTAAAGGAAAATGAGTCCTTTGTACCCTAAAAATAGGCTTCTTGCAGCAAGGTACACACCTCTTTGGGCTCTAAAAAATCCCCTCATAGTTGCTATAATAGTTAGCTAAAATTTCAAATTCTTATTTATATCCCTTGGTCGTCATTTGCATAAATTGTAGTGATTTCATGTGGAGAATTCTAGTGGCCTATCTTTATCCATTCCTTCTTGGTAAACCCTAAATTTCTTGACCTAATCATTAATTATGAACCTGACATACTGAAGATTGCAATTTTCTAATTTTTGAAGTCTTTGCATCTTAGATTAGATCTGTTGGGAAAATGTGTCTCAACTTTACAATTATATGTGGTTTATTATTGATAGGATGTATATATATCTATATATATGTTTCCTAATTATACCGATAGGTGTATACAATGGCAGAACAAAGTGAAATGTTAGTGTGTTAACTTTTTCAAGAAACTTCTAGAATGGCCAACATACATTGAATAAGGGTTATATTGTAAATTTGGACCATTCTTTATTAGGTTTTGGATCTAATGGAAAATATTTCGTTACCCTTTCTTTCCCTAGAATGTAACTCTATTTTATGAGGGTGTTGTATTACGACTGCGATAGAGATTGTGATGATTTTTGAGAGTCTGATAGTGGTTGTGTTGTCTCTTGATCTTTGAGTGGTGATACTCCTATGAGAAGCTTCCTCTGCAAGTATATTGTAATATTTTTGATTTAGTGAATAATATATTAGGTGGCTTTTAGAGTGTGGGGTTTCTCTCCCAAAATGGTTTTCCCCATGTAAATCACTATGTTGTGTTATGCATGATATTTATGTTTATTTCTACTTAAGTTTGTAAATTTTCTAAAGATCTATAATTTTTTTGCATTATTATCCTCTCAAGATTAGTGTAGGAAGTTGTTCCACTACCTTATCTTCCTTACAAGTGGTATCAAAGCTTGATCACATTTGGTTTTAGTTGTGGGTTGTTGGTTTTTTTTTGAACTAATCTAGGTTTCAGTGGGAGCTTGTGCAAAAGACACTTTGTGATCTTATTGCAAGAAATTTTAGATGGTAAGTTTATCAAGGAGAATAGAGGTGGAGAAAGTTTCTAAAAATAATTTTGAGATGTGGAAGCTAAAGATGGAGGATCTATTGATAGATCAAGATCTATGGGATGTTGTTGATCAGAATGTTTCGAATCCTACATATCCTACTCAAGCTACTCAATATGATGCTATGGACTGTAAAGCCAAGGGTCTAATTAGATTTTTCTTGGAAGAATATATTTTAATTAATGTCCATGAAGAGACCTCTACACAAAAGCTATGGAAGAAGCTTGGTGAGATTTATCAAGCCAAATCTTTAGTGAACAATATTTTTTTGAGGAAGAAGTTGTATTCCTTCAGAATGTAAGAGGGTGGAAAAATTACATATCACTCAAATGAATTGAATATACTAGTGGCTTAGTTGGCATCCATTGGTGTTAAACTGGATGATGAAGATAAATGTTAGATCCTGCTTTGTTATTTGCCTAATTCATAGGATTCTCTTCTTATGGCTATTGGGGGTACTTATGTTATTTTGAAGACTAAAGATGTGGTAGGTTATTTTAATTCTAAAGAGACGAGGAGGAAGGTATCCATCAATGCCAAGGAGGCCCTGAATTTTTGTGGAAGACTTAAGGAAAAAGGCAAGAAGAATGAGAAGCATGAAAAATCCAAGTCTAGGGGGATATCTAAATCTCCTGGAAAGTCCAAAGTTATTTGTTGGAATTGCGGTAAGCTTAAACATGTTCATAAGGAATGAAAAGAAGAAAAGAACAAGAAAAAGAAGAATTTGATTTTGATTCTGAGTCTGACAAGGAAGATGGCGATGCATTCATTACAACTTTTGAAACTTGTGCAGGTAATGATGCATGGTTAATTCACTTAGGTGCATCATTCCATATGACCTTTAATAGAGATTTTTTTTCTAAATATGAAGAATTTGATGGAGGTAATGTGTAATTGGGTGATGATTCTCATTTATAAATTGTTGGTCATGGTAAAGTTAAAATTAGATTTCCTAATGGTAGAATAAAAAGGACTGATGGTGTGTTGCATATCCCTCGATTAGCACAAAATTTGTTATCTATGAGCAAACTAATAGATGTAGGTGTGCAAGTAGTACTTTCTGATTCAAGATGCAAGATAGTTAGAGGTTCTATGGTGATTGCTAGAGGTGTTAGATATGTCACATTATGTAAGCTGGATGCATGCACTTTTCAGTGCAATAGTACTTAGGTGAAAAGAAATTATGTGGAAGAAGTGAGGTTTTCACCTTCAACAAATGGTCATGGATTTTGGGTACCCAAGGGTGCTCTTTCTTCTGAGACAAAGTTACCTACAAATAAAACTATTTTATGGCACCAAAGACTTGGCCACTTTGGAGAAAAGGGTCTAAGGACCTTGAAAAATAAAAACCTTGTTGAAGATCTACCAGATTGTAATCTTGAATTTGATTTTTGTGAGCATTTCATTTATGGAAAATAAAACCACATTCAATTTTACTCGAGTTCTCATAAATCTTGTGGTGTATTGGATCTTACTCATTCAGATGTGTTTCATTATGTAAATGTTCCTTTGATTGGTAAATCCACATATTATATTTCATAAATATTGATGATTATAATAGAAAAACATGGGTATATTTCATAAAGAGTAAATATGAAATTTTCAGTGGATTTAAAGAATTTAAAGCAATGGCTGAGTTGCACTTTGGAAAGAAAATAAAATGTTTGAGGATTGATAATGGCTATGAATTTTTCTCTAATGATTTTGATAAATTTTGTAAAGATTGTGTTATTCATAAACAAAAGAAAACTTCATATTCTCCAAAACAAAATGGAGTTGCAAAAAGAATGAACAAAACACTGATGGAGAAGGCTAGGAGTATATTGAGTGGTGTTGGTCTAGAACAAAGGTTTTGGGCTAAAGCTATTACCACTACCTATTACTTGATTAAAAGGTATCCTACATTAGCTCTTGTCGATAAGGAACCTATAGAGACATGGTCAGGTCGGAAGCCTTCATTGAGGCATCATAGAGCTTTTGGTTGTGAGGCATATGCACATGTGCTAAAGGAGAAGTGAGAAAATTTGGAGAACAAGGTTGTGAAATGTATCTTCATCAGATAGAATTATGGTGTGAAAGGATACAAGCTTTGGGATCCTATTGCATAGAAGGCAATACATACTAGAAGTGTGATTTTTAGAGAAACTAAGCCTTCTTTTGTTACATTGTAGTCAAAACAAAATAAATAGGAAGATTTGATTCAATTTCATTCTACACCTAAGAAATTTGAATCAAGGCCCAAGGATAGACAAGAAATTGAGGAGAGCTCATCTAGCTCTAGATTTTTAGAAGAGGAGGAAGAACCTCCAACTCAACTTGTTTGTAGGTCTACAAGACGTAGAAAACCACTTGAAAGGTATACATTTGATGATTGGAGATGTATTTTTGATTTAAATACTAACATGAATGAAACCATATTTTTAGAAGAGGCACTAGGTATATGAATGATGTTGAATCCTAGAAGATTGCTATGGATGATGAAATAGAATCTTTGAAAAAGAATGATACATGGGATCTTGTACCATTTCCTGAAGGATGAAAACCTATTGGTTGTAAATGGGTGTTCAAGAAAAATATTGGTTTATATGGAAGTATTGAGAAATGAAAAGCAAGGTTAGTTGTGAAGGGTTACTCTGAAGTTGAGAGTGTTGGTTATGGTGAGATATTTTCTCTTATTGCAAAAATGACATTCATTATATTTTTTCTTTCTATTGTTGTTGTTTTTGATTTAGAGGTTGAGAAAATCGATGTGAAACTTGGTTCCCTTCATGGTGATTTGGAGGAGGATATTTATATGACACAGCCAGAGCTGTATGTGGTGAAAGGTAAAAGTAAATTGGTTTACAAATTCAAGAAATATTTGTATGGCTTAAAATAGAGTCCTAGGATGTGGTACAAAAATTTGATACATATGTGTTGAGTTTGGGATTTTAGTATTCTAAATTAGATCATTGTGTTTATTATAAAATTGATGGTGATAATTTCTTATTTATTGCATTATATGTTGATATGATATTTAATGGCAAAGGGAAAGGTATTATTTTAGAACTAAAATATCCACTTGCTGTTAAATTTGAAATGAAAGATCTTGGTGCATCTAAACACATTATTGGGATGGAAATTAAAAGAGATAGAGTGAACAAAAAGCTATAGATTGGCCAAAGTAAGTATGTGAAATCAATTTTACAAAGGTTTGATATGCAAGATTATAGACCATTGTGTGTTCCTATTTCAGTTGGAATAGAGTTATCTATTTTGGATTGTTCAACATCCCCATCAGAGATGGAATACATGAGCAAAGTTCCTTACTGGAGTGTAGTTGGACGTTTAATGTATGCTATGGTATGTACAAGACTAGATATTTCCCAAGTAGTGGGAATTCATTCTAGATATATGTCTAATCCTGGTAGAGTTCATTCAGATGCAGTTAAAAGATTCTTTATATATTTACACGATACCTTAGATTACTCCTTATTTTATCATATTAATATGACTAAAGATGATATTTCCCTTGATATTCTTGGTTATGTGGATTCAGACTAAGCAAGTGATGTTGATAGCATAAAATCCACCAATGCTTGTGTGTTTACTTTATTTGGTGGTACAATTAGTTGGATGAGTAATTGACAGGTTATGGTTGCTTTATCCACTACTGAAGTAGAGTATATGGTAGCTACTCATGGTTGTAAAGAAGCCATTTGGATTAAGATACTGCGTTCAAATACTGGAATAAAGCAAGGCATGGTGATAATTTATCATTACATTCAGAGTGCGATATGTCTAGCCAAGAACCTGATATGTCATGCTAGGACCAAGAAAATTGATGTACAATATCATTTTGTTAGAGATATGGTGAAAGATGGTAGGGTGAAGCTGGTTAAGGTAGAGACTTTGATGAATGTTGTTGATTATTTAACTAATCCTATGAGCACATAGAATTTTTTATGGTGTTCAGAGACTATGGGCTTTTTGGCCCTTAGAAATTAAAGAGATGATGTGCACACTGTAACGCTACTCTTCCAAGGTGTTCAACAAGTGGGAGATTTTTTGGGAAAATTTGTCTCAACCTTGCAATTATATGTGGTTTATTATTTATAGGATGTATATATTTATATATATGTTTCCTACTTACACCGATAGGTGTATACAATGGAAGCACAAAGTGAAATGTGAGCATGTTAAATTTTTTAGGAAACTTCTAGAATGGATGACATACATTAAAAAAAAGATATAATATAAATCTAGATCATTCATTATTAGGTCTTAGATCTAGTGTCATATATTTTGTTAGCCTATATTTCCTTGGAATGCAACTCTATTTTATGAGGGCATTTTATTATGACTGCAGTATATATTGTGATGACATTTGAGAGTCTGATAGCAAGCATGCTGTCTCTTGCTCTATAAGTGGTTATACTCCTATGAGAAGCTTGATCTACAAGTATATTGTAATAGTTGTGATTTATTGAATAATATATTGGAAAGCTTTTGGAGTGTGGTGTTTTTCTCCCAAATGGGTTTTCCCCATGTAAATCAATGTGTTGTGGTATGCATGATATTTATGTTTATTTTTGTTTAAGTTTCTATAAAGTGCTAAAGATCTATAAAAGTTTTCCATTATTATCCTCTCAATATGAGGGTAGGAATTTGTTCCATAACCTTAGCTTCCTTATAAGATCATGCACTCATTTTCATCTCGTTTGCATTGTATTAAGATCTCATTTAGGATTTTTGGCATTGAATTCACAATTGCATCTCATTTAGGGCCTATATTTGCATTATTTTGCATCTCTCTTAAGTCTGAAAAATACAAAAAAAAATGGTCATTGTGCATATCATTTATTTTAATTTGAAAATTAAAACACAATTGAATCTCAACATAGGTCTTTGTATTCATCTTTTCATTGCATTTTCACATTGCATTTTTGAAAAATCTGAAATTGAAACTCAATACCTCAGACCTAGAACTGAAAGAAACTATTGAAAGATTTCAAATTATAATTAAAAAGAGTTTTAAAATACCTAACCAAGACCCATTCACCCCTACTAGTGAAGGAGTCCTTGATCAGGTCACGCCTGAACCTTCTAGCATCTAAGAAAGCATCAAAAATCACCCTAAAATCCACAAAAACATCTCAAAAAAACCTAACCAGGATACATTCGCCCTTACTAGCGAATGAGTCATCGTTAGCTACTGATCTACATTTTCTGCAAATTAAAATCTCAATTTTAGGCTACTATTTGCTTCTATTACTTTCCATTTTTAGTTTCTTGATTTTTTGTTTCATAAAATGCAATACATTTTGCTTAAATTGCCGCATTTTAGTGCATTGTTAAAATTCAAAATTGCATTCAAACATTTCATTTTCAGTTTATTACAGTTTGTAACTAGAAAATTACCATGTTTAGATCTGAAATTCTAAAAATGGAAAACTATTTAAGCAACGTGTGGAAATCCTTGTTCTCTTTTGTTGATGTTTCAAAATTTGTTTTTGGCAATGACCCTAATGAAATTAAACTCACTCATGCTCACACAACTACTAATGCATGTCCTCCTCATGATGTTGACATCATTGGAGAAGATTATGACAAAATGAACAACTTCATAAATGACTTCCTTAACAACCTTGAGAATAATGCATCCTTTTACCCATCCATGTAACAACCAACAAAACTTGAGATGTTTGGTCTTTTACATCCTAAAATTGAGTCACAAGTTAAGCCTATGTTCCCTAACATAGGTGAACCTAGGTCTGCTAAACAAACAAACCATCCTATGTTAACAAAGTAACCAACATATCAATTAACCTTAATGAGACATATGGAAAAGTATTCATGATCTTAAGCAAAAAAGGATGTGATACAACAAGTGAACATAAAATTCATCAAATCCTAGAGAAAATACCAACCAGAGATACTAAAGGGTTAGGATATCAAGATCCTCCCCCCAACATAAGTAATCTTCTTCTTAAAGAAACACCAATACCTTGTAATGATGGAAGGATTATCTTAGATCCTTCCTCTGACATAAGTGTTCTCCTTCCTAAAGAGAAACCAATTCCTTCTAATGATACTGATAAAGAAGATAAGGTCATCTTGAGTTCTCCTGCCCTATATCCACCAAGGGAAATTGATGAATCTAGCAAGTGTAGAAGGCCTTAAAAGTTAAAGAAACTAAAATTCCCTTGTTCACCACCTGAAATAGAAATAATACTTCTAAACCAAGAACTTATAACATTACCACCCAATAAATAAAAGAAAATAATATATCCTAAAGGTGCAAATGTTCCACATTTTTGATACCACAAAACTCTCAGACACAATATTGATGAGTGTCATGCATTCAAATTAATATTGATTAATTTTCACTTCGATAGTGATAATTGTTATCAAGTGTTTGCATAGCATTCACTTCCACTCCTTTCCATATAATGGTTGTAGAATCATAACATTCTCACTATTACATGTTATACATTTATTGCAAATCACTTTCTTTGATGCAAGGAGCTCAATATCATCACCTACCTCATCTCAGTCTTTCCTCACTCTAAGTGGGGGAAAGAATTTGATAGCCTTTTCCCTAGTTCGACACTTTTTCTTGTCCCTTTGGCTAGTTGTATGCCTTATGTTTATAGCGACTAAGATTGGGATGCAAACGACCTACTTTAGGTTAACTCGTATGTGCCTAACTAGTATTTTGCATTTTCATGTTTTGTTTATGTGATTGCATGTGCATAATTTGGTCCCCTGTGTTCTTTCATTTGATGTATCTCTCTTTTTGTGCATTCATGAACCATATATTTTTGGGTGCTATGTACTTCCCTTGTGCTCTTAAGGTTTTTCACCTAAAAGGAGTGAGATAGGCTAAAAACCTACGTGGTTCACTCAAGATTAATGTAAATATGAATGAAATGTGTCTAAATAGGATGATACAAATGCAAGAAGTTGGTAAAATATATTGAATATTAAATGTAAACTAGAGAAATGCATGTTGTCTGAAAACACATTGTGATATGCAAACCTAAACTAAATGACCTAGAATTAAAGGTAAATTGTCACAAAAATTGATTAAACTGAATTTGTGCACTTGTAAACTTGATGAGGACTGGAAGTGACCCTAAAATTTTGAAGACGCTAATTTTTAGGCCTAGTGGGACTCATTCGCCATTCTAGGTGAATTAGTCCCAATTCTGGAAAACTACAAGGCCTGTTTTAGCCAAATGGGTGTCCAAATCTACAAAAATCTTTAGGAAGTAGGTATAGTGGGACTCATTTTCCACTCTAGGCGAATTAGTCCACTTTGGGTTTTCTGAAAACTCAAAAATGGAATCTAAAGCTTTTGGTTTGCTCAATCTGCACCTCTAGGTGTCTGGATATGAAACCTTGATTTTTGAGGTTGTAAGTGACTTTTTGTGAGGATTTTGGCCTTGCAAAAGTGGAGGTAACTTTAGCAAGTCTTCAACCTACTATCCAATGATTCCCAAGCCTTCAAGAAGTCTAAATCTATAAACACACAAGAAGAGAAGAGGAAATAGTGAATGTTAGGGTATGGGGGTTTGCCTTGGTCAAACCCCTTTTTAGGCAGTTAAATGGTGTAGGAGCACCTTGTTGCATTCAAGCCTCCATGAGGCCATATTGTATAAATTCATTAAATTAGGTGTTTTTAATGTTGTAATAAGGTTTAATGAGCCATTTTTATATATTTTTGAAGTCATTTGGAGTCATTGATGAAGGTTTGGTGTCAATTAGTTGAGAAATTAAAACATTGTCAAAAGTTGTCAAATGTTGTCATAACAACTCTTCTTATTAAATGACAACTTTTTAAAAGTTTATTAAAAGTTTTAAATGGTATTTGTAGGTTGATTGGAGAATAACTTGATTGTACAAGCATAAAAATGGACCTCCAAGTTGAATGGGGGGTTGGAATGTAGTTTGGAACAAGAATTTATGAAGGAAAACATGATTTTTTCTACAATTTTCCAATGTTCTGCTCTGTTCTTTTACATGGTACAGATTTTTATGAAGTTTTAGAGACCTGAAATTGATTTTTATTGATATAGGGATGAAATATATTTCATTTTCAATTGGTTTAGTTTTCTTTTATTGAGTTTGGAGAAATTTATGATCATTTTACTATTGGCAGCCCTATTGGATTGTTTTCTCTGGAAGTTGCAGGCTATTGCAGAGAATGGTACAGATTTTACAGATCAAATAAAGACTTTAGACCTATTGGAAATGTTAGATATGTGAATTTAGTTTCATTTTAACTTTTTTTGATCAATTTTCATGGGGTTTTGAGCGATTTATGACATTTTTGGTGAAGACTACTCAATTCTAGAACTAGGGTTTCCAGTAGATAAGAAAAATTCATATCTTTTTATTACACAATCAAAAAGTGATAAAAATTTGTGAAAAGTTATATTTTTACATGTTCTAAAGACCCTTTAAAATAAAAAGGTTCATTTATTAATTTTCATGAGTTATGGTAGATTGTGTGTTTCATTTTGGTGGAGAGTGGTCAAAGAAACATGGTTTTGTTGATGTTTGAACAAAGCTATGCATAGTTTGTTTATGCTTGGCCTTAAATCATTGTTGTATGATATTTGGATGGTTGTAATGAGTTTTTGGGATGAATCCAATCATGTTGAAATCATTTACCAAGTCTAATGGATATTGGAGTCCATTTGTGTAAGTTGGGCCCATGTTGCTCAAGGTTAAAGGATTGAGATTGCCTCAAGAATGAAGAATTTCAGTTGTGTACTTGATTATTGCCTAGAATATAAGAATTTTATGGTATGAATCCTCTTTCTCTACATTAAATTGGTATTAGAGCCCATCAAAATGTTTGGGTTAGTGTTGGTTTGCGGTTTTGTGTTGTGGTTGTGTGCAAGTTAAGAAGAACTTGATTGCTGCCAAGGAAAGGAATAGAAAAGTTGAATAGAAACAAGGAGAGACTTACTTGTGAAGATGTATTTGGTGAGAATATTGGGAAGAAATTTTTTGGAAAAGGATGAGAGGAAAAATAAAAAACAAGAGGAAGAGATGAGGCAAAAGGAGATTGAAGAATTAAAGCAAAGGATAGATCAATTGCTCAAAAAAGTTACAAGTTGGTACTTGAAGATCAAGACACGGGTCACATGGCCTATTGAGAATATTATTCAAAGAAGAAAAATACAAGAAACGATGGCAGAAAATTAGGCAAAGGTAAAGTTTGTTGAGAAAAGAAAGTTATAGGTTGAGATGCATGATATTCCAATTATGTTTGACGATGAACAAAATCCTTTGTTGGTTGATGAACATGTTGATGTTGAGATTAATGATATGGTTGTTGTTGATACTCAAGTAGTTGATGAATTTTTTTATGAACAAGTAGAGAAGGTTGTTGATGTTGTTGATAATAAGGTTGATAATGACAATGTTGCAGATTTATTTGCTAATGAGATATATGCAAATTTTCAAGGTTGTTGAGAAACAGGATGAATCATGAACATGAAATGAAGGAATTAGTACCTTTCCATGGTCATATGTCTTGAATTTTTTTAACAATATGAAGAATCTACCCTTGAATCTCTAAAAAATGCTACCTTGATGACTTGAAGTGGTGAAACCCTAGCTTGCTTAACTTAAGAACATGATGAGTGGTGAATGAATAATGAATGTGTTATGAATTAGGGTTTAGGGACTTATATTTAAAGGAAAGTCACCTTATTTACCCATTAATTAGATCCCTCAGGCTAACATGGAAAAAAATTAAACTTAAAACCTCATTTGTCCCACTCAAACCCCAAAAATCGCTCAAATGGGACTCATTCATGATCAAGGGTGAATGGGTCCCACCTAGATGGGACTAATTTACCCCTAATGGTGAATGGGTCCCATAGGGGCCATTTTTGCTATCTAGGATGCCAAAAACTAAGAAAATTAGGTTTATATTATGAATATGTTAGTTATTTCATCAAATTAGGCCTCAGGATGCACAATATGGGGTCATAGGTGCCTATTAATGATGATGTAAAGGTCAATTAGGACTTGAGACACAACATTAAATGTGAAAGTGTGATTAAATACACTTTACACCATGAAAATGAGGTCCACAGCCTAGAAAGACACAAAATCCAATGTGAATGTGTAAAACACATTACAACACTAGATTAACATTAAGTTTATTTTACAAGCCTTCTAGATTAATGTGATAATGTAATTAAATATATTTTACAATGTTGAATTAAGGGGAAAATGGTTCCATTAAACTTGAATGCTTAATAAGAGCCTAGAAAATTGTGAAAGTCATTCACAACACTTTACAACACCTTTATAAGACATCACTAAATTCATTTTATTCAATTTGCAAGGGTCTAAGACCTAGTGTGGATGTGAAAAACACCTCAAAACACTAAATAAAGGCCTCATTAAGTTCAATTTGTCATCAATTATTCCCATACCAAGCAATAAATTCTTTTTTCTATGGTAGATTTATCCCCCACTTTAGTGAGAGTATGAACTTCCTTCAAATTCACACTAAAGTAGTCATTCAAGAGGGGTCCAATTGTACTAGTATGGGCGAAAAAGGATGAAAAAAATAAAAGGAGGTTGCACAAGCCCCCAAGATCTAAGATCCTAAGTAAAACTAGCATAAACACAAAAAGACATGCACAAGGTGAATGATTTGTAGCAAAACAAGATACATGATCATGCAATGGAAAAAACTAGAAGGAAGAGAAAAGTGAAAACAAAAAAGGTGGATCAAGATTTGACCATTTGTCCAACATGTTGTGCATCAGATCTAGGTTGTTTGTCCAAAAATGCATACTCACTTTGAGGTGACAGAAGTCTGGGTTGTCCACTGGGTGAGAAGTCATAAGAGGTGAGACACATATAGCCCATATGTGCTCACAGACATGTAGGTGGCTATGGGTAAATTCATGCCTCGAAGTGGGCTTCCCACTGAACCATACCAAAGTTATACATCCTGATAACTTTAATAAGGTGCCAAAAAAATGGTCGTCGAGCTCTGTGAGGTAAGCAAAACTTCATATCCTTGAAACTCATAGACATTGTAAGTGGTGTAAGGAATGGTCAAAGATATTTTCTTAGTTCGTGTGAGGTCTCATCTTAGGGTACATTGTGGTTAATGTCTCGAAGAGAGGATGTGTCAAGGAAGTATCACATTCTTGGATGGAATCAATCCTAATGACACCACCAAGAAGAGAATGCATCACAAGAAGAAATAAATCATATAATGAAATTTGAGTGTCGACATATGCCCCCACTTTAAAGTGGCTACGAACACCATTATTGTGAGAAATTGCTTTAAAGTAGAAGAACGAGACATGAGAGCTTACTCAGAAAGCCCTATGCCAAGTCATATGTTTCCAATAAGCTACGATATGAAAAAGGTAGTATGTCACATGCGAGCCAACTTAAGGCATGTCATCCACATCCCAAGCTTGCTCTTATATGTTCATGAAAGTTTAATGACTAGCCCAAGGAGGCAACAACAAGTAACCAACGAGGACAAGGTTTTCTAACCCCTTGCCCCCACTTAGTGCATAACAAGGGTGAGCCAAAGTGATTAATGAAATAAATGGTGACAGTCAAAATCAGTATCAATTAGAGAAATTAGGTGCCCCACACAAGGAAGAACATTGAACTCCTTAAAATATTAGATTTTATGACTCAAATCCCTACATTCATTAGTGGAATGACCATGAACTCTATGGTAGGTACAAAATGAAGTCTCGTAATAGAATTTCTTATGAGTTCTTGGTGGAAGGGTGATCAAGTGATCTTGGAGAAGTCTAGACAAGATACCTTATTGATCAATGGGAGAAGGTGTGTATGTAGGTTGTAGCAATGATACCTCTTGCTTAGTACAAGATTTCATACCTACGGAAGATTTCTTAGATTGCAAGATTTTGTTTTCTCCTTTCTAGGAGGGTGTAAAATCTAAATAATTTAAATCATTAGTATTTTGTGAGATGGCATTGACATTAAGAAAAGGTTTAGTTGTTTGTTTGATTATTGGCAAAGGAGAATGATGAATACCACTAGTGTCGATTAGTTCAGGATGCTTTATAGTTAAAGTTTTTTTAGAGGAATTGTTGCTAATATTATTGATGTTGAATGAAGGCCTAGTTATTTCTATCAAAGGACAATAACCAATACCATGAGTCATTTGTTGCATGATAGGATCTATAGGGTTACAAATACCTTCTTCATTAGCACCACATCCTTTTCCACTGTATCCAAGTTGTTTCATAAGCTCATAACCTTGTCCATAAATATTTTTCATTAATTTTGGATCGGGTGGTGGTTAGTGATTAGAATCAACAAAGGTGGTTGTGTAATTTTTTATGTTGTCTAAAGCTATTGAGGTGGATGATTTGGAAGGGTTGTTTGAGTTGTGCATTGAAATTATTGGTTTTTCATTTGCCTTATTTGAATCTTTTTTTATGATCTTGTAGTCACCCATGAATTCATGTTCGAAATCCAAGGAATCCCAATCATCTTCTAATAGCTTGGTAACTTGTTCAATGGGTTGTGTGCCTATTAGTTGCACAAGTTCTACTTGTGTGGTTGATATTGATGTGTTTAAGGGTTTGTCTTTGTTTTGATCAAGTTGTAGGACACTATAAGGTTTAGGATCAAAATCAATGGTGATACTTTTTTGTTGTGAATGTACTTATTTTTTTGATGAAGAGTGGAAGGCACCCCATTCATTGCATGAATCCACGGTCTGCCTAAGATAATATTACATGAAATTTTATGAGGCATAACATGGATTGGTGTATTCAATGTGACCACTCCAACTGTAAGAGGTAGAATGATGACCCCGAGTGGTTTTTTTTCAATATTTTCAAATCCATGAATAGATAAAGAATCAGGTGGAATGTTTGATTGATCAATGCCAAGCATATCCAGAAGGCTCACACTACACACATTAAGGGCATAAAAAGTATCTAAAAGAGTTCTCTTTATCCCTTCTGTTTTGTATTGAGTGATGATCATGAAAGTATCATTTTGTTTAACCAAATCCAAAGAGGGGAGTGCACTTTGGTGGAAAAAAATTTCGGCGTTTAGTCCTTGAATCATGGCTACTATAGTAGTTAGTGGCACATTAGAAGGGATAGGAAATTGTTGTAAGGTTGTTTGAATCATGTTGTGATAGTGAGGGGAGGCTTGAATAAGGTCCCACAATGATATCTTATCAGGAGTATTCTTGAGTTGCTTGACAAGATCATACTCCTTTCAACCTGGTAAGAAATGGTTAGGTAGGATAGGATTAGGAAAAGGTAAGGGTGTCAGGGTTGGTTGTGGTGGTTATAGATTGTTTCAAGTGTTATACATATGAGCAATGGTATTATGATTCAGTTGCTATGAAACATTATTCTTAGGAGGGTAAAGGAAAATTTTAGGTTTATTTTGAGTTTATTGTTTGTGTGAAGGTAGGTAGAGAATTAGAGAGTTGTTAGGATTTCCCATGGGGTATGTATGAGGTCCACTGATCGAGGGGGGTCTAATGCACACTTATGCATTCATAACCTCAACTGTCTTGGTTTGATGTATCTCTAATAAAGAGAAATTGAGAATCACCTTTTTATCTAAGGAGGACACATTATTATTGTTGCTTTTTTCTAGCACCATGATATTCTCCCTAGAAGGAGAGTTTTTAGAAGAACTACAAATCAAATTTTCTTGACATCCATGGATTGGTTCTTCTAAAATGACTGCATCACAAGGAGGGGAATTATCAATGGTTGAATTTACATGTTTATTGATAGTGGGGAAATGAGGGGAAGACTCTATTTGATTTCCATATTTCCCTAAGGTCTCATTATTATGTTCCATATTGTCTACCCTACAAGGAGAGCTTGTAGTATGTTCAACCAAGGGTAAATTTTGTAAAGTAGCTTCATCACAAATGGGGGAAGTATCAAGAGAAGGAACACTATGGTTTTCAAATAGATTATCCCAAATAGTAGGAGCATGAGGGAAGGGAGGGTCAAGACTCTCATGACTCTTAATAGGTATATCTTCTAACATCAACTTATACTCTTTGCATTGAGGAGGGATATTAGGAGATAGACAAGTTTGATTGTCAAGGCTATGGAGACTAGGTAAGGTGAATTTTAGGAATGTTTCTATGATGTCATGTTCTTGTTGTCTAACATCCTCCAAAGGGGAATGAGGAGATAGAAAAACAAGACCCTCAATGCTTGTACCTTCCTTCACCAAGATACCTTCATCACTAATAGGAGAGGTATAAGGAGAAGAGCAAGTATGATTGTGATGATTTTCTACACCACCATTCTCACCAATGGGAAATGCAAGATTAAAGATTGTACCAATGGTTTGATCATGTTTCTTAAATACCTCATTGTTGGAATCAAAATTGAACTCATAAGAGGGAATGTTGTATTTATGCAATCCATTTTAAACCAAATCAAATCCACATCATTTGAAAGAAAACATGCTATGATGAAAAATAAAAGAAAGTGCAATGCAATGATCTAAGGGGAAATGCTGAAATGAAATTTTCCAATGTAAAAGAAGTAATTTTCTTATTACATTATTCAACAACCTAAAAGATGAAAAGTTGGAAATGCAAATGTGAGATTAAAAAATGCATGAAATTAGTTAATATGAGCTAGATATAATGAAATTAATGTTACAAAAATGTAGCCAACTGATACAACTAGGTAATGGCATCAATGAAAAGACTAGAAACAAGGTTTTTAGCTTTTAAAATGCAGTTGCAGGGGTGAAAAGGGACTAATTCGCCCAAAGTGGTGAATGAGTCCCAATAGGGATTTTTTAAAGAATTATTAGAAATTTATGAATGATTTTGATGTTTTATAATTCTATGTTCCAAACCTAAGTTAAAAATTTAAAAATTCAGAAAATTTTAATGGTTTTACATGCCAAAAATGCAACCTAAATGCACTTTTCATGAATGCAAAATTTGAAATGTAGCATGCAAATTAACTAAAGCAAACCCTAATGCAAAGTAAATTCAAGGCTAGATCTATGATGAAGTACTCCAAATCAGAAAAGAAGAGTATTCAAAAGGCGGGCTCACCAAAACGAATCATTGATTTTATGGGTTCTATGTACTTCTCTTGCGCTCGTAGGTTTTTTCACTTAAAAGGAGAGAAATAGGCCAAAAACCTAGGCAGTTCACTGAAGATTAATGTAAATATGAATGAAATGTGTCTAAATAGGATGATCTAAATTTAGGAAGTTGGTAAAATATATTGATTATTAAATAGACACTAGAGAAATGCATGTTGTTTGAAAAGACATTGTTATATGTAAACCTAAACTAAATGACCTAGAAATGAAGGTAAATTGTAACATAAATTGATTAAACTGAATGTGTGGACTTGTAAACTTTCTAAGGACTAGAAATTACTCTGAAATTCTAAAGATACTAATTTTTAGGCCTAGTGGGACTCATTTTTCATTTTGGGCCAATTAGTCCCAGTTCTAGAAAACTATACTGAGGCCGTTTTTTGCCAAATGGGTGTCCAAATCTACAAAAATATTTAGGAAATAGGTACATTGGGACTCATTTGGCACTTTGGGTGAATTAGTCCACTTTGGGTTTTTTGAAAACTCAAAAATGGAATCTAAAGCTTCCAATTTTCTCAATTTGTACCTCCATGTGTCTGGATCTAAAACCTTGATTTTCAAGGTTTTAAGTGACTTTTTGTGAGGATTTTGTCCTTGAAAAAGTGGAGATAAATTCAGCAAGTCTTCAACCTAATATCCAATGATTCCCAAGCCTTCAAGAATTCTAAATCTGCAAGCACACAAGAAAAGAAGAGGAAATAGTGAATGTTAGGGCATGGGGGTTTTCCTTGGTCAAACCCCTTTTGAGGTAATTAAACCAAATGAATAAATAAGATGTAGCATGAACATGAAATGAAGGAATTAGTACCTTTCCATGGTGATAGATCTTGGATTATTGCAATCATATGAAGAATTTTCCCTTGAATGTCTAAAAAATGCTATCTTGATGACTTGAAGTGATGAAACCCTAGCTTGTTTGACTTGAGAACATGATCAGTGGTGAATGAATAATGAATGTGTTATGAATTAGGGTTTAGAGACTTATATTTATAGGAAATTCACCTTATTTACTCGTTAATTGGATCCCTAAGGCTGACATGGAGAAAAATTAAACTTAAAACCTAATTTTTCCTGTTGAAACCTTCAAAATGGCTCAAATGGGACTTATTCACCATCAAGGGTGAATGGGTCCCACCTGGATGGGAATAATTCACCCCTAACGGTGAATGGGTCCCATAGGGGCCATTTTTGCTAGCTAGAATGTCGAGAAGTAAGAAAATCAGGTTTATATGATGACTATGTCAGTTATTTCATCAAATTAGGGCTTTGGACACAAAATTCAATGTGAAAGTATGATTAAATACACTTTACACCATTAAAATGCAGTCCACATAGCCTCAAAAGACACAAAATCCAATGTGAATGTGTAAAAAAATTACAAAACTAGATTAACATTAAGTTTATTTTACAAGCCTTCTAGATTAATGTGATAATGCAATTAAATATATTTTACAATGTTGAATGAAGGGGAAATAGGTCCATTAGACTTGAATAATTAGTAGGAGCCTAGAAAAGTGTGAAATTCATTCACAACACCTTTACAAGACATCGTTAAATGCATTTTATTTTGTTTGCAAGGGTCCAAGACCTAGTGTGGATGTGAAAAACACCTTACAACACTAAATCAAGGCTTCATTAAGTTCAATTTGTCATAAATTATTCCCATATCAAGCAAGAAACACTTTTTTCTATGGTACAATTCCTCTATATGTACCTTTCATTCTTCTATATGTCATAATCATTTCATTTGTCTTATGCTTTCCTTTTGAGGATGACACAAGGCATCAAGACATTTAGGTCTCTTCCATGTTGACCTGAAAGGAATTTTCTTTGTTTTCTCTCTCTTTGTGTCATTCTTCTAGTTCTATGAATATTTGGGGAATGATGACAGTTCAATGCTCTATGACAATATTGTAGCAAAGACATACTGAACCAAAATCCATAGATCCCTTATGTATTTTTGGGGGAAACTCTTCCTTCCTATTTGATGAAAATTTATTTTGGAAACATATGACTTCGCATAGGGTTTTTCGAGGAAAGATCTCATGTCTTAGGAAAAATATCTAGCTATCTTTTCTTTTTTCTTGTGACGCACCCTCTTCTTGGTGGTGTCATTGGGTTTGACATCCTCCAAGAGTGTATGATCTACTGTCATGGCATGATGCAAATTAGGCATCCCATAAGTGATGATCTAACACCCTTGACTTGTCCTCTCTTGGAGATATTAGACACAATGCTCCCTAAGAAGAATACCTTTCCACAAACAAAGCAAAATCCACTTTAACAAAAATTACATACATGAAATTCAAAAGAAATTACAAAAGCTTTACATTGTGTTGCCTTATCAAAATTGTTAGGAGTATAACTTCAATATGGTATAAGAGTCTAATATGGTTCTCTCATTTTCCACCTCATTGGAATAACTCACCTAGTCTACAGACTAAAGTTCCACTACCTCAAAGTGAGCAGCATATATTATGGACAAACAACCCCATTTGACATCGTGTTGGGATGGCTGTGCTTGATACTTTTGTTTATTTTTCTTGGCCTTTGATAGGGTATGATTATGTATCTTTGTTATTACTTCATACTTAAGTGTAAGTTTGACATGGTGTCATCCTCTCACTAAAGTAGGGGAAAAATATAGTAACGAAAAAAGTATCCCTTTTCCTTACTTGATTTGGGAATAATTATCATTGAATTAACCTAATTTTTTTGAGGGTTTAATGTGTTGTAACACATTCACATTGGTCTTGGTTCTCCTTGTAATAAAATGAACTTAATTTGTACCTTATTTAAGTGTTGTAAAGTGTTGTAACACACTTTCACACTTATCTAGGGCCCTCTTAATTAATTATAGTTAATTAGAGTTAATTAGCTCCTTTCATTCAAATTTAAGCCTTATTTATGACATCTCCTCAAGATCTATCCTGACACTCATAATTCAAATTACATAACATTTAATTGGGAAAAATTAAGGTCCTAGAAATTGGTGCTAGGACCCATTCGCCCTAGGTAGCGAATGGTTCCTCACTCTAGAGGACCCCCCTTTATCAACATTTTTCAACTAGGTTTTTAGTGTTCTTTTATTCCTCGAAGGTAAGGTCCTAGAAAATAGTGCCAGGACCCATTTGCCTTAGGTGTAGAATGGGTCCTCCCTTAATGAGGAACCCCCTTTTGAATTACATTCCAGTGAGAATTTAATAATATTTATTTCTAGATTTGGTGTCAGCTTGAATTGTTTGAATTTTAGGGTTAATCTCTTGATTTAGTATAAATAATCAGTTAATTCACATTGTTTCTATTGGGAAAGTGTTAGATGTTGTGAATGTGTTGCCGATATGTGGCTGTCATTGATGTCAACACTATTAGCATGATTGTATTGAAGGATGTATATGTCAAGGGTATTGAGAAAATTGTTGAAGGAGATGTTACAGAGTTGTTGGTTCCCAGTGGAAATGTGTAATTCATGAAGGTGTTTTATTCTATACATGAAAGATCAGATGTTGTGAACTAGAGGGTTTATTGTTGAGAATATCTAGTTCATCTACTAGAAGTTTTAGAGATCTGCGTGAATATTTGATCGTGTTGTGGTCTGACACTGTTCCTAAGTGAAGTTTGTGTGATTCTAGTGATCTTAGTTGTTGTGGATGCTTCTCTATTAGTTCCTAGTGTTTTTGGATAATTCTAGATCATTCTCTATAATTTTTGTATGTTCGCATTGATCAGTGTGCTCGTGGTTGAATATTTTTCTTATGCATGTTTGGGTTTTCATGTTCCTGGCTGACATGATGGTGGTAACGTGTTGTGGATCCTTGAAGAGTAAAATTTAAATGTTTGGTGTGATCATGGATACTTTTTTGGGTCACATCATTGTTATGGATAATAGTGTTTGATCCACATTGAAAATTTATTTGTAAATTTTGGCCGACATTGTAAATATTTTTTATATTTTTTTGGCCAACTAAGTTGTTGATATAATTCATGATGTGGATATATAAGAGTGATTGTTTGAGCGACGATGAAAGAGAGAGTGTGTGTATGTCAAATATGTGAATGCGAAAATATCTCTTGAAGGCAGAGTAGAGTGTGTTGAAGTGAGTAGAAGAGTGAAGAAGTTTTTTGTAATTAACTGGAATTGTAATCAGGCTTGTGAAGAAGCTATTTTCTCAGTTCATGCCCTTTGGATTTAATCAAATTTGGTTTGTATTGTTGGGCAGTGAGCCAGTTGTATTTGAGGAGTGAGCTCTAGGCAGTGTGTGTGAATGCATGTGCATTCCCCTTATTATTTCCATTATAATTTTAATAGGGTATAATATTGTGGACTAACATCCACCATGGTTTTTTCCCTAAGCATGTTTCCACATAAAAAATATTGGTGTTCTTTGTGTTTCTGATGTGTTGATTGTTTATGGTTTATTTGTTACTCATCATATCTATGATTAAGTTAAGTTTGCAAATTTTAATATTCTATGACAACTAATTCACCCCCCCTTTCAGTTGTCTATCCTTGTTTTTCCAACAATTGGTATCAGAGTAAGTTCCTTCAAAGAATTTTAAAAGCTTGAGGTGATCCACGATGACATCATACAAGAAGGACAACCCTAGATTCGATGGAACTAACTACTCACTGTGGAAAATCAGGATGGAATACCATTGAAGATGTATTGGTGAAGCTTCTGGAAGATTACAAGGAATCCATATGTTATTCTTGTGAATGGTCCCTCCACTGCTGATGAGATCAAAGAGGCTAAGAATAATATCATGGCTATTGAAGCTTTGGTGAGTGCTTTGATAGATTCAGAGATGAAAAATGTGATAGGTCTCAAGAAAGCTCATGAGATTTGGATGAAGCTAGAAACTTTGTATGAAGGAGATGCATAGATGAAGATGGCTAAGATATAGAGTTTGAAGGGAAAGTATGAAAATTTGAAAATGAGTGAAGATGAAAATAACACTTCTTTTATGCAAATAGTAAATGAAATAGTGATGGGTATTAGATGTGCAAGGTGGTTACCTGGAAGAGGATGACATTGTAGCTAAAATACTCAGATCCTTTCCTCCCTCCTACAAAGTGAAGTCTCATGACATTGAAGAACTCAGATCAATAACAAATATGACAAGAGATACATTGATTAGAAAACTTGCTACCTTTGATTTGAGTGAATTTGGTGAATTTTTTCCAAAGACTAAATGTACATTTAAGGCTACTGTATCTAGAAGAAAAAAAAAAAGATATGATCTAGGAGAGTGTTCTAGAAAGACATCCAAGTATGATGAACAATTTAAATAGCTTGAAGATCAAGAAAGAGAGGTAGAAGAATTGGAAGCACTGATTATGAACAAAGAAGATAGAGGAAAAGGTAAGTATGAAGGAGTGTTACCTATTAAATGTTTTTCTTGCAGTTAAATAGGTCATTTTGAATCAAGGTGTCCTAAAAGAGTTCCTAGATCTAAGCCTAACAAATCTAGATTCCAAAAGAAATGTTACTATGCTGAAGGAGTAACTGATGATGAGTCTGATAAGGATAATGGAAATGAGGATTAATGTGTGTTCCTTGCTATCAAGGAAAATGGTCTGGTGGCTACTGAATCTGCTAAAGATGAGAAAGCTATTGTAGCCTGAGTTGAAGAAAAGGATGAGTGGGTTATTGGTAGTGGATGCTCACATCATATGACTAGTGACAAAAGAAAATTTTTAAGTCTAGAGAAGTTTGACAGTGGAGTTGTAAGATTTGGAGATAACAATGTTGGTGTGATTCATGGTAGAGGATCTATTTGTCATGGTGGTAAGCATAACATTGATGATGTTATTTATGTTGAAGGTTTGAAGAACAACCTGCTGAGTGTTGGATAGATGGTGGACAAGGGCTACGATCTTTAGTTCAAAGATGGAAGATGTAGGATACTTGGAAGCTCTAGAAATATGATTGCTTCAAGTAAAAAGATAGAAGGTAATATTTTTCACTTGAATACTGCTAGTGAAAGTTGTTTAATTGCTCAATTAGATGAAATCTAGTTATGGCATAAGAGTCTATGTCATGTGAATTTTGATAACATTGTCAAAGTAATCTCCTCTCAATCAATAAGAGATCTACCTAAGCTAGTGAAGCTTGCTAACATAATTTGCAAGGAATGTCAAATGGGAAAATGGACTAAAGTCTCTTTCTAGAGAAAATAACATCAATCAAATGGTTTACTGGAGCTGTTACATATTGATCTCTTTGGTCCCTCCATAGTCAGAAGTATTCATGGAGAAAGGTACTTTATGTTGATTATTGATGATTATTCTAGGATGATATGGGTTTCTATTTTAAGAGAAAAATGTGAAGCATTGGAAAAGTTCAAAAGTTTCAAGGCTATGGAAGAGAATGAGAAAGGCCTGAAAATAAAATGCTTAAGGTCAAATAGAGGTGGTGAGTTCATCTTCATGGAATTCAATTCCTTTTGTGAAGAGCGTGGAATCATAAGACAGTTATCTACTCCTAGAACCCCTCAACAAAATGGAGTTGTAGAGGAAGAAAAAAACAATTCTGGATTCTGCTAGAACAATGATGATAGAAGGAAATGTGCCTCACATCTATTGGAGTGAAGCTGTAAGCACTATTGTGTACACTTTGAACGGGGTAAATGTCAATGGTAATTATAGTAAGACCCCTATTGAGCTGTGGTTTGGTTATAAGCCTATTTTTAAATATTTCAAGATCCTTGGAAGCAAGTGTTATATCAAAAGAGATGATGACATAGAAAAGTTTGATGCAAGAAATGATGAAGGAATCTTTCTAGGTTACTCTACTAAGATCAAGGCTTACTGGTGCTATAATAGAAGATTGAGAAAAATGGTTAAGAGTGGAAATGTTAGAGTTAATGAGGACTCTACTAAATCATCTAGATATTGTGGATATGATTCATATGAAGATAGCACAAATAAAGGAAAGAATGCTCAGACACAGAATCAACTTCAAATTATTCCATATGTTCTAGTAAAACAATCTCAATTTGTTCCGGTAAATCAAGTAAGTTAGGAAGCAGAGACAAGTGCAAGTGCAAAAGAAATAACAAAAGAACCAGAAGTTTGAGAGAGTCCCAAAGTTATAAGGTATGTAAAGTTGAATCATTCTAAAAATCAAATTATAGGAGACAAGAATAAAGGTGGGCAAACTAGAAGAAATATTGCAAAAGAGTATTTCTTGATTTCCAATATTGGACCTAAAGATGTCACTAAATCCTACCAAGATGAACACTAGATGGAAGCTATGAAGGAAGAGTTGACATAGATTGAAAAGAATGAGGCATGGACACTTGTTCCCAGACCCAAAGACGAAAATATGATTGGTACTAATTGGGTATTTTGGAACAAGTTGAATGAACAAGGTGAAGTGGTCCAAAATAAAGCAAGACTGGTATGTAAAGGGTATTCACAAATGGAAGGTATTGATTTTGAAGAAACCTTTTCCCTTATTGCTAGAATTGAAGTTTTTAGACTATTTCTTGCCTTATGCTACATATAAGAACTACAAAGTCTATCAAATGGATATAAAGTCAACCTTTCTAAATGGAGAACTAGAAGAAGTATACATTGAATAGCTGGATGGATTTCAACTGACTGACAAGGAAAATATGGTCTGTTGATTAAAGAAAGCTCTATATGGACTTAAGCAATCCCCTAGAGCCTAGTATGCTAGATTGGATAAATATTTACTGAAGCTTGGATTCAATAAAGTTACTATTGATAGAAACTTATATTTCAAGTTGGATCATGATAAGGAGTTAATTATTGAGGTCTTTGTTGATGACATTATTTTTGGAGGAGATGATAATCTATGTATGAGGTTTGTAGATGAAATGAAGAGTGAATTTGAGATGAGTATGATTGGAGAAATGAAGTTCTTTTTGGGATTGCAAGTTACTTAGTTAGATGAGGGAATTTTCATATCTTAGTCCAAATATGTGAGAGAGTTGCTGAAGAAGTTTTGCATGCAAGACTCAAAGCCAAGTGGTTCTCCCATGGTAACCAGATACAAGTTAACACAAAATGATGATTCTTCTAAGGTGAATCAAACAAGATACAGGTCAATGATTGGGGGATTTCTCTATTTAACTCATAGTAGACCTAAAAAATTATGAATGTTGTATGTATGGTTGCTAGATTTCAAGCCAATCCAAAAGAATAACATGTGATTGATGTTAATAGAATCTTCAAATATCTGAAAGGAACAATTAATTTTGGACTTTGGTATCCAAAGGATGATGATCTCAATTTGAGTGCATATACTAATGCAGATTGGGGTGGAGATGTAGATGACATAAAAAGTACTAGTGGTGGTGCTTTCTTCCTAGAGAAGAAGCTGGTGTCTTGGTTGGGGAAAAAATAGAATTCTATTTCTCTATCTATTGCTGAAGCAGAGTATATTTTTGTTGCCAATAACTATACTCAAGTGATGTGGATGAAACAAATGCTGAAAGATATCAGGGTGGTATACGAAGAGCCTATCGCCATATACCGTGATAATTCAAGTGCAATAAATATCTCAAAGAATCTGGTGCTACACTCTAAGACCAAATATATATCAATCAAGTTTCACTTCTCTAGGGAGAAAGTGATTGAGAAAGAAGTCAGACTGGAGTATGTGCCTACCAAGGAAAAAATTGTAGACATCTTCACGAAGCCATTGCCAAAGGATACTTTTGAGTATCTAAAAGGAATACTAGGGGTGATTACCCCTCCTAATAAGAACTAAAGATGCATTTACTTGCATTAATTTGTGTGCTTCATTGCTATATTCTCATCTGGAATGATGTTTATGTGGTTGCTACTTAGGGGGATTAGTCAAAAGTGTAGATATGTGGTTCAGAGTGTTTATGTGGAAAGGTAATGCTTACCTTTTCCATTGATGTCAAAAGGGGAGAAGAGCAATGTGAAAAATATTTTTGAGGAGAACAATAGTGGAGAAGAAGAGTCAAAATATAAGGAGAAGCAAGTGTGTTAGGTTGATGGTATTTTTGAGATCATGTGTTTCCATCAATGCCAAAGGGGGAGATTGTTGGGAAAGTGTCAGATGTTGTGGATGTCATTGATTTCAACACTATTATCATCATTGTATTGAAGGTTGTATATGCTGAGGATATTGAGAAAATTATTGAAGGAAATGTTGTAGAGTTGTTGGTTTCTAGTGGAATTGTGTAGGTCATGAAGGTGTTTTGTTCTATACATTGAATATCAACTATTGTGGACTAAAGGGTTTATTGTTGATAATATCTAGTTCATCTACCAGAAGTTTCAGAGGTCCGCATGAAGATTTGATCGTGTTGTGGTCTGACAGTGTTTCTCTAGTCTTTGTCAGTGTTCCTAAGTGAATTTTGTGTGATTCTAGTAATCTCAATTGTTGTGGATGCTTCTCTATTAGTTCTTGGTGTTTTTGGATGGTTCTAGATCATTCTCTATCATTGTTGTATGTCCCTATTGATCGATGTGCTCGTGGATGAAGATTTTTCTTGTACATGTTCGGGTTTTCATATCCCTGTCCGACATGATGGTGGTAACGTGTTACAGATCCTTGAAGAGTAAAATTTGATTTTTTGGTGCATTCATGGATACTTTTCCAGGTCACATCATTGTTATGGTTGACGGTGTTTGATCCACATTGAAAATTTGGGCTGACATTGTAAATATGTTTTATATTTTTCTAGCCAACTAAGATGTTGATATAATTCATGATGCAGATATATAAGAGCGATTGTTTGAGTGAAGATGAAAGAGAGAGTGTGTGTATGCCAAATGTTTGAATGTGCGAATATCTCTTGAAGGCATATCAGAGTGTGTTGAAGTGAGTAAAAGAGTGAATAAGGTTTTTTGTGCTTAATTGGAACTATAATCAGGGTTTTGAAGAAGCTATTTTCTCAGTTCATACCCTATGGATTTAATCAAATTTGGTTTGTATTGTTGGGAAATGAGCCCCTTGTATTTGAGAAATGAGCTCTAGGTAGTGTTCCTGAATGCATGTGCATTCCCCTTATTATTTCCATTATAGTTTTAACAGGGTATAATATCGTGGACTAACATCCACCATGGTTTTTCCCCTAACAGGGTTTCCACATACAAAATCTTGGTGTTGTCTATGTTTCTGATGTGTTGATTATTTATGGTTTATTGCTTACTCATCAGATCTAAGATTAAGGTAAGTTTGAAAAGTTTAATATTCTATGACAACTGATTCACCTCCCCCACTTATTTTTCTATCCTTTCTTTTCCAACAGTTTCACCTAGCAATTTTTTGAGACATACTAGAAACTTTACAAGAGCATTATAGAGTTTACAAGAGCATATCAAAGGAATTTCAAGAAATATTATCAATATTTTATTGCAGCAATTCAAGATCATTTCATCATGATAAATATTTAGTGCATTCATGCATGTTTTTGATCTAAGAAAGTTGATGTAGCGTTAAAGACTTATTTTAATTATTTTTCACATCTTAAATTCAAGGATCATGATCTACATTATTCATACCACTATCTATTAGTTTATATATTTTCATTACAAGACATCTCCCAAGGAATCAACATTACATGATTTTATGATTCAATTACATTATTTCATCATTTGGTTCAATTACCTACAAGGGGTTTGACTTAGGAAAACCCCTATTCACTATCAATCAACTAGTTTTTCTCTCCTTGAATGTGTGTTTGCATATTTATAGGTTGAAGATCAAGAGGAAGAGATGTTTAGGGAAATGTTACAAAAGTTGACAAGTTGCAATATTGACCTTCAAAGTGCAATAAAAAAAATTGAAGCTATAGAATTAAGTACAAGTTTTCAGGAGTTAAAAACTGGGAATCTGAGAGTGCAAACATTAAGGAAAATAACCTAGATCTTAGTTTCAAAAACCCTAAGAAGGACCCATTCGCCACTAAAGTCGAATGAGTCCTTTATTCCCTAAAAATAGGCTTCTTGCATCAAGGTGCACACCTCTTTAAGCTCTAAAAACTCCCCTCATAGTTGCTATAACAATTAGGGTCAATTTTATATTGTTATTTATATATCTTGTCCCTCAAAATTGCATAAATTGTAGTGATTTTGTGTGGAGAATTCTAGTGGTTTATCTTGATCCATTCATCTTGGAAAACCTTAATTTTTTTCACCTAATCACTTGTAAATCTAACTTTTGTTGAGCATTTTGAATTTTAAAAATTGCTACAACTGATTCAACCCCCCTCTTAGTTGTCTTGTTTAACAATTGGTATCAAATAAAGGTTCCTTAGAGAAGAGCTTAATCGCTTAAGGAAGGTCCAGAATGGTGAGAAAGATTGTTATTGAGTGTCCTAAGTTTGATGGGACTAACTATGCACTCTGGAAAATGAATATGGAAGGATATCTATCATATTGTGGATATGTGATCAAGAAGTCTATTTAGGACCAGTATGTTCCTTCAACAAATGGTCCAAGTATTGTTGATGAGATCAAAGTGTATAAAATCAACAATAAGGTAAGATTTATTATTTTTAATAGTCTTTCACAATCTGAAGTAGTTAAAGTTATGAATTTGAATACTACTAAAGGGGTCCGTGATAAGTTGGAAATGATGTATGAAGGAGATGAAAAGGTAAAAAAAGAAAAGTTGTAGAACTTGGAGGAATAATTTGAGATTTTATGAATGGGTGAAGATGAGAATATCAATTCCTACATGTAGAGGGGCCTTGGTGCACAAGTAGATGAATCCAGGATAGTGAAGAAGGTATTCAAAACTCTCCCTAATATATATAGTGAAAAAGGTATCTCCTATATAGGAAATTGTGGATTATAATACTTATATTAAAGATCAGTTGATTGGTACTCTAACCTCTTATGAAATGAGAAAGCTTGGATTGAAAAATGGAACAAAGATAGAAAATTATTTCAAGGATACAAAAATGGAAGATCTGGATGAAGATAATCTTGATGAAGTGGAAGAAAGTTTTGTAAGAAGAATGAAAAAGGGCTACAGTAAGTATCAAGGTAAATGACCATTCAAATTTTTTAGTTGTGGAGGAATAGGTCATTATACTTCGAGATTTCCAAAAAAAGCTAAAAGAAACAAATAAAGACAAGATAAATAAAAAGGAAAGATGATCAAAAGATCATATTATGCCAATGAAGATGTTGGTATTTCTAATGATGAGTCTGATTATGGAGATATTGATGATAATGAATGCTTGTTCCTAGCTTTAAAAGATGAATCTACTACAACTAACACTGTAATATGTGTGAAGGAAAGTGATCGGGAGAAAGTTGAAGGTACTATGGTCTCTACACTTCATGTTAAACAAGAAGATAATTAATCGGTCATTGATAGTGGATGCTCAAGTCACATGATTGGTGACAAAAGTATGTTTGTTAGAATTGAGAAACATGGAGTCTTAGTTAAGTTTGGAGATGATTCTAGTGCTAAGATATGTGGGATAGGTTTAGATAGTTTTGATTGCAAACATAATATTGATGGTGTCTACTATGTTAAGGGTTTGAGACATAATCTCTTGAGTGTTGGAAGAAATGTGTAAAAAGGGATATAATCTTGTGCTCAAGGATGAAAACTATGAAATTAGGAAATGATAAAAAAATGGTGATTATTGCTAGTAAGAAGATAGGGGGTATGTGTAGGATCATGATGGGCCAAATAGTGGCAATATGATGGGTATTTGTAGGCTATGTGGCTGATGACTTTTTTTAACCCAAAATTGATGAAATGAAAAGGGTTTTTAAAGGAGATTCTCAGCTTTCCACCAATATAAATTATGCTTTACATTGAATTTAATAAATAATTATTATTTATTTTCTATTTGAATTATGACTAAAGTGTTGATTGATAGACTGATTTAAAAACATCTATAGATTTCAAACAATATCACATTTTTTGAATCCAAAACATGCGTCACATTTTATGCTTCACATACTATAGGATTAAAAAAATTAAAATTGGATTTCATGAAGTTTTGACCATGTTAAGATGGTCAGATATATGAGTTTTTAATATTTTTAAAAAGTTGCAATAAAAAATTCATAATTAATTATTTACTTGGAAAAAAATTACAAAAAAATATTCATCACATCAGGACATGAGTCCTCTACTTATATATAAAATTTTATAAAAAATATTATCATTTTATTGTGGTTAGGGTGGTCAGACAGACACTGCTTATTTTTTCCTTGAAATTTAAGTACTACTACATTGAAATTTCAAATTTTCACAAAATAGATTTTTTTTTTTAAATAAACCTAATAGTTTAGAAACTACATTCAATTTTCTATAGATTCTTTTGTTACATATTTTTGAAATAATATAGATAACTTATTCAAATTTTTATGTCAAGTTGCCTAACTCTGATTTTTCTAATTTTTTTGCCACTTAAGGGCCTATTTTTTCCATGATGATCTTGCACATACCCTAGAAAGAAACATTTATCAACTTAAAGGTGTTGATGAATATTGCTTTATATCTCAAATTAATGACAATTTTCTATGGGGCTGAAGGATGTGTTATATGAATTTTGAAAATATGGTGAGAATTAGTGCAGTACAAGCTGTGAGAGATTTACCAAGGATTACAAAGCTTGTTAATGTAGTCTATAAGGACTGTTGGTTTGGAAAGCATGCTAGAAACAACTTTAGGTCAAAGGAAAAATGTTGGAATTTTTTTCTCAAACTTACTGACATGAAACTCCTGAGAGAGAAAAATTGGTGAGACCCTTAGAATGTCTTGCTAACTAAGCAACTGTGTTCTAAAGATCAAAATCACTGAGACATTGGAATTGTCTTGCTGACAGTAGTCATTGGCAAGATATGGGGTTCTGGTGAGAGATTCCTAACTCATTCTGATGTGCTGACAGGTTGGCTTTCAATGTTTGTCTCATTGACAGTTTTGTTCATTTGAACTTTCGATATGATCTCCTGCTGATGGTTGTGGTCTTGCTGACAGATATACAACTTCGGTGAGAACTCTTACTGACAGTGTTGGTCTCGTCAATAGGTTTGTTTTCAATGAGAACTCTTTCCAATAGTGTTTCTCTCACCGAAAGGTATAAATTTGGTATGATCTCTTCCCGACAGTGTAGGTCTCGCCAACAGGTCTGCATTCGGTGAGAACTCTTGCCGATGATGCTAGTCTCGCCGACTGTTATATGTTCGGTGTGAACTCTTTCCAATAGAGCATGTCTCACCAATAGATTTGCACTTGATATGAGCCATTTCTGATAGATCTGAACATAATGAACATCGGTGTGAAGTCTTAGCGATAGAGTGAGTCTAGCCGACAAGTTTGCGCTTGATATTTCTCTTGTTGATGATGGTAGTTTTGCCAATAAGGATAGTTGTTTTCTTTGTGACATTGAGGAGACTTGGAAGATCTGTGTGACTTCTCAGGATGTTGTTGATAGCTTTGGTCATGCTGATGGTTCTAAGTTCAATATTTTTAGCATCGGGGAGACATGGTCTGGTGTCTCACCGACATGCGATTTATATTGAATGTTTTGACCAGATGACCATTCTACGTGGTCTATTTTGGACCAATAAGAGAAGTAGAAGGAGAACCATTCGTATTTGAAATATTGCGACCATTCTTGTGTGGAAGATCAATAGACCATGAACAAAAGGATTATTCTCTGTAACAGATGATGATGATCAGTGTTAGGGTAAGGATAGAGTTGTTCGATTGAACATGATTTTGATCACTGTGAATTCATGGTATGCTTTTGAGAGCATTGTGTCATTCTATACAAGGTTGATCAAGGAAATGTTGCTGCTGTTAATTTGACATCAAAAAGTGAATTTTGATCTCTATATGAATTTTTTTTTACTCTAATACAAAGATACGTTTCTTTGTGTGGTGGGTTTTTCTCTCGTAATGGTTTTCCCACGTAAATTTGGTGTCCAATTGTGTATGCGTTCATTTCTCTTTGTTTTTATTCTTTTTATGTGTATCTTATTGAACTGTAATTGAAAAATTTAAAGTCATATTTGCATTCTTCCCTGAGTTTTGGCATTAGGAGAGTTTGTTCCGCACCTAAGCTTTTATTACAAGTGGTATTAGAGCCTGGCTAGTTGTGTTATCCTTGAGGGTAGGTTTGATTTTTTGTGTCAATTCTGTTCAGTGGGAGTCTTATAGAATTCTGGTAATTTGAATTACAGATTAAGATGGGAAACACATCGAGAAAGATTGAAATTAAGAAATTCAATGCCATTAATTTTGAGTTGTGGAAACTCAAAATGGAATATCTGTTGGTTGATCATGATCTTTGGCTTGCTATGTCTTGAACGAAGCCTATAGGCATGAAGCAAGAGGATTGGGACCTCGCAGATCAAAAATCAAAGGGGCTAATAAGGCTCTATCTAGCAGACTCTATTCTTGTAAATGTTCATGAAGAAAACACATCTTCTTTGTGGAAAAGACTGGGAGCTATTTATCTGGGCAAGTCCTTGGTGAATAAGTTGTTCTTGAGGAAGAAGCTATACTCTTTGAAAGTTCCAGAAGGAGCATCTGTTGTTGATCATTTGAATGCTCAATTAGCATCTATGAGTGTGAAGATTGATAAAGAATATCGTTGTATGCTATTGTTATGTTATTTTCCAGATTCTTGGGATCACTTGGTGATGGCTATTGGGAGTATGACTTCCTCTTTTAAGATGGAAGATATTGTTGCTTCTTTGTTATCAGAAGAGATGAGAAGAAAATATTCTGAGATGGTGAAGGAGGCTCTTGTTATTCGAGGTAGATCAAAATAAAAAGGCAAGAAGAAGGACAAGAAGTCCAAATCAAAATCAGAAGGGAGATCAACATCTCCTAGTAAGATGTTCAAGGTGAAGTGTTGGAATTGTGGATAGCCTAGTCATGTCCAAAAGGATTGTAAAGAGGAGAAAAAGAAGAAGAAGAAGAATTCTTCTAACAATGATTCTTCTTAGAGTGATGCAGACGCTTTCATTGCAGCCATGGCTACTTAGGCATTAGATGATGTCTGGCTGATTGATTGCAGAGCATCTTTCCACATGACATCTCATAGAGACTGGTTCACTAAGTATGAAACATATGATGGTGGAAGGGTGTATTTGGCAAGTGATTCATCTCTAAAAATAGTTGGTTGTGGAAGAGTCATAATTTAGTTCCCTGATGGAAGAGTGAAGGGAATCAATGATGTAATGCATATACCAGATCTGGCTCAAAATTTATTTTTTGTTAGTAAGCTGAACGATGTTGGAGTGCAAGTCATGTTCTCTAGAAATGGCTACAAAATGACTAGAGGCTCAATGGTGCTAGCTAGAGATGCTCGTATTGGTACTTTGTATAAGCTAGATGCACTTGTTGTTCAATGCAATAGTGTCTTTGTAAAGTCACAAAAGGCTACTCATGGAGAAAAGGAGGAAAATGTTCCTAATAGTGAAAAATCTATGGAAGTTAAACTTCCAACAAAAAAGACTATGCTCTGCCATCATAGGCTTGTCCACATTGGAGAAAAATGTTTAAAAACCTTGAAAAATAAAAACCTAGTTGAGGGGCTTGATGACTGTAACCTCGAATTCAAATTTTGTGAACATTGTATATATAGTAAACAACACCATGTTTCATTTTACTCTAGTCCTCATAAATCTTCTCATTTACTTGATTACATACATGCTGATGTTTTTGGTCTAGTAAATGTTCCTTCTTTTTCTAAATCAAGATATTATGTATCGTTCATTAATGATAATTTAAGAAGGGCATTTGTTTATTTCTTGAAAAGTAAATTAGAAGTGTTTAGTCATTTTAAGGAATTTAAAAACCTTGTGGAAAATAAGACTGGAAGAAAAATCAAATGTTTAAGGACTAACAATGGCAGTGAGTTTTGTTCTGATGAGTTTGAAAGGTACTATAAAGATCATGAATCAAAAGAGATAAAACTACACCCTACACTCTACAACAAAAGGAGTTGTTGAAAGGTTCAACATGATAGTAATGGAAAGAGCGCGAAGTATGCTGAGTAGTGATGGCTTGGAGGAGGAGTTCTGGGTTTAGGCAGTTGCAACAACATGTTATTTAATAAATCGTTCTCTGAATTCCGCTCTTGTTGAGAAAACACCTTTGGAAGCATGGTCTGGAAAGAAGCCCACTCTAAGACACATTCGTGTATTTGGGTGTGAGGTATATGCATATGTGCTGAATGAAAAAAGGTCTAAATTGGAGAAAAAGGCTATTAAATTATTTTTATTGGTTATAGTGTTGGCATAAAAGGATACAAGCTTTGGAATCCTGATACAAAGAAGATTTTGTATGGAAAAAGTGTTATTTTTTGTGAGTTGAAGCCTTCTACTTTGGATCTACAGTCAGAGATAAAAATCAGAAAACAAAAAGGATGTAGTTGAAATTCCTCTGACACTAGATAAAGAGGAATTGGAAATTTAAAATGTACCTAAAACTGAGGAGAGCTCAAGTAGTTCTAAGAGTTTTGAAGTAGAAGAACAACCTCAATGTCAACCTGTGAGGAGCTCAACACATGAAAGGAAGCAACCTGATAGGTATGGGTTTTCTATGTTAGATTCTACTTGTTCCTATTCTTTAATTTCTAGCACTGATGAGCCTAAGAATATCAAAGAGGCAATTAGAATGCCTGATTCAAACTCTTGGTTGGAAGCCATGAATAAAGAAATGGCATCATTAGAAAAAGAATGACACTTGGAATTTGGTGCCCTTGACTAAAGGTAGAAAAGCTATTAGTTGCAAATGGGTATTTAAAAATAAAATCGTTCTGAATGGTAGTGTGGAAAAGTATAAGGTGAGGTTGGTTGCGAAAGGGTATTCCCAAGTAGAGGGAATTGATTATGGAGAAAAATTTTCTCCTATAACTAAGCTAATGTCTATCAGATTTCTTTTATCACTTGCTACAACGTATGACTTAGAGATTGAATAGATGGATGTGAAGACAACATTTCTTCATGGTGACCTTGAAGAAGAAATTTATATGTCTCAGCCTGAGCACTTTGTGGAAAAAGGTAAAGAAAATCTGGTTTGCAAGTTGAAAAAATCTCTATATGGATTAAAACAATCTCCTAGAATGTGGTATCAAAAGTTTGACACTTTTGTTTTGTCATTGGGATTTGTAAGATCGAAATATGATCACTGTGTGTACTTCAAATCTGAAAATGATCTTGTTCTTATTATTTCTCTCTTTGTTGATGATATGTTGTTCATAGGAAATAGTAAGTTAATGATTTCTGATCTAAAATATTAGTTGTCTGCAAAGTTCGAAATGAAAGATCTTGGTGCAGCCAGGTATATTCTAGGAATGGAAATAACTAGGGACAGAAAAAGTAGAAAACTTTGGCTCAGCTAGAGTAAGTATATTAATATTGTTCTGAAGAGATTTTGTATGACTGATTACAAGTAGCTAGTTGTTCCATTTTTGTAGGGAACGAAGCTATCTATTGAAGACTATCCAAAATCTGCTACTGAGATGGAGGACATGACCATAGTGTCATATGCTAGTGTAGTTGAAAGTTTAATGTATGCAATGGTCTGTACAAGGCTAGACATTGCTCAAGTAGTGGGGGTACTTAGTCATTTTATGGAAAATCCTGGAAGGATACATTGGGATGCTATGAAAAGAGTGTTTAGATATTTGAAGGGCACTTCAGAATATGCTTTGTGTTACCATGGAAATTTGGTTGAATCACAAAGGACTCTCAGCATTCAAAGGTATGTGGATTCTGATTGGGCAAGGGACATTGACAGTAGAAGATCCACTAGTGGATATATTTTCATGATTAATGGTGGTGTAGTTAGTTGGATGAGTAAGCAGTAGGTTGTAGTCACTTTTTCCACTATAGAGGAAGAATACATGGCAGCAACACACACTTGTAAAGAAGCAATCTAGTTAAATTGTTTTTGTTCTAACATTGGGTTTGATGCAGGGAAAATTACAATTTACTGTGATAGTCAGAGTGCTATTTTTCTAAAAAAAAATCCTACTTTCCATGCCAGGACAAAACATATTGATGTGTAGTATCGTTTTGTAGGAGATATGGTGGAGGATGGAAAGGCCTCTTTAGAAAAAGTGGATACTCTAGAAAATGTTGCAGATGCATTGATGAAGGCAGTGAGCATAGACAAGTACAGGTGGTGTGCCAGTTTGATGGGCCTTGGTGCCCATGAATTTTAGTAGTTTTGTTGTGCTCTGGATGTGTCAATAAAATCTTCGTCAAGTGGGAGATTGTTGGAAAATGTGCCTCAAAATTATTGACATGAAACTCCTGACAGAGAAAAAATGGTGAGATCCTCAGAATGTCTTGCCGACTAAGCAGCTATTTTCTAAAGATCAAAATCGCTGAGACATTGGAATTGTCTTACCGACAGTAGTCATCGGCAAGACATGGGGTTTTGGTGAGAGATTCCTAACTCATTCTAATGTGCTGAAAGGTTGGCTTTCAGTGTTTGTCTCACTAATAGTTTTGTTCATATGAACTTTCGGTATGATCTCCTATTGATGTTTGTGGTCTCGCTGACAGATATGCAACTTTGGTGAGAACTCTTGCCAATAGCATTGGTCTCACCAACAAGTCTGTCTTCTATGAGAACTCTTGCCAATAGAATTTCTCTTGCCGACAGGTATGCATTCAGTATGATCTCTTGCTAATAGTGTTTTTCTTGCCGATAGTTTTGTTCATATGAAATTTCAATATGATCTCCTACTAATGGTTGTGGTCTCGCCAACGAATATCCAACTTCGGTGAGAAATCTTACCGATAGCATTGGTCTCGCCAACAGGTCTGTCTTCGGTGAGAACTCTTGCCGATAGTGTTTCTCTTTCTGACAAGTATGCATTTAGTATGATCTCTTGCCAATAGTGTAGGTCTCACGGATAGGTTTGTGTTCGGTGAGAACTCTTGCCGATGATGCTAGTCTTGCCGACTGCTCTACATTCAATGTGAACTCTTGCTGATAGAGCATGTCTAACCGACAAATTTGCACTTGATATGATCTCTTTCCGATAGCGATGGTCTTGCTGATAGATCTACACATAATAGACATCAGTGTGAAGTCTTAGCAATAGAGTGAGTTTGGCTGACATGTTTGCACTCGATATGACTCTTGCTGATGCTGGTAGTCTTGCCAATAAGGACAATTGTTTTCTTTGTGACATCAGGGAGACTTGGAAGATCTGTATGACTTCTTAGTATGTTGTCGATAGCTTTGGTCATGCCGATGGTTCTGAGTTCGGGATTTTTAGCATCAAAGAGACACGGTCTAGTGTCTCACCAACATGCAATTCAGATTAAACATTTTGACCAGACGACCATCCTACATGGTCTAGTTTAGACCAATGAGAGAAGTAGAAGGAGAACCATTGGCATTTGAACTATTGTGACCATTCTTGTGTGGAAGATCAACAAACCATGAATGAAAGGATTATTCTTTGTAACGAATGATGATGATCATTGTTTGGGTAATGATAGAGTTGTTTGATTGAACACAAATTTGATCAGTGTGAATTCATGGTATGCTTCTGAGAGAATTGTGTCATTTTGTACAAGGTTGATCAAGGAAATGTTGTTACTATTAATTTGACATCAGAAAGTGAAGTTTGATCTCTGTATGTAATTTTGTTTTACTATAATACAAAGAGACTTTTCTTGGTGTGGTGAGTTTTTCTCCCGTAAGGGTTTTACCACGTAAATATGATGTCCAATTGTGTATGTGTTCATTTCTCTTTTTTGTTATTCTTTTCATGTGTATCTTATTGAACTGTAATTAAAAAATTTAAATTCATATGGATCTGCATTCTTCCCTGAGTTTTAGCATTAGGAGAGTTTGTTCCACACCTAAGCTTTCCATACAAAAAATATATTACTAGACTACTAGATTTGAACCATACAGATCTCTATGGTCCTACAAGAGTGAGAAGTCTTCAAGGTGACAAGTATTTTATGCTTTTTATTGTTGATTACTCTAGAATGACATGGGTTACTTTTCTTAGAGATAAATATGATGTATTAGAAAAATTCAAGTCATTTAAGGTAATGGTCAAGAATGAAGTAAATTTGAAAATAAAATGTTCAAGTTTTGAAAGAGGTGGAAAATTCACCTCCAATGAGTTTAACATGTTTTTCAAAGAACATGGAATAAGAAGACAATTTTTTTCTCTTAAAACTCCTTAGTAGAATAGAGTTGTTGAAAGAAAGAACAAGACAATTCAAGAAGTTGCTAGATCAATGATAATAGATGCAGGTCTACCGAAAGTTTACTCGAGAGAAGCAATTCACAATATTGTTTATGCGCTCAACCGAGCTCAATAAAACACTAACAGTAGGAGTCCCTATGAGCTCTGGTATGGAGGAATTCCTATTATCATGTATTTCAAGGTATTTTGAAGAAAATGTTATACCAAAAGAGATGAAGATAATCTAGGAAAGTTTGATGCTAGATGTGATGAGGGTGTTTTCCTTTGATACTTTACTAGAAGAAAAACTTATACATGTTTTAATAAAAGGATGAGAAAGGTTGTAGAAAGCATAAATGTCAAGGTTGATGGAGCATTGAAGAATTCAATTGAAGTTGATGGATATGTATCAAATGAACCTGATTATAGAGAAGTAGAATTTGTTGAAGAACAATATGTGTAGAATGGAGAAGAAGAAGCTCTAGAAAGGGTTCCTAAAACCCCTAAGTGTGTACAAAATAATCATTCAGAAGATCAAATTATTTGAGACAAGAGGAAAGGTGTATTGACTAGAAGTAGAGCTACTAAAGTTGAGGTAAATTATTACTTACTTTCTAAATTTGAGCCTAAGAAAATGAGTGAGGCATGTAAAGATGAACATTGGATGAAAGAAATGGAAGAGGAACTTATGCAAATTTAGAAAAAACAAACTTGGGAACTAGTCCCTAGACCAAGAAACAAGAACATAATTGGAAGTTAGTGGGTTTTTAGAAACAAACTAAATGAGAATAGAGAAGTGCTTAGAAACAAGCAAAGGCTTGTGTGTAAAGGCTACTCACAAGTGGAAGGTATAGATTTTTAGGAGAGATTTACTCCTGTGGCTAGAATGAAAGCTAGTAGAATGTTTTTGGCATTTGTTGCTCATAAGGATTTGAATGTTTACCAGATGGATGTGAAGTTTACATTTTGAATGGTGAATTAGAAGAAGTTTGCATGGAACAACCAGAAGGATTTCAGCCATCAAATCAACTGACTATGGTCTGTAGATTGGAAAAGGATTTTTATGGTTTGAAGCAACTCCTAGAGCTTGATATGAAAGATTGGATAAATATTTGATTTAGCAAGGTTTCAACAAAGGCATGATAAATAGATATTTCTATTTCAAAATTGAACATGATAAGATCTTGATAGTAGTTGTATATGTGGATGAAATTATTTTTGGAGGAAATGATTCAACTATGTGTAAGATGTTTGTTGAAGAAATATATAAAGAGTTTGAGATGTCTATGTTCGATGAGATGAATTTCTTTCTTGGACTGCAAATCAATCAAACAAACAAAGGGATTTTTATTTCACAATCAAAGTATGCAAAAGAAATGCATAAGAAATTTGGGATGGATGGTTCCAAATCAGTATGTGCCACTCCTATGGTAATTGGCTAAAAATTATGTAAGGATGAAAATTGAACCCCTAAGGCTGATAAAAAAGAATATAAATCAATGATTGGAGGACTATTGTATTTGACTACTACTAGACCAAATACATGCATGTAGTTTATTTTATGACTAGATTTCAAGAAGATCCTAGAGAAACACATGTTGCAGTTGTCAAGAGGATATTTATATATCTAAATGACATGCTCCAAACTTTGGCTTATGGTATCCTAGGGATAATTATGTTTTACTAAGTGCTTAACAGATGCAGATTGGGCATGTTTTGCTAATGATTGGAAAAGTAAAGGTGGTGGTGCATTCTTTCTTCAATGCAGATTAATGTTGTGGTTAAGTAAAAAATAATATTCATTTTACTTATCCACTATATAGAGGCTGAGTATATTGCTGCAACATCTTACTGCACACAAGTTTTGTTGATGAGATAAAAATTAAAGGATAATAGAGTAATGTATGATGATCCCATCTCTATTTTTTGTGATAATACAAGTGCAATTAACATTTCAAATAATTTAATGATGCACTCAAGGGAAAATCATATATCCATTAGGTATCACTTTTTGAAAGAGAAGGTTATGGAGAATGAAGTAAAGCTTGAGCATGCACCTACAAAGGATCATATTGCTGGCATACTTATTGAGGCTCTTCTTAAAGGTACTTTTGAGTATCTCTGAGAAAATTTAGGGGTTATTTCCCCTCCTTTCTTAAACTAGATGCATATGGAGATGCATCAAATTGGTATATCTATGGATCTATCTCTCATTTGAACTATTTTTCTCTCACTACCTCTAAGGGGGAGCAAGTAGTGTTAGATGTTTCCATTGTGAATTTGATTAGGTGTACTCCTAAGGGGGAGTAGTTAGTACTGGTAATATTTTTTGGTGTCAAAGGAGGAGAACAATGTAAAATATATTTTACCTTTACTATTGATGTCAAAGGGTGAGAAATTATTGTGTAGAAAAGTAATGGGGAAAGAACTATTATGTCATCTTTGATGGTTTTTAACATTATGTGTTTCCATCAATGACAAAGGGGGAGATTGTTGCAAGTATGAAGGTGTTTTCATTGATGTAAACTAGTTTTTGTTGTTATTGATATCATGATAGTTAGTTATTGGTTGTATATGTTGAGGATATTTAGAAAATTGTAAGAAATAAGGTTTAAAGGTTGTGCATGTATAGTTGAAGTGTTATGATTACATGGATGTATCCTTATGTTGTTATGTTTGGAGTTGTGTTAGAGTGAAGTAATGTGCTACAATGGTGTCTCTAGCACCTAGGCTTCAAGTTCTTTTTAGAAAATTTGATAAATAGGGAAAACACTGTCATGTAGGTATTCAGTGTATGCTCCAGGATGTGATCTGTATTGCTCCTATACTTGTGACTTCATTCATGGTTATTGGTAGTTGGTGTATCCAAAATTTTAGCTTTTGGATTTTTGTACAGTGCAAAATATTTTCACCAATATATGAACTGTGCATTTCAATGTATCTAGTTGAGGTCTAGGAGAAATGTAGTTGCTTCATATTTCTTCAAATTTTAGTTTCATGTCTTGTGGTTCTACAAATAAGTTGATGAGGTCTTGTTCAATTGAAAATTTTTGTCCAAAAATATTGTATTGAGTTAAGGATGCATGTGCTTATTTGTTTTATGTGTTTTACATTGGTTTTTATCGATCTTGTGTTAAACACTACTTACAAAGTTCATGGAAGTGTGTTGAGGAATGTTGGGACTTATTTAGGTCCTCATTAAGTATATGTTTGGGTCACCCTCATTCTAATGAAATTGTAGAATGTTTTGGAACCAACCTAATTTAAATTTATAAACACAAAATGTGTATGGCCAACCTTGGATGGGTTTCAAGGTTGAAGAAAGTATAAGTACAAGTTGAGATGTAGATTAAAGTTAGTTGAGAGATATGTATGTGAGACAAAAAAATTTAGATGTTGATAAAAGACAAGACATATGAAAGTTAGGGTCTTGAAAGCTATGAGCTGAAGGTATTCAACATCCTTTTGTAAGATTGTGAATTTATGCGAGTGAATTTTGGTAGAATCTTTGTTGTATTGAGATAGTTTTCTCTCTACGAAAATCCTCTTCTATCTTCTTTGTAATTTTTTCACACTAATCCCTCTAGGAAGTGATCCCTCATTAGATAGTGAACCTCTCTGGCAGTGATTCTTTGTATTTGGCTTTGGAATTATTTATATTGTGAGCTAATCATCAGTATGGTTTTTCCCTCATTGGGTTTTCCACTTACATTTTGTGTTATTGTGTGTATGCTTTTGTTGTTTCTAGTTTCTATTTCAACACTTAATGATTAATCACACTATAAAATTAAAGGTTATATGAATGCCTATAAATCTAACTTCTATTGAGGGTTTTAAATTTTAAAAATTGTTACAACCAATTCACCCCTTTTCTTAGTTGTCTTGTTCAACAACCTCTACAAAAATCTTGTCTATATATGTTATTTTTAGAGAATCTAGAGCTTACATGAGAGAAAAACAACCAATGGAGAAAGATAAGACAAAGATAGTGCTCTTTGAGACAAAGATTGAGAAGAAAGAGGATGAACATGTGGAAAATTAGCTATATAGATTTGAATATGGAGAAGAAGAGTGTTCAAGTATTTTATAGGATGTGTAGGATGAGAACTTAGAAGAAGAATAATTAGAGCCCATTACTCATACCTTGAGGAGGTCCAAAAACAAATGGAATCCAATTGGTAGGTATATCCCATCAAATATCAATTGTGTATTTTCTTTTTTGATTACTGATGATGAACCAAGATTATTTAGGGAGGCTCTCTTGTTAGAGGAAAGTGAGTATTGGTTGTAGGCCATGAGGACCTAATGATGGATTTGAATAGTTGTGACACTTGAGATCTTGTTAGTTTTCCCAAAGGAAGGAAGCCCATTAGATGCAAGTGGGATTTTAAAATGAAATTTGGTATAGATGCTCAGTTAGAGTGATACAAAGCTAAATTAGTGACTAAAGACCACTCCTAAGGAGAGGGAGTTGATTTTGGTTCTCTCTTGTTATAAAATTAACTTATATTAGATTTCTATTATCTATTTTTTGTTTTGTGATTTTGAGATAGAAAAAATGGATTTTAAAAATTCTTTCTTGTATTATTCTTGCATGGTGATCTTGAGGAGGAAATTTAAACATGATATCCTGATGGTTTTTGTTGTAAAAGGAAAATAATAATTATATTACAAGTTGAAGAGATATTTGTATGGTTTAAGACAATCATCCAAGATGTGGTACCAAAATTTTATACATTTCTATTTAAGTTGTGCTTTCTTAGGAGTGAAAAGGATCAAATTGTTTAGATTAATTTTATTGATGATTATATTCTAATTATTATCTTGAATTTTGATGGTATCTTGTTTATTGGTAACAATAATGCAATGATTGGTGAGCTCAATGGATAAATTATTGGCACATTTGATATGGACTTGTGGGCTACAAAATATACTCTTGGGATGGAGATTAGGAGAGAATGGAATTACAAAAATATTTTGTTTAGACAGAGTAAGTATGTTGGTACCATTTTGTAAAGGTTTAATATGTATGATAGTAAGCTATTCATTGTTCTTTTAACTAAGACGAGCCCAAAGGACACTAGCACATTTGATATTCACAAAATCCCTCAACATAGTTGAGCAATAGGGGAAAAGTTAATGGGGAAAGGGGCTCACAATACAAGAAATGGATCTGTAATCCTAGATTTTTCCCAATAGGAGGAAGGTTCATTCAAGGAAACCTAGGATCCAAAAGTGGATTAACTATCAATAAAAAGGTGAGTCAATTTACAACAAGGGACACCTATTAAAATTCCTTAGGCTTTGAAGGGTTTACCACCAAGTAAAGGATAAAAAAAGACAACTCAATATTCAACTCACAAAACCTATTAATGGAAGTCAAATAGTGAGTATAAATGATGAATTAAGTAACAGAAAGTTACAATGTATGTACCTTGTGTTACCCATAAATTTTTGTTAAAGTCTTTATTCGGGATGTTATCTTATTGTTTTTCCTAGGTCATGGAACAAATCTAGTTTTGGGAGGTCTTTTGTCATCCATTTCGAACTTAGGAGGTGTTTTGTTAGGTTTGTCGAACCTTCCATTTTACCACATACTTTACTTATCTTTCATAGGGCAGTGTTCTCTTGTCACATTCGATCTTCCTTTTTCTCCCAAAGTGCATGTACGGAACCAATTGAGCCATGAGCCTAAGTTTGAAAACTTCACTCACAAGTTATACCTCGAGTGACATTTTCTAAGACATTTTGAACCTGGGTAGGGTTTTGTTAAGTTATGCGAACCATTAGTTTTTCTGCCTATGAAGAATTATATTGATTAAGATGAATTATTGCCAGTCTGGTTATTTAATTAAGATGTTATATAGAAGAAAGCTAGTATTTTCTGAACACAATATAAAAAGAAACCAACAAACCATACATGTAAAAACACAAATAACACCAAAAAGAGATATTATTTATATATAAACTTTTTGACATTATGCTAGTAGAGCCATAATTGCTTGGTTTGATTACAAAACCCAAGTTGGCGAACACAAAAAGAGGAAAAAGAAGATATTTGAGGTGCACAAGGTAAACATTAGGACTCAAACGCTCTTAGTAACAACCTGCAGGCATTCAATTTGAGTAGCTGAAACTAGGTTCTTGTGTGACTAGAGGAATTGCATGAATAGCCCCATGTCATTCCTTACTACTTTAGTGCACAACAAAGCCACAACCTCCTTCAGAGTCTTGTCTTGGATAGTAGATGTAATGTAGATGGCAGCGACTACCAGCCCAGTTTGAGGATAGTAGTTCAATCCATTTATCGCCACCTTGACGCGATGATGGAATTCAGGCTTCACCAAACGCTTCAGTGCCCAAACACCCCAGTCTCAATGACCGAAAGTTCTAACAAATGTGTAAATAAATCAATCTAGCATGGTGGTATTATGCACATGAGCTTGGCTCAGAAATGCCTCATCCAGGATGCTTCGAAGCACTTCTTCTTCCACCTCACTCTACAACATGTGTTAGTTTCATATTTATGAGGTAGCATTAGTCACCTTTTTTGATTTTTTGTTAAAAGCACATATCATTTCTTTAGAACAGATAAATTCATTGAAGATTTCGTGATGGAGTTGTACCTTGATAAAAATCAGAAAAGACACAAATGTAATTGTGTACTTTTTAGAGCTTTTAGCGGATTTATATCGATGCCAAATACAAGTTTAGAGTCATTACTTGATTTATCTATCAAAGCTTATTCCATTTGCTAACAGATTTTTCATGACTTGATTAGGGATAAATTAGTCGGAAGTCTAACAATCACCATTATGTCATGCAACAAGTTGGTACTTCTGCATAATGATGTATTCACTGTTTTGCAACCATATTTAGATTGGGTTGGAGTGGAGCAAGAAGATATCATATCACAATTAAATACACTTGTGTGGAGATATAGAAGGATTGCAACATATTATATGTGAGTGAATTTTATCTTGGAAGAAGAAGAGGAACAAGACCAATGACCACTAGTACCTATGATTGAACCACCCCCTAGACTTATATTTGAATATTACAACAACTCGCCTCATCATCATAATCGTCAGCCAATTCTACCTCCACATCAACCAGGGACCCACCTACATATCAGCCTCAGGATCCACCTCTGGCTCATCCACCATAGTAATCTCATTTTCCTAACCTTACTCTAGGTGATTTGGTGACTCTATTTGAAGTTTATGGCTTCAAATCTTTGGTGCAACCAAGTTAGCCCCCTTTCCTTATCACAATATCATGATCTACCTAAAGGATCCTAGAGGGGATTTCCTAAATTCTCAAGTCATAATGAACAAGATCCTAAGGACCATATTTTAGCTGTGATGGCTATGAGTGTAGTTTTAGGAATCTAGGATGAAGATGTGTTTGTGAGGACTTTTATTGAAAGTTTGACTAAGAAAGTTGTTGAATGGTTCATGGGACTCAAAAAGGGGAGCATCACTTGTTGGTATGTTCTCAAGACAAAATTTCTCCAACATTACCAAATCCCAAGTAATGTTATAACTACTCTACACCACTTTTTCCAAATTATGAAAAATATAGCTAAAACAATGAGAGATTTTTTCCACCATTTCAACTAATATCTCCAAAATATTCCTACCCCAGAAAATCCCATCATAGAGATTCAATACCACATATTTGTTTCTTCTCTTGAACCAGGAATACAATTACTTCTGAAAAGAGATAAAATTTGAGGAATTGAGCAAGCTTAGCAAGAGATAGTGAATGTTGAAGATTTCATTGTAGTAGGGAAGTGGAAAGTAAAGTCAATTCTGAAGCTCAAAACTAGTTATAAAATTTTTCCCAAGATTCTAGTCAAATGAAACCCTACTATGGATATCATAAATTTAACAATCCTTGATAATTTACATCAGCCTAACAAAAGGTGTGATCACCCCTGTGTTGATTTATCCTTGAACTTATGCTCATCTGCTAAAGTTGAAAGTGAATATAGTTCATCTAGTGATGATGAAGATGAGGAGCTACCAGTAAAACCACCATTGATTCCAACCTCTCCTCCTGGTGAACTCTCTCTTTCAGAGGCTAGCTCGAAATATTGGCATTGACTTCTTTTTTTCCTCCAGAATATGAAGCCTTCCCTTTCAAAGAAGTGGAGGATAAGGATAGATTCTGAAGTTTGGAAGGAGATGATGATCCTAGCAAGGGTGATCTTCAGAAGAAAAAATGGTGGCCAATTCATCCTAACCCTCTCTTTGATTTTGATGAATTTGAAATACATGATAATCCTTTTTTTATGAATTCAAAAGATCAATTAATGTTAAAAGAAGAAGATTGTTTTCTCAAAACTGTAGTTGATCATGACCAGAGGTGGAAAGAGGAAAATGCTAATCTCCCAATTAAAGGAGAAAATCAAGGTCAACTCCAAAAGGTAATTGAATCTTTAGATATCATCTTTCCTGGAACACAAGTTATTTATAAGGAGTTCGAGTATGCTAATGAAAGCATTGGAATCAGAGCAATTGTAAATGAGGTAACTGAACATTTCATTTCAAAATCTTTTCATTTTGAAAGGAAGATTAGAAAAGATTCAAAAGTTTTAGTACAGTTATTACAATCAATGTATGGGGTGGATGAAATTGAAAGAGGAATTGTGATTGATGAATCAATGATAGAACCTAACAATTCTAATGTTGTACAAACTACAAATTGGTGTCCTAAATATTTAGACAATGTGATTGCTTCTACACATGGTGATTAGGAATTTCACTTTCCTCGTAATGTATATGTGGGGTGTCCAATTCAAGGGCTCCTTTCTTCTTGTTCATTATGTCAGGTGCAGGACATATAGAACAATATTAAATTGGATGTTGTGCAAGAAGATTCAATTGAGCATACACATAGTACCATTAATATGAGCCATTTGATTACTAAGGAATATAATCAAGAATGACTCTTTGAATAGAATACATTACTTAAGAATTCCTTATAGGGTGTTGACTTTATTTATTTAAAAATGGTGGCTACAATTTGGCAATTGGATGTACACACAGTTTTCAATTACTTAGCATTGGTTTGTATAGGCAGCTACTTCCCCCAACCTATCAATGGATTTGCATAATTATCTCGGGAGTATTTTGAGGTAGGGTTTTCCTACCATGTACATAGTTGAAATTTTATTGTTTCAGTAGTATAGATGTTTTTGAAATTTTATTGTGTCGGTAGTATAGATGTTTCTTTCCTTATTTTTTCTCATTTTGGTTTTCTTTGGTTGTCCCTCCTCCTTGACTTTGTGCCCAATGGATAAGGATTGGCTTACACTTATGATTCTGGGTTCATTGCTTTGTCCTTTTTAGTCCTTCTCCCCAACTAGATCCACTATTACCCATAAATTTTCCTTAAAGTCTTTATTCAAGATGTTATCTTTTTTTTTTCTAAGTCATGGACCAAATCTAGTTTTGGGCAATCTCTTGTCATCCATTTCGAACACGGGCAATGTTTTGTTAGGTTTTTCGAACCTGCCATTTTACTACCTACTTTACTTATCTTTCATTAGGAGGTGTTCTCTTGTCACATCCAAACTTCCTTTTTCTCCCAATGTGCATGTATGGAACCGATTGAGCCATGAGTCTAAGTTTGAAAATTTAACTCGCAAGTTATTCCTCGGGCGGCATTTTTTAAGGCATTTTGAACCTGGGTAGGGTTTTGTTAAGTTATGCAAACCATCAGTTTTTCCACCTATGAAGAATTATATTGGTTAAACCAAATTATTTCCAGTCTGGTTATTTAATTAAGATTTTATATAGAAGAAAGCTAGTACTTTCCAAACACAATATAAATAGGAACCAATAAACCATACATGTAAAAACACAAATAACACAAAAAAGAGATATTTTATTTATATATATATATATTTTTTCACATTATACTACCATAGCCATAATTACTTGGTTCGAGTACAAAAACCTAGGTTGGTGGACACAAAAAGAGGCAAAAAGAAGATATTTCAAGTGCACAAGGTAAACATCAAGACCTGGACGCTCTCAATAACAACCTGTAGACATTCAATTTGAGTAGGTGAAAGTAGGTTCTCATGTGACAGGAGGAATTTCACAAACAACCCCATTTAATTCCTCACTACTCTAGTGCACAACAGAGCCACAACCTCCTCTAGAGTCTCATGGGTATGTGCAGGATCATCATGGAAAAAATAGGCCCTTAAGTGGCAAAAAATTCAGAAAAATTAGAGTTAGGCAACTTGATGTAAAAATTTGAATAAGTTATCTATATTATTTCAAAAATATGTAAGAATAGAATTTGTAGCGAATTGAATGTAGTTTCTAAACTACTATGTTTATTTAAAAAAGGATATAATCTATTTGGTGAAAATTTGAAATTTCAATGCAATAGTACTTAAATTTTAGGGAAAAAATAAGTAGGCATTTGTCTGACCACCCTAACCACAATAAAATGATAATATTTTTTTATAATATTTTAGATATAAATAGAGGTCTCATGTTCATGTGATGCATACTTTTTTGTAATTTTTTTCCAAGTAAATAATTAATTATGAATTTTTTATTACAACTTTTAAAAAATATGAAAACTCGTATGTCTGACCACCTTAACTTGGTCAAAACTTCATGATTTTTTTTTTTTTTTTAATCCTATAGTACTTGAAGTGTAGAATGTGCCACATGTTTCAGATTCAAAAAATGTGATATCGTTTGAAAGCTCTAGATGTTTTTCAATCAGCCTATCAATCAAGACTTTAGTCGTAATTGAAATAGAAAATGAATAATAATTATTTATTAAATTCAAAGTAAAGCATAATTTATATTGGTGGAAAGTTGAGAATCTCCTTTAAAAACCCTTTTCATTTCATCAATTTTGGGTAAAAAAAACTCGTTAGCCACATACCGTACACATACCCATCATATTACCACTTTTTGGCCCATCATGATCCTACAGATACCCTCATCCTGGATAACAGATGCAATGGAGATGGCATCAGCTATCAGCCTAGTTTGAGGATAGTAGTTGATTCCATTTATCACCACCTTGATGCAATGATGGAATTTAGGTTTCACCAAATTCTCTAGTGCCCTCACGCCCTAGTCTCGACGGTTAGAAGTCCTGACAACTATGTAAATAAATCACTCCAGTATGGTGGTATTATGCACATGAGCTTGGCTCAAAAATGCCTCACCCAAGATGCTTCAGAGCACTTCTTCCACCTCACTCTACACCATGAAGACCTCTTTTAATTGATTAGAAATGTGCCTAAATAGAGGATTACACTCAATCTCTTCCAAAACAATGTAATCATTCACAAAATTTTCATCACTTTGGGAGCTCACCATATTGGATGCAATTGATGTTGGGATAGAAGTGACACTACCTAAATTTATAGAATTTTGGGTAGACATGGGCACATTCATTCAAGATTGACAAGATGTGAATTTAATTCACATTTATGGTCAGTTTGTGTCAATTGAATTATATTCCTACATCGGACAACTCACACATGCTACTGCTTCGTTTCCTAACATGTTGCATTAAATATTGATGAAATTATTGGTCCTTTGGTGGCTGTTGTTTGGGTGATCAATTTTCTCTGCTGATATCTATTCTTGGAAAAATTTGTAATTGTCTTATCAATTTCCTGATAAATGTTTAGGATACAAGAGGTCACTAATTTAATAATGGATTTAATGTCCATTCAATGGATTTAGCCATATTATAAATTAGATGTTAAACATGGATGGGGGAGCTTTTGGATCTCTTTGAATACATCTAGGGGTGTTTTCAAGGAGGAATAATATTAATTATAGTCTGTAATATTTTGTAATCAGTGTGTTATAAATTAAAGGATTTGAAGTATGTAAACCTAGGTGTTATGTGTATGATATAGCTGTGTTTTATTTATTGCAGTCTGATCTATTTACATTAGTTAGATTTGATATTCATGCTTTTCAATCTTTTTATTAATCATAAATGGTTGCATTCTCTTCCCTCAAGTTAGTTTCATATTTATGAGCTAGTGTTAGTCACCTTTTCTACTTTCTGATTAAAAGTACATGCCATTTCTTTAGAATAGATAAATTCAGTGAAGATTTCGTGAGGGAGTTGTACCTCGATAAAAATTAGAGAAAAGCCACAAATACAATTGTCTCTTTGTAGAGTTGTTAGTTGAATTTTATCGGTGCCAAATCTAGGTTTAGAGTCATTACTTGATTTATCTATCAAAGCTTATTCCATTCGCTAACACTTGGGAAGTCTAGAAATGTGATAAGAATTTTGGAAATGTAAAAATGTTATCAAAATATGCTAGGGAGGACTAAGATGCCCTTACTATCTTCTTATTCCCGCTGCTATTTTTTGGGGAAAACATGAAATCTTCGTATGTCAAAACTAGATCAGAAGGAATCTCTAAAAAATACCTCCAAGAGGACTAAGACACCCTTACTTTCTTCTTAGTCATGATCTGACTTTTTGCAATTTTAGAATGTGATCCTGAGGTCCAAGGTCTTCACATCCTTCTTCTCAAATCTCAGGTCTTGAAACCTCCAGATCTAGTTTGTAGGTGAAGTCCTTTCCATGAAGATTATGACTTTGCAATGCAATTTTGCAACTTTGCACTACAAATGATCTTCAACCTAAATCTGCAAACACAAACACACAAGGGAGGAAAAACTTGTTGATTGTTTACAAATGGGGGTTTTCCTTGGTCAAACCCCCTATTGGTAATTAAACCTTTGAATGAAATGAAATAACGAAGGGAAATGATGAATGAATTTTTTTTTATGTTGCAACTCACCAAACCCTTGTTATGGAATCTACAAAATTGTGTGAAGTGGCTAGCTTGAATGTAGATCTTGAATTGAAGTAATGCTTGATAGATCTTGACTAGAATTGCTTGCTTGAATTAAAACCCTACATCACTGATGTTAGCTCAAAAACATAGATGATGCAAGAATATCTTTGACATGATGCTTGAATCTTGATCATGGCTCCAAATGCTTGATGAATTGCTCTTGAATGCTCTTGTGAACTCAATTATTCTATTAGGAATGCTCTCACAAAAGTCTTATATGAAAAATGAGTGAAAGAACCTTGTATTTATACTTATCTATGCTTAATATCTCAAACTTACACCACAACAAGACAAAATATGGGTTCATTAATTAAAGGAGGCTAAATCTTGGCAAGATTTGATATTAAATCCCAAAAATAACTTGAGGAGGACTAAGACGCCCTAGGTGGCATCTTAGTCCCAAGGCTTGAAACAAGAGGCACAAACTCCAAAAAGGGGCCTTTTAAGGTGCCTCTATAATTAGGGTTCCAAGACCTTTGGATGAAAAAGACGCTCTAGGTGGTGTTTTAGTCCTAGTTCAAAAATCAAGCACACATAGCCAAAATCATTAAATTATCATTTATCCTTTGATGCTTGTTGGGATTAGCCATTTAAAAGATATAATTTATTAGACTTGTGGATGAAAAATGGGACCAATTAAGACATAAATAGGGATTAATAAAGCAAGGCAGGCCCAAACAAGTGTGAAAATGCAAGTGTATGCATTTTCCTACATTACAATAGCAAAATAGACTACAAAACTACCAAAACATTAATGGAAGAAACCCAAGATTTAAAAAAGGAACTTGAGTCACTACCTATAGATCCTTTTGAGTAGAAGGAAGAAGAAAAAAACAATTGAAGAAAACCCTTATGCTACTATAGTCACTACTAGAATTGTTCCTCATGAAGATGAGGAACACTTGTTTCACTCATAGATGTAGGTGAATGGAAAGGCCTTACACTTCATAGTTGACAATGGAAGGCACAAAAAAATTATATCTACTGTGGTTGTTAGGAGGATGAATCTTAATGCAATACCTCATCCACAACCATACACAATAGGTTGGGTGAGTCAAGGATGAGATATCTAGTTAACCAGATAGTGTTGTTTATCTTACTCTATTAAAACACTCAAAGATGAGGTCATTTGTGATGTTTCACCATTGGATTGTGTGATGTATTGTTGGGTAAATATTACATGTACTAGAGACATCACATCTATGAGTCTCAACCAAGGAGTGTTATAGTCAATTTAGGAGAACAAAAATATTAGATACCTTAGGAATGTCCATAAAAAACTACATCATTTAATTATTGCCAAGTAGTGTAGGGGTTTGATTTCTCAAACTGGGGTAACTTTTGTATTGCTAATGATTCAACTTGAGAAAAAAAGGTCAGTCATAGGTAACACTCATGCAACAACAACAAATGTCACCACATGTAAAAAAAAAAAGAGAGGCTATTGAAACAGTATCAAAAACATTTTTCTTCCCCAATAGGAGTTCTAAAGCATTTCTAGGGAAAACATTTTATTAATGTGATTCCTAAGGCACCACTATCAAATGGATCTCTAGAAGATCAATTTTAGAGAATTTGATGAGATAAAGAGATATATTGAAAAAATTACTCAAAAGGGCCATATCCAACCAAGTGCATCACCATGTGGTAGTTCAATTATTTTAGCCAAGAAAAAGGATGAAACTTGGAAATTATGCATTGATTACTGGGCCTTAAACTGTATCACTATGAAAAACATGTATCCAATCGCTCATATTGGTGATCTTTTGGACCAACTTAGGGGAGCTAAATTTTTCACAAAAAAATGATTTAAAATTAGGGCATCATCAAGTGGCAATTGATGCATTAGGTGTTTGAAAAAATGCTTTCAAATACAAGGAGGGGTTGTTTGAGTGGTTGGTGATTCTTTTTGGACTCAAAAATATCCTTTCCATACTTATGATGTTGATGAATGAGATTCTCAGGTTTTTCATTGATTCTTTCATGATGGTCTATCTCGATGACATACTCATCTTCAACAAAACACAGGAGGACCATTTCCACCATTTCAAACAAGTTCTCTCAACCTTGCAACAACATAAAATCTATGCTAATAAATATAAATGTTCATTTGGCATGGAAATGATTTAGTACTTGGGGCACATCATGGATGGTATAAGTCTACATGTTGATCCAACAAAGATAAAAGTGATCAAAGATTAGCTTGCTCCTAAAACCATTATAGAACTAGAAATATTCTTGGGGTTGGCTAATTTTTATGAAAGGATTGTACTTGGGTTCTCTCACTTGGCATGACCCATGAACCAAGTACTCAAAGGAAGAGGTAAAGCAAAGTTTTTATGATAGAAGTACAGTCCAAGAATTTTTGGAACTCAACAAAAGTTTATGTTCAACACCTATATTAGTACTTCTAAACCTACAACAACCATTTAAGAATGAGACATGCTTTTGAGTATGATCCTATGGTAGTAATCATGCAAAATGGTCATCCTATGGCTTATCACAATGAAACATTTTTTTTATATAGTTCGTAGATACCTGACATCTGACAAGGAAATGTATCCTATGTTGTAGGCTTTCAGATAATGGAATCACTACATTTTAGGGAAAGAGACTATTTATTGAGAAAATATGTCTCAACCTTGCAATTACATAAGGTATTGTTCACTCAATGATGATGGGGGGTGTGGGGGGGATCCGCCCACGAGGGGTCTAGGGGGATCATCCCCTTGGCTAGGGTCTAGAGGAAGCACGCCTTGGCAGGGGCTCAAGGGCAGTGCCCTTGAAAGGAAATTTTAAATTTATATTTTATTATTGTAAGTTTGGACCATTCATCATTATGTCTCATCTCTGATAGTCAATATTTAATTAGCTTGAATTTCCATAGAAGAAACCCTATTTTATGAGGGTGTTGTATTACAATTGTGTATTACAATGTATTCTACGAGTCTGATAGTGGTCGTATTGTCTCTAGATCTATAGGTGGTGATCTACTCCTATGAGAAGCTTGCTCTACAAGTATATTGTAGTCTTTTTGATTGCTAAATAATATATTGGGTGGCTTTTGGATTGTGGGGTTTCTCTCTCGAAAGGGTTTTCTGTACGTAAATAATTGAGTTGTGGTATGCATGATATTTGCATTTATTTTTTTAAGTTTATATAATATTAAAGATTTGTAAAAAAATTTCATTAGTCTCCTCTAAAGATTAGTATGGGAAGGCTTTTCACTACCTTAGCTTCCTTACAAGTGGTATCAGATCTTGCTCACCTTTAGTTTCAATTGTGGGTTGTTGGGTTTTTTGAGCTAATCAAAATTTGAGTGGGAGCTTGTGCAGAAGAAACTTTGTGATCTTGTTGCAGGAATTTTTAGATGGCAAGCTCATATAGGAGAATACAGGTGGATAATTTTTTTGGAAATCATTTTGAAATGTGGAAGCTAGAGATCTATGGGATCTTGCTGATTGGAATGTTTCAAGGCCTACAAATCCTACTCAAGTTTCTTAATATGATGTTATGGACTGTATAGCCAAGGTTCTAATTTTATTGGGCTTGGAAGACTTTATATTAATCGATTTCCATGAAAAGATCTCTACATAGAAACCGTGGAAGAAGCCTGGTGAGATGTATCAATCCAAATATTTAGTGAACAATATTTTCTTGAGGAAGAAATTATATTCCTTGAGAATGGAAGAGGGTGGATGAATTATAGACCAACTCGAAGCATTCATTATTTTGGAAAATCAATTGGCATCAATCGGTGTCAAAATGAATGAGGAAGAGAAATGCCAGATCTTTCTTTGTTTTATTCCTGATATGTAGGATTCTCTTATTTTGGCTATTGGGAGTACTTCTATTATGTTGAAGAATGAAGATGTAGTGGGTTATTTTCTTTCTAAAGAGATGAGGAGGAAGGTATCCATCAATGCCAAGGAGGCCCTGAGTGTTCATGGAAGACCTAAGGAAAAAGAAAAGAAGATTGAGAAGCATGAAAAATCCAAGTTCAAGAGGATATCTAAGTATCTTAGAAAGTCCAAAGTTATTTCCTAGAACTATGATAAGCCTAGACATGTTCATAAGGACTGCAAAGAAGAAAAGAAGTTGAAAAAGAAGAAATTTGATTATGTTTCTGAGTCTAAGAAGGAAGATGGTGACACATTCATTATAGCTTTGGAAACTCCTGCATGTAATGATGCATGGTTGATTGACTTAGGTGCAACTTTCCATATGACCGTTAATAGAGATTGGTTTTTTGAATACAAAGAATTTGGTGAAGGTAAGGTGTACTTTGGTGATGATTATCATTTAGATATTATTGGCTATGGTAAAGTCAAAATCAAGTTTCCTGATGGTAGAATCAAAGGATTAATGGTGTGTTTCATATCCCTGGTTTAGCACAAAATTTGTTATCTGTGAGAAAACTAATAGATGCAAGTGAGAAGGTAGTATTTCCTGATGTAGGATGCAAGATAGTAAGAGGTTCTATGGTGATTGCTAGAGGTGTCAGATATGGTACTGTATAGGAGTGAACTTTTACCCCATGAGTAAATTCCCCTTTTACCCCTTTCCATTTTAGAAAACCAAGATCAAAGGCTTAATTCCACCTAATCCCACTACTTGCATCCCACTTGGTGCCTATTTTGAGTGTTAGTGGAGGTGTTTATGTTAGGCATGCTCGCACAACATGCATCCATCCATGTGACACGCTTACATCCCTAACAGATTCCTACGACTGAACCTGTATAGGTGTTACACTTCTCATTGGGAGTCAAGTTCTAATGCCCCATTCAGTTGACCAATGTGAATATGGTCATTTCTTTCATTCCTTCTTTGAATTTATCCCTTCAACATGCATTTCAACCTTCTAAGCATTCAATCCAACTTCAACACACTCTTTGGCATTCATTTTCACTCAATCCAAGCATTCAATCTCTCCATTGTAGCAAACACAACACTTCATCTTTGGTAGAACAAGTTGGGAATGAAACACCATTGCAAAAGAGGTTTGAGTACTCTCATTTTCTCCCTTAAGTATCCTTGAGCACTCTTTGTGGAGGTGGTAAGATTCCATTCCTTTCCTTCTATCACTTGGTTGAGTTAGCACTTTACTATTTTTTAGTGATTTTGTGCTCTTCACTATATTACTTTCTTTATCTTCTTTTCTTTTGCTATTTGTGGAGGTGGAAACATCTAAACAGGGGTCTGACTAAGGGAGGTCCCTATACAACCACCCAAAATTTTATCTCTTTCTATGTGTAGGTGGATGTGCTTTTGAGGAGCAATTTGGCAATCAAATTTCTTGGTGAGATCATTCTCACCCTTTTTACTCTTGCATTTGTACTTTATAATATAAGAGAATACTTTATTTACTTAATCCCATCATTTTGGACCTTTAGTTAGCTAGCTAGTCCATTAGCCTGTTTTAATAGGTTTAACCTTATCTCTTTTGTTGTTTGGCCATACAAATGCTAGCACACTTTAGAGATGCTAGTGCATCACACTGTTTTCCAAGGACCTCACTTATGTCCTCAGGTAGAGAGCTCCCTGAGGTGCAAAGTTAAACCTAAAAACTGGCTCATCTAGCCCCACTTTGAAACTCGAGATTGTAGTGGTTGCAAGACTTTACAACCTGAGTCATCATTCTCATCCTCATACCCTAAACACCACATTTAACTGAGGTAGGTTAGGGTAACTTTCTACATCTTGGCCCCCCATGACCTGAGGCCTTGCATGTGGAGGTCCCCCTACCTTACATTTTGGTGAACCCAATGTGAACCAACATTTTTTTGTCCATTGTTGTTAAGACTTCCCTCGAGTACTCTATGATTGTTATGTTCTTGTGTGTTGTGAAGGTTTATGAGCATCATAACCCAATCCACAACTTCTGGGTATACCATTAGGAGAAATGTATAACACCTTTCGATGGAAAGGATGAAGGTCTCTACTGGGTTATCTATATGCGTTTTCTCTAGTCCCACCATTAGTGTAGCCATGTAGGAGCAGTTGTCAAGGAATGAGATGGGATTCATTGATGGGACTGATCACGTTCCCACTCCCCCTACATATTCTACACCATCGTTAGTGGATGAGAATGAGGCTATTTAGATCCTTGCATAATATGTGTTTTCCCTTGCTAGAGGACTGGGCAACTTAGAAAACTACTTGGAAAGAAATCCAAGGATGGCTAGAGCCACTCAGGTTTTTAGCGAGTTGAAACATATGATGGGTAAAGATCGAACATGCATAGAGCCTTTGACTAGCCTGCTCAATCTTGCTGAAGTGTGTGCTCCTTCGAGGAATCCTAGTTTTGCACAAGGATTCACCTTCAAAGAGTGTGAAGGACAATTAGGGGTATTGATGCCTCCAACTTCCTTATACATGGCTGATGCAGTGCCTTCTATTAGTATCCCTTCTTCCTTTGAGCAACCCAAAACTATCAATGTGAATAGGGTCCCATTGGGCTTTAGCTTGACCCCTCTTATCACCTCTAGTGGTGGAGGCTTTGGTAGTTTGATTGGTGGGGGATTCAGTAGCCGTGGTGGTGTTGGCAGAGGTGCCTCTGGTGGAGGTCATGGTGGTGGTTACGGCGGAGGCCCTACTGATGGCAGTGGCTATGGTAGTGGTTCTGGTGAGAGTCACATAGGTGGTGGTTCTAGAGGTGGTATTAGTAGTGCTTCTTGGGGAGGTTCCTATCGCCCTCTATCTTCCAATTACCCTATTTTGAATACCCTTCTTTAGAATATGGGTAAGATGCAGAGCCAGTTGGTGAGTCTTTCCCAAGCCTTTTCCCAACCTAACTTTCAACCCTTTTTTTGACATAGCCCATTGTTAGTTGCAATCTTGAACACTCCTTTCCCCTATGGAATGGAGATATCTAAATTTGAAAAGTATGGTGGTAAAGGAGATCCACAGATGCATGTGTCTGCATTTAATGCCCTATGCACAAACTTTTCCCATTAGGATGTGTTGATGGCCAAATTGTTTCCCAAGGACACATTGCTTGAGTGGTACTATTCCTTTCTTGATAACACCATTTTCTCATTCGACCAACTTTTTAATCAATTTCTTAGACAATTTCAAGCAAAAATTGGGCCGAAGATGACCTTCTTGGATCTTGTCCAATGTAAACAAGGAGATAATGAAAAAATTACTGATTTCATAGCACGCTACCAAGCGCTCCTCTCACAAATCTCATATTAGCTGCCTGATTCTAGTGTGCAGAAGGTATTCATAGGGAAATTACAAAGGCCTTGGCAAGAGAAGTTCACCCTTATGAAATACCCTTCTTTTGCGTACTTGTGTGCAGCTTTATTAGAATACCAATAGATGATCATTTAGTTCAGGGATTCTTCCTCATGCTCTCATTTTGAGGGAAAATCCATCATATCAATCTCTAGGAAAGAAAAGATGGTTACGAATGTAGCTATTGCTAGTGATGAAAACAACCTCAAACATAACCGAGAGTTCACAAATTTATTAGAATCTTATACTTCCATCTTGCAGAAGCTATTGAAGGATAAGATCATAACTTTGTCAAGCCCTAAGCTTGTTAAGGAACCTTACCCTAATTGGTATGATGGAAGCACTTATTTTTACTACCATCAAGTTAATGGACATGATACCGAATGATGTATGTACCTATGTCATGAGATACAAGACTGCATTGAGGAGGATACCATTTGTCTCGATGGGAGTAAACCAAATGCTAACAAATCAATGGTGAACGCTAATAGTGAATTACATATATACACGGACCCATTTCCATTGCACTCTACTAACATGATTATAGATCTCACTGATTTTGTTACTCAGCCTGAGGCCTATGTTAACATGGTCATTGTGAATTCTACTTCTCTACTTGCACCCAGTTCACCAGACATTACATTCACATCACAACATCTACCCTTGAACAATAAACCCTAACCTCTCTACATTCCTACTTATGGCAATGGTAACATTGTGACATGAGTCTTGGTAGACCCCATGAGCTACATGAATGTTAACATAGAAGAAACATTAGTATTAAATTCATTGTAAAAGGAAAAATATGAAGAAATAAAATCTACCATCTATATGCACGATGGTATGAGTCTTAAACCTCACTGTTCGATAACCTTGTCTATCTTGGTTGGACCCAGGGCTCTTGATAGAGTTTTTGATGTTATCCCAGAGTCAGATTTGTTCAAGGTGAAGCTAGGCGTCCCCTAGATAGCTTCCATGAATTGGATCACCTTTGTTATTCATAAGTGTTTAAATTTTTCCCATGAAGGTGTTGTGCATGTAGTGCATGGCGCTGGATATCAACCTCTGGTGTCCCATTGTGGATATTAGTTGGATCACATTGGCCCTCCCTAGTTGGTTTGCTTCCTCTGAGAATGGACCTACTTAACAAGAATTATGTAAAGTATAAGACTTGGGGGTAAGGGACATCAAAAACTAACCTTTCCTATAATGTAGTATTCGATCACCTCCTCCTCCCAAGAGGAGAAGGAGAAGGCCGTACCGACTGCTCCCCTTTCTCTCGAGAAAGAGGAGAAGCCCATGTCAGCTCCCTCTCCTTCTCGTAAAGGTAAAGAGAAGGTGAATTTTCCTCAGATTTCCTTGTCCTCTCCCCTTTAATGGGAAGATTACTGGATGAGTAGGCCCAATGGCTATCCACTAAGTCTGATGATTCCTCTTTGTCGTAGACCCAAGCTCAGGATTGTAGATTTCCCTAATGAATACCCTAGACTATGGTACTATTTATACAATAGAAAGAAAGGTTCCTAAAGGGAAATGGACTTGCGACCTCCTACCGCTCCTACTCCCAAGGTGGTGAATGGGAAGAGGCCTGCTACCGAGGCTCTTGAATTGACTCCTCTCACTACTCCTCAACCTGTCTCTCCTGCTCCCATTCAGGAATCCATTCCTCCACCCCAAACAGCCATAGTGGACATTCCTATGGTTTAGTAAGAGCCTTCTTCTCCTAAATATCCTTCGGCCTCTAGCTCGAAGAGCCAAATAAACTTCCTTTTGCATGAGCGCAAACATCGGTGAAAGTCCCTTTTAGCTAAACAGGCCTCCTCGCAAATAAGGGAGGAAGAGACGACCGTCCCTGCTTCAGGGCCTCCTGTATTGTTTCCCTCTTTCCTTCCTTCTACTTCTCTCTAGTCTGGTTCTACACTGCTTCTGGCTTCCACTATGAGTGCACATGTACCTAACCCCAAGGGGGTATAGGTGTTCATTGCTCCTTCAGTGGAGCCACCCTTGCTGATATTTGTTCTGGATATCTATCCTTTCCCAAAGCCCGTGTACATAATTAATACCTTGATCATATCTGTTGCAGTCCTTTCCTCCTCTTCCTCTGCTCGTCTAGCCTCGTCTGTGGGGAGTTCATATCCTCTAATGAAGAAAGAGGTAGAGAGTTTTCCTTCTAGCAACAAAGGACATAAGAGGAGCCCACCTTCTCTGCAAGGTGGTCCTATGCTGACTTGTTTTGTCCTAGTGACAGAACTAGTCTCGGCTTCTCCTGAGTTCATCACCATTCCTAAGTCACTCGGCGAGCCTAGTGGTGAATCTCAGGCTCAAAATACTCTGTCTACTGAGGTTAGACATGATTCTCTTGTGGGGTGCATCTTTAACTTTGTAGATGAATTTTCAACCTTTTCAATGATCTTCATGAAATCGTTGACCTTGACTCCACAAGAGCTCAATGGAGAGGACCTCGATGGGCCCTCTTCCTTAACTCTTGCTGTAGGAGGGTTAGACGCTCCTCCTCTTAACATCCCACCACTGTAGGCTCATCCTCCTTCCCCCTACAATGATCTAGAGTGGAAAGCAGATGACCTCTTGGCTGATCAATGTTAGGAGGAGGACTCTTTTGGATCTTGTCTGTGTGTGTGTTTTTTATGATGTGTTCCCCCATGATCGTGCTATGTGTGCCTAGATGACCCTCGTCACCCCTATTGGTGCTTTGATACAAGCATTGTTTTTTTATTGTCAACCTTCTTCTATTTGTATCATCATTCTTCCATGTTTGTGTTTTATTTTCAATAAATTGGGGATGATGGAAAGTGTTAGGGGAATTTAGGCTTCCCTTCCATGTTGACCCAATATTTTTTTTCTTTGTTTTCTATACATTCTTCCTGATTTGTTTGGGGATTGATTATTTTTTTCCTTGCACTGCAGTTACCTATTGTTATATGAGCTCAAACAGATTTGGCCACGCTAAACCGGATCCCTCCTTTACCCTTTGTTTGTATTTTCTCTTTTTTTCTTTCTCTTTTCTTTTCTTAAGTTGTCCCTCTCCTGTGCAACAATATTATTTCTTCAATATTTTGATTTTTTAGAAAACAAATTTGTTGCAATGAATATTTTCTCAAAAATCCTTGCAAACCTTTCTTCAGAATCATATTCTCAACTCAGAACCCTAAATGGAATGTGTTTCCTTCATCATGGGCTTACAAAGAAAGGACATGAAAAACCTTCCTCTAAAGTGGGGAAAACATTAATCTTCCCCTCTCATGGGGACATATTCTTCCTTTCAAATTCCTTCATGAAGGATCAATTCAAGAAGAAAAGCATCTAATTTTGAACTATGCATCCCTTGAGTTTACCCTCTCTACATGACGGGTTACCAAGGGACCCCTTTGAAAGTTTTTTAAACTTTCAACGGTTTGTGTGACTATTTACTTACTCGCCCACATGGCCACTTCTTGACTCTGTGAAGTCTGCTTTCTTAGGTTTCCTCCATGTGAGAGATCTTGGGGGATACCTCCCTATAGGACTGAGAGCCTGTAGAGTGCTTCCTTTGAGCTTCTTCCATGTGAGAGATCTTGGGGGTGGCTCCCTTGTAGGATTGAGAGCATGTGGGGTGCTTTCTCGGGTTTCCTTCATGTGAGAGATCTTGTGGGATACCTGCTTGTAGGACTGAGAGCCTGTAGGGTGCTTCCTTTGAGCTTCCTCCATGTGAGAGATCTTGGGGGTGGCTCCCCTGCAAGACTAAGATCTTGTGGGGTGCTTTCTTAGGTTTCCTCTATGAGAGTTCTTGGGGGTTACCTTCCCTGTAGAGTTGTAGATTTGTAGGGAACTTCCTTGGGTGTTCTTCATGCTTAAGTTCATGGAGAATACCTTCCCTATAGGACTGAGATCCTGTAGGGTGTTTCCTTGGGTGTTCTTCATGATTGAGTTCATGGAGAATACCTTCCCTACATGACTAGGAGCCTATAGGGTGCTTCCTTTGGGTCTCATACATGCTAGATTATTTGGGGGACACCTTCCTTGTAGGAATGGGAGCCTGTAAGGTGGTTTCTCTCTTCAACTTCATAGTTTTGAGCAGCTATGGAGTCCTATGCTTTCTCTGCACCTTCAGGTATGCCAGATTGTGGTTTGCTTCCTCAACGATTCAGGTATATATCTCTAACCTTACACTCTCCTTGATCTACTTTACTAAGCACTCATTAGTATTCATGCTCACTAAAGTGGGGGAATAATGTATAGGAGGGAATTTTCACCCCATGTGTAAATTCTCCTTTTCCCCTTTCCACTTTAGAAAACCAAGTTCAAAGCCTTAATTCCACCTAAGCTCGCTACTTGCATTTGACTTGGCACCTGTTTTGAGTGTCGATGGAGGCCTTTCTGTTGGGGACACCAGTGTGGTGTGCATAATCTCACATGGTGTGTAGACGTCTGCAATGTGCTTATGTCCCTAGTAGATTCCTGTGGCTAAACCTGTAGAGGAGTTACACTTCTCATTGGGAGTCAAGTTCTAATGCCCCCTTCGATTTTCTGATCCGAATATGGTCGTTTCATTCATTCCTTCTTCAAATTGATCCCTTCAACATGCATTTCAACCTTCTAAGCATTCAATCCAGCTTAAACACACTCTTTTTCATTCACTCTCACTCACTCCAAGCATTCAATCTCTCCATTACAACAAACACAACACTCAATCTTTGGTAGAATAAGTTGGGAATGAAATACCATTGCAACAAAGGTTTGAGTACTCTGATTTTCTCTCCCAATCAGCCTTGAGTGCTCTTGGTGGAGGTGGTAAGCTTCCCTTTCTTTCCTTCTATCACTTGGTTGATTTAGCACTTTATTGTTTTGTAGTGCTTTTGTGCTCTTCAATATATTACTTTCTTTATCTCATTTCCTTTGGCTATTCATGGAGGTGGAAACACCTAAACAATGGTCTAACTAAGGCAATCCCATATACTATTAGTGTAATTAAATTAATTATTACACTCGCATAAGTTAACTTACGTCATATTTCATTTAGTCCTAGGTTGCATTTTAATAAATCATTTAATAAATGGGATAATATTCCCTTCCTTGTTTGTACAGATAAGATTCCTTCTATAAGATGAGTTGTCCTTCTAGAACTTATTTCAACATTTAATAATCATTTAGATAGGGTTCACATGTTGTCACATGTTGTTAGATCATGACACATGGTAACATCTCTTGCATCTTAGGTTTTTTCTTTTGCCTATATAATCAGGCAACTTGTTCATTTGTAACATATCAAATCAATCATATCATTAATATAGAATCTCTATTGTGCATGCCTAGTTGCAACACTTTCCTTTGTTATTGATTATCTTTCCTGGAAAAGGTCCTCCATCGAAGACTGTAGCTTCAGGGACTATGCATCCATAATCTCAACATGGTATCAGAGCATGTTGAATTTTAACATTTTATCAGAGCTTGTCTAGTGAAAGTTCAACCTAAGATCAAGAAATTTGTTGTGTGAGATTCTTTGTAGGCTTGAAGGTTTCCATTGAAGGCTACTTGACTCCACCTGGGGACCAAGCTGATTTCTAAAGTAGATAGAGTCAGATCCAAGCTCGCCATTGTCTTCAGAAGGCCTCGAAACCCTACGATCACCTATCCAATCATCAAAATTGGATTCATTAACCCGGGAGCTATTAGAGGTTTTTTTTTTTTTTAAATCAACTAGTACTATCCATACAAATTTTCAATAAAACATCATCCCAGTCAGTTGTCCTCTAAGGCAATTATTTTTTAATTGCAAGATATTTTTTGTTTCAGAAAAATCAGACTAATATTGCACATTTATTGGCAAAAATCAAATAATATATATATGGGCTATTTTTTTATATAGCTTTCAAAAAATTATATTTGGAGTGACTACAATTTAAATTCATGGTCGACATGCTTTTTTAAATTATCGGCATTATTTTGCACCACCGACATAGATATATTTTACAGATATTTGTTGGAATATATCTATAGTGATTTTTAATTTCACTTAGCAATATTAAAAATTAAAAATAAATTTTGGTCGGCCATTCGAAATATAAACTACAAAATATTTGTCGGTGGCATTTTTTGCGTCTGTAGGGAAGTTCTTTGTGGGCCCTCTGACCATCACATCAAATAAGACTCATACGATTACTAGAGGTCTCTGCTAGCTCATCCTACCAGCCATTGGTGACCATTATTCTATCACCAGTCTTCCTTCAGTCTTCGCTAATAGTCTTACACCCCCACTAAGGTTCCATCAACATTTAGAGGCTCCACTATAGGAGCGGCGCCGCCTTGTTGCCACTAACTAGCCACTCTGCCATTGTTACATTTGGTGGTGCATTTTTTTTAAACTTCCAACCTGACCCCTGGTCATATCAGCGACCAAGGGCTAATTTGGTTTTGCCCAAGGTGCTCGATTTCTGCACCCGATTAGCCTGCAAAGTGCCAAATATAGGTATTTTTTTCATTTTATTATAACTTTTCACCAGGCTATCAAAAATTGACAAACGAGATACCGTTGGAAAGGTAATTTAGTCTACTTTCTTGTGGTGACATCCATTCTTCAAAATATTTCTCGCATAAAAATATAAAGTCAACTGAAGTCAATCCTCCACTTTAGACTCAACGACCAATATCTTCACATCAAATTGTTGAAATATGATGATTCCAGCAGCATTCGAGAGATATTTCTGTGTTTTTTTTCATCAATTCACTCAATTTCTTTGGTTTTAGCTCTAGGTATCTTCTATTGGTTTTTACAATTTGTTGCATTTTCTTAATTCTTGGGACATCCTAACACTTGAAAAAGAATTTCTTGATCTCAGAGGCATATTTTTAGTTGCATATCTATTTGGAAGTCTTTATTTTCTATTGAAGGTCAGTGTCTTTGTTTTTTGTGGAGAAATTTCATTATGGGGCTTGCATATACTCCTTTGGTTATGTTTCATAAGGGAAACTATAAGCAATGGCAAGATGGGATCAACCACCATCTCCAATCACTCAATTTGTTGCCTCGTTTGTATGGTATAGTTCCTCATTCAAGTGAAGGTATTCATGAATTTTCTTGGAGTTGTTGTAGATACACTATTTTGGAGATCATTTCTATGCAAGTTGATTGTGATGTTTTGAATGATATTGATCATTGTGATTGTCCTCATGTCCTTTGGGCTAAGCTTTGGGAGATCTATGGAGATTCAAATACCCCACCATTCCCTGATCGCCATGATTTAGAATGTCATTCTTCATATCAGGTACCCCATGATGATATTGTTGTGTAGGAAGTTGATCGCCTTGAATCTTTTGAAAAGGTTGACAAGGTTGCTTTAGGTGCTTCTTCTCCATCAGAGACAATCATTATCCCTTCACATTCAGTGATTCCTTATCCAAATTCATTGATTGAGGCTTCCACTATCATCATTCATCAGGATACCTTCAGTTTTTTAGACTTGGCATCACAGGGCGGCTTTGTTTTAGGTATCACTAACTTGGCTACTTCTATAGGTATGGAGGGAATTCTTGAGGGGATATCACTCCTCTATTCAGATTCCACTTTAGCAATTTTTCTTGAGTCTCATCATCCCTTTGTCTCGACCTTGCTTGGGGATCCAGAGACTATCTTGGAGGCACTTGGTTTCTCTTCATATATTTCATATATGAGACTTCTTCCCTATCACTCCATTCAAGACTTGAGGTTTCTTTAGCATCCACCATTGGATCTGCTTCTTCCTAGTGGGAAACATGTGGTTTGGACACATTAGTTGCTTCAAAATTCTTTCAGTGGTTTTGAGGACACTTCATTCAAGGGGGGCTATCAAGTCTCCATCATATCCCTCACATCACTCTCTTTGGATATTGTTCAACATTAGTTTCTACCTCATCCTGATTTGTCATCTTCTTCATTGATTGGGTTGATAGTGGCATCTTCATCATTAGGCAAGTAGACACATGAGTAGATTTTAGGGACATCATCATCTACCTTCATCCTTCCTTCCTTAAATTCCTATCCGAAATGGGAAGAATCTCTACACTTGTAGTTGGTTTTGTTTCTTCTGAAAGGGAGACAAGTTGTTTTTTGACATTGGATCATGTTTTGTCTTTAGACACTTGCCATCTCTATAGGTGATATCATCTTCTTGGGGGGATATATAGTCTCTCTCTTTCCCTCCTATGGAGGAGCTATTGTACTGTATCCATGTGACAGATGGTGTACTTGGGGGGTATTTGGGAGTCCTCCATCCTTCCCATCCTATCTCACATTTTTACTCTTTCATCTTCTTTTTTGGAGAGGGGTTTTGTTCCCACTGGGTTTTCCCCTTTTCTTTAGTTGTGGGAGATTTTTTTGCATCTTCATGTAAATGGGTACCTAACATGGCCTTGTAGCTAGGCCCATCTTATCATCATCTTGCATAATCATTGCATTTTCCTCCCTAAGTTGAACTTATGGGGGGGTGTTAGTGTAACTAAATTTATTATTACACTAGCATAAGTTAACTTAGGTCATATTTCATTTAGTCCTAGGTTGCATTTTAATAAATCATTTAATAAATGGGATAATATTCCCTTCCTTGTTTGTAGGGATAAGATTCCTTCTAGAAGATGAGTTGTCCTTCTAGAACTTATCTCAACATTTAATAATCATCTAGATAGGGTTCACATCTTGTCACATGTTAGTTCATGACACATGGCAACATCTCTTGCATCTTAGGTTTTCTCTCTTGCCTATATAATCAGGAAACTTGTTCATTTGTAACATATCAAATCAATCATATCATCAATATATAATCTCTATTGTACATGCCTAGTTGCAACACTTTCCTTTGTGGTTGATTATCTTTCCTAGCAAAGGTCCTCCATCGAAGACTGCAGCTTTAGGGATTGTGCATCCATAATCTAAACATGGTATCATAGCATACTGAATTCTAACATATACATCCACCCAACATTTTATCTCTTTTTGTGTGTAGGTGGGCATGCTTTTGAGGAGCTAGTTGGTGACCAAATTTATTGGTGAGATCATTCTCGCACTTTTCACTTGTGCATTTCTACTTTATAGTATTAGAGAATACTTTATTTACTTAATCACATCATTTTGGCCCTTTAGGTAGCTAGCTGGGCTATTAGCCTACTTTAGTAGGTTAAACTTTGTATTTTTTTTTGTCTGGACATACAGACACTAGCGTGTTGCGCTGCCGTCCAAGGACCGTGCTTTCATCCTTGGGCAGAGATCTCCCAGAGGCATAGAGTTGAACCTGAAAACTGGCTCACCTAGCCCCACGCTAAAACTCAGTATTGTAGAGTGGTTGCAGGAATTTACAACCCTCATCATTCTCATCCTCATACCCTATAAACCACATTCAGTTGGGTTAAGTTAGGGCAGCTTTATGCATCTTGGCCCTCTGTGACCTGGGGCCTTGCACATGGAGATCCCCTACCTTACAGGTACATTGTATAAGCTTGATGCATGTATTATTTAGTACAATAGTAATTCTATGAAAATAAAATCAGTGGAAGAAGTGAGGGTTTCACCTTTAGTAGATGGTCATGGATTTTGGGTACCGAAGGGTGCTCTTTCTTTTGAATCAAAGTTATCTAGAGAGAAAACTATGTTATGGCACCAAAGACTTGGCCACATTGGAGAAAAAGGTTTAAAGACATTGAAAACTAAAAAAATCATTGAAGATTTATTTTATTGTAATCTTGAATTTGAGTTCTGTGAGCATTGCATTTATTGAAAGAAAAATTGTGTTTAGTTTTACTCAAGTTCTCATAAATCTTGTGGAGTATTGGATCTTATTCATTTTGATGTTTTTGGTCATGTAGATGTTCCTTCAATTGGTAAATCCACATATTATATTTCATTTATTTATGATTATAGTAGAAGGACATGGGTATATTTTCTAAAGAGTAAATATGAAGTTTTCAATTGATTTAAAGAATTTAAAGTAATGGTTCAATTATAGAGTCGAAAGAAAATAAAATGTTTGAGGATTGATAATGGTGGTGAATTTTGGTTTAATGATTTTGATAGATTCTATAAATATTGTGGTATTCATAGACAAAAGAAAACTCCATATTCTCCACAACAAAATGGAGTTGTAGAAAGAATGAATAGGACATTGATGGAGAAGGCTAGGAGTATGTTGAGTGGCGTTGGTCTAGAACAAAGGTTTTGGGATGAAGTTGTTGCCACTACTTGTTACCTGATTAACATGTCTCCAACATCAATTCTTGTTGATAAGATTCCTATAGAGGCATGGTCAAGTCTCAAACCTTCATTACGACATCTTAGAGTTTTTGGTTGTGAGGTATATGCACATGTACCAAAGGAGAAACAAAAAAAGTTGGAGAACAAGGTTGTGATATGTATCTTCATTCGATGTAGTTATGGTGTGAAAGGATACAATATTTTGGATCATGTTGGATAGAAGGTAATACATAATAGAAGTGTTATTTTTAGAGAAACTAAGCCTTCTTTGGTTACATTACAACCAGAACAGAGTAAATAGGAAGATGTGATTCAATTTCCTTCTACACCTAATAAAGTTGAATCAAGGCCCATGGATAGACAAGAGGTTGAGGAGAGCTCATCTAACTCTAAATTTTCAGAAGAGGATGAAGATCCTCCAACTCAGCTTGTTCATAGGTCTACAAGGCATAAACAACCACATGAAAGGTATCCACCTGATGACTGGAGATGTATTTTTTCTTTGAATACAAACATGGATGAACCCAAATCAGTAGAAGAGGCATTAGGTATGAATGATGTAATATCATGGAAGATTGCTATAGATGAAGAAATGGAAGATTTGAAAAAGAATGATACATGGAATCTTGTACAATTACCTGAAGAATGAAAACTTGATAGTTACAAATGGGTGTTAAAGAAAAATATTAGTTTAGATGGAACTATTGAGAAATACAAAGGAAGGTTGTTTGAAAAATGTTACTCTCAAGTTGAGGGTGTTGATTATGGTGAGATATATTCTCCTATTGCAAAAATGATGTCCATTATATTTTTTCTTTTTATTCTATTGCTTATGATCTAGAGGTTGAGCAAATGGATGTGAAAACTATTTTCCTTCATGGTGACTTGGAGGAAGATATTTATATGACACAGCTGAAGCAGTATGTGGTGAAAGGTGAAAGTAAATTGGTTTAAAAATTGAATAAATCTTTTTATTGCCTAAAAAAAAATCTTAGGATGTGGTACCAAAAATTTGATACATATGTGTTGAGTTTGGAATTTTAGCATTCTAAATCAAATCATTGTGTTTATTATAAAACTAATAGTGATTATTTCTTGTTTATTGCATTATTTGATGATGATATGTTATTTATTGGTAGAGGGAAAGGTATGTTTTCAGAACTAAAATCTTAAATTTTTGCTAAATTTGAAATGAAAGATCTTGGTGCAACTAAAAAAATTCTTGGCATGGAAATTAAAAGAGATGGAATGAATAGAAAGTTATGGCTTGGCCAAATTAAGTATGTCAACTCAATTTTATGGAGGTTTTATATGCAGGCTTGTAGACGATTATGTGTTCTTGTTTTAGTTGGACCAAAGTTATATATTTTAGATTGTCTAACATCTCCATCTAAGTTGGAATACATGAGAAGAGTGCCTTACTAGAATTTAGTTGGAAGTTTGATGTATGTGTTGAAATGTGTTGAGATGATGTTGACTACTCATTTTCATTAATGGTTGTCAGTGATGTCAACATATTATGGTTGTTTGACCAAAGTTCTATTTTGGTGCCTTGGTGATCCATATTTGGCTTGGTTCCATATGTCATAATATAAAGATCTATTTTGGGTTGTATTTGTCTTGGTCACATTCCTCTTATAACACAAAAAGATACATTATTTTGGGATCAAACCAATCTAGCAATTGGTTAACGTGCTCCAGCACATGATTTGCATTGTAACATGTATATATTTATTCTTTGGTTCAGGATATCATGTAGGGTATTGATTTGAGTGAAGAGGCTATGTTTGGTACACATTTCATTCCTCTCGACCATAGGAATTTTTTTGTGGTGACCTATTTCAAATTGTATTTGGCCGACAAGGAAGATCATGAAAATTATGTTTGGCTAACTTGAGAGATTATGGAAGCATGGAATGCTATAAGAAAGAGTTGATTTTTTTTAGGAAAGCAAGTGTGATGAATGTGAATGTGAATATCCAAACATTATGAAGTGTGTGAAAGTGTATGACCAAACGTAACAGACAGTGACATTCTATCTATTGTTTATTGGTGGATTTCCTTTCATCATTCTTGTATTGGCAGTAAGCCATTTTTTGTTGGTAGTGAACCTTTTTTGGTAGGCAGTGAGCCTTTCTCTTTTGGTAGTGAGCCTTTTTGTATATTTGGCTATAGTAGCCAGGCATCAAGCCCAACCAGCAGTGAGCCACCCTATAGTGAGCAACTTGGTAATGAGCCCTTGTAAACATTAGTTTAATTGGTGTTTTATAATTGAGAATTGTTATTCTCCATTGTTTTTCCCTTCTTGGTTTTCCACGCAAATTCTAGTCTTCATTATGCATGGTGTTGTTTGGTGATTTCATGTTCATTAATATATAATAGATTTAAGTTTTGATCTAGATTAAGTAAAGTCAAGAATTTTTTTAATAATAACTGATTCACCCCCCCTCTCAATTATTCAGACAATTCAACAATTGGTATTAGATATTTGGTTCCTCGAAGAAGAGCTTAACTGCTTCGGGTAGATTTGATGGCACATAAATTGACAATTCCAGTGTTTGATGGATCTAACTATAGTTTCTAGAAAGTGCATATGAGAGGTTATCTAATCTCTCTAGGGTATAAGAATTGGAAAGCTATTGAGAAAACATATGTTGAACCGGTAGCTGGCCCTAGTTCTACAGATGAAATTTCATCCTATGTAGAGAATGAAAAATAAAGGTATGCAATCTTTAGTGGACTGTCTAAAACCAAGTTCACCAAATTTATTTCATTGGGCATCGCTTATGAATTTTGGGAAAAGTTGAAATAAATCTATGAAGGAAATAATAGAGTCAAATTATCAAAGAAGTTGACAACTAAGTGCATATATGAAAAATTGAGGATGCAATAAAGTGAGGAAATAGCAAGCTACTTTCAAAGGATTGATAGTGTAACAAATGAAGTCTAAAATCAAGGAGGCACTATGATAGATGAAGATGCAATGGAGAAGATTTTGATGACCCTACCAGAAAGTTACAGTGATAAGATCTCAGATATTAAAGAAGTTTATGATCCAAAGAAATTCACTAGAAAGCAAACTTTTGGAACGTTAACTGCATTTGAGATGAGGAAAATTGGAAAAGAAAAGGAGAATTCTAAAACTACTTTCAAAGCCAAAAAAATAGAAGAGAATCTAGATGATGAAAGTTCAAAAGAGTTTGAAGCAAACCTCACAACGAAACTGAAGAGAGGTACCAACAAGTACAAAGGTATGTTACATCTTAAATGTTTTAGATGTGGAAACATTGGTCATATAGAAGCTAAGTGTCCGAAAAAAGGAGCAAGGTAAAAGTTTAAAAAGATCAATAAGAAGGCCTATTATGTTAATGAGAATGTCAGTATCTCAAATGATGAATCAGATCATGAGGATTGTTTGTTTTAGGTGGAAAAGGATAAACCTAGATTTGATATCTCTAATATTCACATTGAAGCTGCATTATTTGTTAAATGAAACAAAGATAAATGGTTGATTGATAGTGGATGTTCGAATCATACGATCGGTGATAAAAGCAAGTTTGTGAAGCTTGAGAAATATGATGGAGATTATGTTAGATTTGGAGATGATAAAACAACACAAATTGTTGGAATCGGTTCTATTACCTTTGATGGAAAGCATAACACTGATAATGTTTACTATGTGAAGGGTTTATATCATAATCGTCTAAGTGTTGGACATATGTGTGAAAGTGGCTAGAATGTGGTGTTTTAGGATGATGGTTGTGAGATCCAGAAGAGATCCAAAACTATTATTGTAGATGGAAAAATAACAAGTGGGAATATGTATCAGTTGGAAGGAGCTAGAAAAATATGCTTAGTATCCCAGTCGAATGATAGTTGGCTTTGGCACTAGAGTATGTGTCACATCAATTTTGACAATTTGGTAAGGATAAGTTCATCAAGGGTAGTTAGATATTCACCAAGATTGACCAAACTAGACAACACTATCTCCAAAGGATGTCAAGAAGGAAAGAAGACTAGAGAAACATTCCAAAGAAAAGAAGAATCATCTATCGGTTTTGTTGGACATTGTACACATTGAGCTATGTGGTTTGACCAAAATAGGAAGCTTACATGGTGAGAGGTATTTCATGCTTTTAATAGATGATTATTCCAAACTCACTTGGGTTGCATTTTTAAGAGAGAAATTAGAAGCTCTAGAAAAATTCAATATTTTGAAGGCACAAGTTGAGAATAAAACTAACAGAAGAATCAAGTGTTTAATATCTAATAGAGGAGAGGAGTTTACTTCTAATGAATTCAATAAATATTATGAAAATCATGGTATTAAAAGATAGCTATCTGCCCCTAGAACAACTCAGTACAATGGCATAGTGGAAAGAATGAACCAAACAACTCAAGAAGTAGCTAGAAAAATGATCATGGAAGAAAGCTTTCCATAGGTCTATTGGAGAGAAGTGATACACACAAAAATATACACTCTTACCAGAGTACTGTTCTAGAGGAAGTATGGAAAGACATCATATGAGCTATGGCATGGAAGAGCTCCAATAGTAAAATACTTCAAAAAAATTTGAAGCAAATGCTACATCTGGATAGATGAGGATAATCTTGGAAAGTTTGAAAATAGAGTTGATGAAAGCATATTTTTGGGTTACTCTACAAGAAGCAAAGAGTACCGGTGTTACAACAAGAGATTGAACACGATAGTTGAAAGTACAAATGTGAAAGTAAATGAAGATGTTCAAAGAAGTCATAAAAAACATATTGAATATGAATAAGATGATTTGGATGACAAAGGAGAAAAATATAAGAAATAAGAAGAAGAAACAAAGGAGGCTCCCACAACTACAACTAAAACTCCAAGGTATCTACAAAAAAACCACTTAGAAAAATAGATTATTGGAGATAATAATAAGGGAATCATCACAAGAAGCAAAGCAGCTCAAGAGAAAGTATTATTGTGTTTACTCTGGGAAACTAAGCCTAAGACTGTGGAGGAAGCATGCAATGATCATAATTAGGTGAAGGAAATGAAGGAAGAGCTTGATTAGATAGAGAAAACTTAGACTTGGGAACTTGTGCCTACACAGACAAACAAAAATCTAATTGGGACAAAGTGGGTATTTTAGAACAAGATGGATGAAAAAAAAGGTAATGAGAAACAAGGAAAGATTGGTTTGCAAAGGTTACACTCAAATCGAAGGTAATGAATTTGATGAGACCTATGCCCCTATTTCCTAAATGGAAGTAATCTAGATGTTTTTAGCTTTTACAATTTTTAAGGATTTCAAAGTCTATCAAATGGATGTAAAATCAACATTTTTGAATGGAGAACTGAAGGAAGAAGTGTAAATTGAGCAACAAAAAGGGATTCAAGTCCAGAAATGACCCAGATGCTGTTTGTAAGTTGAAGAAAGATTTATATAGATTAAAGCAAGCACCTAGAGCTCGGTATGGAAAATTAGACAAGTACTTGATTGGAAAAGGATTTAAAAAGGATCTACTGATAATAATTTATACTATAGAACTGACTTAGATCAAATGTTCATTGTTCTGGTTTATATTGATGACATAATTTTTGGAGGAAATGATGATATGTGCAAAAAATTTGTAGATGAAATGTCGGAGGAATTCGAAATGTCAATGATAGGTGAGCTAAATTTATTCCTTTGATTGCAAGTAAATCATAACAAAAAATGAATCTTCATATCTCAGTTTAAGTATACCAAAGAGTTGTTGAAGAATTTTGGGTTGGATAATTCTAAACCGGTTTGTACACCTATTGTTACCGGATGCAAGTTGACGAAAGAAGATGAATCACCTAAAGTTGATGCAAGCATGTATAGATGAATGATTGGAGGATTGTTATATTTGACTTCCACTAGGCCAAACATTATGGATGTTGTTTTTTTAGCAGCTAGATTTTAGAAAGAACCAAAGGAATCACATGTTGTAGTAAAAGGGATCCTCATATATTTGAAGGGTACAAAAGACATGGGATTATGGTACCCAAAGGTCTCAGATTTCACTTTGATAGCCTATACTGATGCCGATTGGGCTGGATGTGTTTATAACAGGTGGAGTACAAGTGGTGGAGCTTATTTCCTTGGCTCTCGGTTGGTTGCTTGGTCAAGTAAGAAAGAAGATTATGTATCTTTATTTACTAATGAGGTTGAATACATTGCAACATCCTCATGTTGCACTTAGATACTATGGATGAAACAAATGCTAAAATATTTTGGCATATTATTTGATGAACCGGTCTCCATTATGTGTGATAATACTAGCACAATAAACATTTTCAAGAATTCGGTACATTACTCTAGAATGAAGCATATATCCATTAGATTCATTTCTTGAGAGAGAAGGTGTTGGAAAATGAAGTAAAACTTGAATATGACTTACAAAAGAGTAGATTACAGATATTTTCATAAAACCATTGAGCAAAGATACTTTTAAGTATCTCCAACAAAAGTTAGGGGTTCTTCCCCCTCCTAGTCTACAATAACATGCACCAGGGTGTGCATTTGTTTAAGGTCTTATATGCTCATTTTTATCTAGATAAATGTTTGGTGGCTTCCTCATAGAGGGAGCGGAGTAAGTCTTTCAAGGTGAGTTTTTCCCTTTGTATTTCATGTCAAATGGGGAGAAGAAAAGAAGATAAGATGGTCCTTGATGCTGATATTAAGTTGGTTGGTTTGTCATTGATGAATGTTTCCATCAATGAAAAAGGGGGAGATTGTTTGATGTGTTGAGATGATGTCAATTGCTTGTTGTCATTAGTGGTTGTCATTGATGTCAACATATTCTAGTTGTTTGACCAAAGTTATATTTTGGTTCCTTGGTGATTTGGATTCAAGGCCTAGTTCTAGATGTCATACTATAAATATTTACTTTGGTTTGTATATTTCCTAGTCCCGTTCCTCTTGTAACACACTAAGATACATTATTTTGGGTCTAGACCAATCTAGCTGTTGGTTAATGTGCTCCGGCACATGATTTTCTTTATAGCATGTATATCTTATTCTTTGGTTCTAGATACCATGTAGCATGTTGATTTGAGTGAAGATTCTATGTTTGGTTGATGTTTCATTCTTCTCCACCATATGATTTTTTTTGTGGTGACATATTTCAAATTGTATTTGGCTGAGAAGGAAGATCATGAAATTATGTTTGGAAAATTTGAGATATTATGGAGGCATGGAATGATATATAGTAAGAGTTGATTTTGTTTGAGGAAAGCAAGTGTGATGAATGTGAATCTAAATATCCAAACATTGTGAAGTGTGTGAAAGTGTATGACCGAAGGTAGTAGACAGTGAGATTCTATTTGGTGTTTGTTGGTGACAGTTCTTTTAGTGGTGGATTTCCTTTCATCATTCTTTTGTTTGAAGTGAGCCGTTTTATATTGGCAGTGAGACATTTTCTGTAGGTAGTGTGCCTTTCTCTTTTGGTAGTGAGCCTTTTTGTATCTTTGGCTATAATAGCCAGGTAGTGAGCCCAACCAATAGTGAGCCACCCTATAGTGAAAAACTTTGCAGTGATCCCTTGTAAAAATCACCTTAATCGGTGTTTTATAGTTGAGAATTACTGTTCTCTATGGTTTTTCCCTTCTTGGGTTTCCACATAAATTTGGGTGTTCATTGTGCATGGTGTTGTTTAGTGCTTTCATGTTCATTAATATTTGATTGATTTAACTTTTCATTTGGACTAATTAAAGTCAAGAATTTTTTTTTATAATAATTGATTCACCCTTGCTCTTAGTTATCTAGACTGTTCAACAATGTGCTATGGTTTGTACTAGACCAAACATTTCCCAAGCAATTAGATTTCTTTCAAGATATATGTCTAATCATGGTAAAGTTCAATGGGATGTAGTTAAAAGAGTCTTCAAATATTTGTATTGTACCTTAGATTATTCCTTATGTTATCATTGTAATATGACTGAAGACAAGATTTCCATTAATATTTATGGGTATGTGGATTTAGACCAGGGGCAGGTGATGTAGATAGCAGAAGATCCACCAGTGATTGTGTGTTTAATTTATTTAGTGGTACAAATAGTTGGATCAGTAAACAACAGGTTGTGGTTGCTTTGTCCACTATTGAAGTAGAGTATATAGCAAATACCCTTGCTTGTAAAGAATCCATTTGGCTTAAGAGGTCATGTTCAATTATTGGAATAAAACAAGATGTAGTGAAAATTTATTGCGATAGTCAAAGTGTGATATGTCTAGCTAGGAACTTGAAATTTCATGGTAGGACCAAGAACATTGATGTATAGTATTATTTTGTTAGAGAAATGGTTGAAGATGGTAGGGTGAAGCTGGTTAAGGTAGAGACTTTGATGAATGTTGTTGATTCTTTAACTAAGCCTATGATCATAGAGAATTTTAGATGGTGTTTAGAGACTATGGGCCTTTCGGCCCCTAGAAATTAAGAGATGATGATGATGAACTTTTGTTTTCCTTGCAAGGTGTTCAAAAAGTAGGAGAATTTTTGAAAAAATATGTCGCAACCTTGCAATTACATAAGGTCCTAGGTTGATATATAAGGTATTGTTCATCCAACAACAATGGTGTGAGGGGGGGTGGCATGGGTTGGATCCCCTCCTCCCCACGGGGAGTCCGAGGGGATCATCCTCCTAGTTGGGGTCTAGGGGTAGCACATCCTGGTGGGGACTTAGGGGTAGTGTCCTAGAAAAGACAATTTTACTTATATTTTTATTATTGTAAATTTGGACAATTCATCATTATGTATCATATCTGATGATCAATATTTTATTAGCTTGACTTTCCCTATAAGGAAACCCTATTTTATGAGGGAATTTTATTATGTATTTGTATTGTGATGTGTTATAAGAGTTTGATAGTAGTTGTGTTGTCTTTGGATCTCTGGGTGTTGATACTCTTATGAGAAGCTTGCTCTATAAGTATACTGTAATCTTTTTGATAGTTGAATAATATATATTGGGTGGCTTTTGGAGTGTGGGGTTTTCCTCCCGAAATGGTTTTCCATATGTATATTATTGTGTTGTGGTATGCATGATATTTTTGTTTATTTCTATATAAGTTTCTATAATTGTTAAAGATCTGTAAAAGATTTGTGTCATTATCCTCTCAAGATTAGTGTAGGAAGTTGTTTTGCTACCTTAGCTTGCTTATACTACATCCATTTAGACCACAAACCTCAATATTTTTTGCAAAAATAATGGAAAATATGGAGTGAGAGGAATCAAAGATGGTTTTCCTACTTACAATAGTTTTATATTAATATGCACCACAAAGGGGTAGCAATATCAAGGTTGTAGATTGCTTGAGTAGACATTTGATTGTTGCTCTAACTATGGTGTTAGATTCTATTAGACATTAGACAGTAGATTGGACCAACCTATACAACACTGATTTAATTTTTTTTGCTACATACAATAAACTAAAATCAAGTAAGAAAGTTCCAAGATTTTATTTGCAAGATGGTATTCTTTGTCACATGGGTCATATATGTGTCCCTATTAAGAAACAATCAACGATGATATGGGAAGCCCATTATAGCTATGTTACAAGACACTTTTGGGTGGTAACAACTCTTTCTATGCTCCAAAGGTATTTCTATTAAAGGACTAAGATGCAACATGATGTTACTTCTTATATTCAGTCGTGTGTCACTTGTACCATTAAAATGCTAGAAAATCATAAGGAATGGATATATATATGCTTGTTCCAATTTTAAATAGACGTTGGAAATCAGTTTCTATGCACTTCATGTCTAGCCTTCCTACTGATATGTGTGGCCATGACTATGTATATGTTCTGGTAGACAATTTTTTAAAGATGGCCATATTAGTGGCTTGCAAGAAAGGTATGTCTGTAGAGGCTACTGCCAAGCTATTATTTTCTCATGTTTGGGTTCACTTTGAATTACCACAAAGTATCATCTCTAATAGAGATAACAAATTTATTAGTAAATTTTGGTCTACACTATGGGAAATGATGGATACGAAACTCACCAAGTCTACTACCTTCCATCCATAAAAAAATGACCAAATTGAAGTAGTCAATAACATGATTATTCATATTTTATGGATGTATCACTCTCAACATCCCCAAACATTCGATAAGATCCATTCATAGGTGAAACACAATTACAATCATGTGGTGCATAATTCTACAGTATGCAACCCATTTGAGGTTTGCTTGGGATACCAACCATTGGCTACTTTGTATTTTTCCTTTGTAGCCATGAAAATTGAACTATCAATGCATGAAGAAATAGAGAGGGAAAAATACACTAAGTTTGTTGAAAAGATCCACCATATTCAACAAGTTTATGAAATATTGCAACAAACCAAGGACCACCATGGAAAGCATCATGTACCTCTTCACTTTCAAATTGGTGATAAATTATGGCTGCATCTCCAAAGGGAGAGACTTCAGTGACCACATAAGAAGCTTCACACTTTTTGATATGAGCCATACACTATTCTAAATCAAGTTGGTTAATTTAATGCTTTTGAACTCAATATTCCTCCATTTTTGGGTCTTCATCTTGTTTTTAATGTTGAGTTATTATGACCATATTTCCCACCTTTGTTGGATACTTTAGGTGTTGTTGAGAAAATTTAGGGTGTTGAATTGAATCTTGAGACTACTGTTCCAGTGCTACATGATCATATTGTTGATGTTCATGATTTTTTTTTTAGAAACACTCAAGTTACTCTTTATTGAGTGGTTCGGGAAAGCTAGCTACCCCACCAAAGTAAGTCATTTATCAAAGATCAATTTGTCACACGTTTTCCTCATCTATTACAAAGCGTTGATGCAATTGGGCCCATTGTCTCTCAAGGGGGAGGAACAATCAAGACCACTCTAAAGTTGATAACATAAAAATTTGTGTAAAATATCAAAAATCAAATATTTTGGTATTTTTTATGATCTAGTAATTTTCATTTTCAGAGGTCTTCGAAGTAGAATTCGAGGTCAAAAAGTGTCATTAGTCCTCTAAATGGAGTAACATAAGAACTTTATTTGAGAGACTAAAATTAGATCTCTTTGAGACCTTTCTGACAAGGTAAAGAAGTTGTTAATCTGATCAACAGGCAGCAAGTTAATACCTTGCCAAGTTGTGTTACCTAAATTTACATTTTTAATTTTTTTTTGTAATTTTGTTTGTTATTTCCCACAGCCAACTATTCATTTGGAATTCCTAAGTTTTTGATGACTATTATCATTCTTTATTTTGTATATAATCATTCCTTTGAAATAAAATTATTACTTTTGAAGGCATACAACTCCTTTCATGAGTTTTGTGATTTTGTCCAATAAATACAATATTGTAGGTTCTTCTTTACACTAGATCTGGTTAACTAAGTTATCACCTCAATTAATATCATCAATAGGTCCAAAGTTACCTTGAAAAATATTTATGCATCTCACCAAGATTGAGGAACAAAGGGAAGACATGGATGATAGAATAACTTTACATCAAGATAGGGTAAAAAATATCTTTTGTTGAAAGGCTTGACCAAGAAATTTTATGGTAGGATATCTGCTCCTAATTTGAGATTAAAAAAGAGATCCAAAGGGATTACACACAAAATTCAATTATAATTAGAAGGGACCCTTTCAAATTTCATAGGCGTGTGCCTAAAATTCTGTTTTATTGGCCTAGGGTATGTGTAGGATCATCATGGAAAAATAGGCCCTTAAGTGGCGAAAAATTCAAAAAAAATAGAGTTAGGCAACTTGACGTAAAAATTTGAATAAGTTATCTATATTATTTCAAAAATATGTAAGAATAGAATCTATAGAAAATTGAATGTATTTTCTAAACTTCTAGGTTTATTTTTTAAAAATAACTATTTGGTGAAAGATTTGAAATTTCAATGCAATAGTACTTAAATTTTAGGGAAAAAATAAAATTAGGTGTCTATCTGACCACCCTAGCCACAATAAAATGATAATATTTTTTAATAATATTATAGATATAAGTAGAGGACTCATGTTTGGATGTGATGCATATTTTTTGTAATTTTTCTCCAAATAAATAATTAATTATGAATTTTTTATTACAACTTTTAAAAAATATAAAAACTCGTATGTCTAACTACCTTAACTTGGTCAAAACTTCATGAAATTCATTTTTCTTTTCTTTTTGAATCCTATATTATTCGAAACATAGAATGTGACACATGTTTTGGATTCAAAAAATGTGATACCATTTGAAAGGTATAAATTTTTTTCAATCAACCTATCAATCAAGACTTTACTCATAATTCAAATAGAAAATGAATAATAATAATTTATTAAATTCAAAGTAAAGCATAATTTATATTGGTGGAAAGCTGAGAATCTCCTTTAAAAACCCTTCTCATTTCATCAATTTTGGGTAAAAAAAAAGTCATCAGCCACATACCCTACACATACCCATCATATCGCCACTTTTTGTCCCATCATGATCCTACACATACCCCCTATCAAGATGGCATAGGCTTTTGCCTCCCCTACAATGGGTAGGAATTGATGCTTTACCAAATGTGAAAAAAGGTTTCCCCATATCTACTCTACATAGTAGTTTAGGTGTTTTTCTTCCCTTTTCTTTTTGGTTTAGAGTTATTGTTTTTGTGTTCTTTGGTCCTTTACAAAATTTTCCTAAGTGCTACAAGTTGTGAATATGTTTCCAAATGGAAAGGCTTGACCCCTTAGTTCACAATTCATTCAATTTCATTCCCAATGCTTGTCCCTAGTTAGAGTTGGTTGTTGCAAGTTGGTATGCCATGCTTCCCTTTTCTTTTAATCCTATCTTGTTTGTGGAGATATCATGTTTCAAAATATTTTTTAGATTTCAAGGAAGTTCTTGAAGCCTTTTCAGCTTTCATTAAGGTTTTCCTAACCTTATTAGAATCTAAACATTCTTTATTTCCTTATTTAATGTCATCTCCAAATTCACATAATTCTTCCTTCCCCATTTATTTTGGTTACCTCAAACTCATACCAAGTTATTTTTTGTTAAAGTTGTGTTGGATTTTATTCTAGTTTTCAAAACTCTTTCATCATCCAGCAAGGTTTTTACGACATTAAAATCTGATATGGATTTTAGACCCATGTTTGGATCCAAATAATACCACAAACTTTCATTTGGATATGAAAACATAAAGGCTATTGAATAATTGGTAGGCATTGGCATTTAAGGCTTTAAAATTTTTGCATAGGTTTTAAAACCTTTGTCATGCTCTAAGAAGGTTTTCACAACCTCTTTTGGAGTAGAAGAAATCTCCAATTCGACAAATAGGATTCTCACAAGAGTATTTTATATGACATGAAAATACTTTGGGCTATTGGAAACTCAACTTTTGGTTTTAATAGGATGTTACAAAACCATCACCCTAGTTTAAACAAGTTTCCAAAACTTAGTGTAAACCCAAAAATTGAGAGATAATGGTTATGTCTCGGTGAATAAATGGAAATAAAAAGTTGTAGAGAAGGATATATCCTCATTAAAATAAATCAAGAGGTCAAAAACCATTGTTATATCCTAACTAGTTTATTCAAATAATTCAAATATTTAATCAAATTCTCAAGCTATTATTTTATTTGAAAAGTTAAAGATGACAAAGGTTGATGTTGAGAAGAAAGATTACATGCACTAACATTAAACTTTCCATTAATACTATCCTAGAGCCTAAGAACATTAAATATAAACATATTTGATTTCCAAAGAGAATTATTTCAACAAGAAACCAATAGGGAATTTGTGGAAACAAAGAGGAGAAAATCATAGCACTAGCAAGGGAAGGATTGCAATAGTAGGACAGCCAACCAATGTAGAGGTCCATACCATCTTGTACTCCCTTAAACTACATTACTTGTTGAATATTTAATCATGGTAGATTAAATAGATTCATTATATAGAAGTGTCGTACACAATTTTCTACTAAAATTGGAATTCCTCATATTTGTCTAGTTGGCTCCTAGTGGAAATTGCTTCTACCTTTGCCTATAGTTCTCAATCATGATGAAATAAAAGTAATTTGGAAATGATAACTTGTTAACCCTATCAATTACCCTATTGAAAATTGATAAAATTCTATGCAAATATTGATAAAAAATGGGTTGTTATACGAAATTACTTTGTGAGTGGTAGTACAACATTTAGTTGTTGTTCTTTCATACTTTCTTTATTTTTGTTGTTTTGGCTTGTAACCATGGGATCAGGGCCCTTCCATGCTTATTTAATAAAAAATATTTAGATTTTTTTTTGTAATGTATAAACTATTATGACCCTTAGACTGGATAAATATGGACTAATGATAATATATTGGTTGTTAGGTTAAGAACTAAAACTTTTAGCACATTCCTTCAACTACCCCAAAGAGACAAATTCACAAATCTCGACATCACCATTACCTACTAATGATACACTAAAAATAAAAATGATTATAGAAACACAATCACTCAAAAATGGTTGGAAGTACTTAACAAGGGAATATCTCATTTTCCAAAGAGATTAAATAAAATCCCAATTTATAGAAGAAGTTTCAAATATCATAGTCCTTATTCACTAATTAAGAGGTATCGAAAATGCTCATCATTTTGAAGAATTGTTGTATCTCTTCATTATCATAATTATTCCTGGTAAATAGTTTATTTATTGGTCTAACTTCATCAATGATTAAATTCATTTCATAGCTCAACAGATCATTCTATATGTCATCTTATTTGTTTTATGCAATTGCTAGCACTAGACCTTAGACAAGGCTACTCCTAGTGAGTACATTTGTTGAATCAACACAAATTTTTTATTATTATGTTCATCTACAATTGAATAGAAGTTAAAAATATTTAGAAACATGAATGATGCATTCACCATGTCAGTAGTGAGATAAATGTAACGTGATATGGTCTTAAGGATAACCCCAAAAACTTCCCAATTGAACACTATTTATGGTAGATAATTTATACAGTTTCAAATATTTACATAGATTAGAGTTTGTGGTTTTAGTGGGATCCATTACAAGCTAACTAAATTTTATGACAATAATTTTTTCCTTATAAAGATATGTAGACAAGTAGCAAAGCTAAATAAGAGGTGCTAGGAAAGAAAGTAGGAAATAATTCCTTTCCCTATTAGTGTAGCTCACTATCAATGTGACTCTATTTTAGACACTTTTAATATTAAGAAATATTTGTTAAAACATACAATGAAATTTTATGAGAGGAGATTTCTATTTGATAGTGAAATTTTTGTTATAAATAACTTGTAGCTAAGACTAGGTTTTCACCATCTTGTTGACATGAAATATTATTAGGTTGGCTATGATAATAAATTTGAAGTAAAAAAAAAAAGTTGGATGAGATTGTCAAAAAAAAAGTTGGATAAAATTTTATGAGAGGAGATTTCCATTTGATAGTGAAATTTTTGTTAGAAATAACTTGTAGCTAAGACTAGGTTTTCACCATCTTTTTGACATGAAAGATTATTAGGAAAGCTATGATAATAAATTTGAAGTCAATACAAGTTGTAAATTTTAGACTAACTTGAGATATCCATAGTATTGAAGATGATGAATTTGACCTAACTGATCTCATCTTCACTGGTCGTGTACAAATTCAACCCATCTTAATAAATGATTAGAGCTTAAAATAAGTGGAAACTATAGAGACCAAAATTTTAGTAGTTCTAAAAAGAACTGAAGAAGGTGTGATGAAGGGGATTGTAGATAAACATAATTCAACACCTCAATAGACTAAAAGGAATCCAAAATGTGTAAAAGTAGTTGAACAAGATCTCCCTCTCCTCAATAAATGTCATCCAAAACGAAAAAACTAACTTCTATTAGGGAAAGTTATGGTGTTGAAGATCAACATGAGAAGGGGGGTCTAGAGAAGACCTATGAGGATACCACTAAAGGAAAGCCTCAAAATGAGAAAGATAAAAATAGGTTGATTAGTATGTTAGAAGAATTAAAAAGAGAAAATTATATTCACATGTTTTCATCTCCATCCTAGGTGAGTAATTCATCCTCTTTCTATTCTTCCCCAAAATATCCTCTAACTAATTTTTCTCAAGGTCCTCTTATACAAACTAGATCAACTCCCCCTTCTTCCCTAGATGTAGGGGTTTTTAATGTGTCACTTGTTACGAGATATCAACAAATTTCTTCTCCTATTACTAGAAGCTCATTAATTTCCCCTTCTACCATCTTGTTGGAGAAAAATTTATCCAAGATAAGGAAAATAGTTGAATTAAATGTCCCCAATAAAGACATTATTTTTTGCCATTTCAAAGAAATCCCCAACCTAAGAAGAATAAAAATACTTCTTAGTTAATATAGATGATGCTATCTTTGGAAGTATGTATGTAGAATTTTCTCACCCTTATACATAAAAGAACACCAACCAATTAACTACAAAATATTTTTACTATTACTAGGATTAAATTGGTACCTTCTACAAGGAATGGGAACATACATAAATCTTAGGTGTTGGTTGCTATGTTGGTACAAAGAACAAAGAAAGATAAATAGATAAAGGAATAGTTGAAGCAATATGTAATTGTATTGATAGAATGCTTAAAATAATTTGTGGAATTCTCAACTCAACTAGTAAGTCAAATTGATATTTCCTTTGACCCAAGCTCAGCTAGTGGGAAAGAGATAACTGATAAAATCTGCCCATATAAGTCGTAGGATAAAACAACTGAGGACTAGGTAAAGGATATTGTGATCAAAGGGAAAAAATTTATTGAGGAAATGAAGAAAATTTATGAATATATTGAAGCATTAAAAAATAAATTCATAATGAAATTGCAATGATAAATCACAAGGAAACAATTTAGAAATAAAGTTATGGTGATTTAAAACAAATGGTTAACATCAGAACAAATAAACTAGTAGCAAAGAAAATATTTCCCAGTACTAATAATAATAGATGTTTTATGTGGAAGAAATGTATAAAATAGAAAATTTTATTCTTAAAGAAAAACATCTTTGAACATAATAAGCTATTAAAATAGTACAATCAAATAAAGGCCAATTTGCAAAATATTTTTCAGCCATCATTTCCAATATAAAAAAAAAAAAGATAATTCCCAAGATGAGGATGTGGAGGTGGTAAAAATAAAATTCAAATGAGTAATCAAAGGGTCATTTGATGGGAAATCTTTCTATTTCGATTGCATGAGAAAAGTAAGTTTCATTGATTCAACTTTGGTACAATGTATTAGGCACCCAAAAAACTTCTACAGATAATGAATATAATTTGAGGAAATAAAGAACTATGGAAGTTGATAACTAAAAATGTCATCATCCTACATCATAGTGAAATGCCCCCTGCAACTAAAGAGTTTCAAGGATACAAGGCCAATGGTGTTACACAATCATTCCACTCACCATACAATGACAATTTTTTTTATGAATCTAGGATGTGTTAGCTCAACATTAAGGCTTTGTTGTTTAATTGTTATTTAAATCTAGTAACATTAAAATTTTCCCTATAATTTTAAAGGAATTATTTAACTGATAATAAATGGCTATGTTAAATATTTATTTATGCTTGCATGGCTATAAATATGTAAGGAGATGCTACATGAGGGTTTTTTTGGGGTTTTTAAAAGGTAAAAAATATTAAATATAGAATTCTAAGGTATATTAGAGCATTTAGATATCTTTTTGCTAATTTGAGATGTTGTATGTTTCTTTTCTTATGAGCTATAATTGGTTTCATTATTGTTATCCTTTTGTGTGAGCATAATAACTATTCTAAGTTCTAAATTATCTATTATCGTTATCCTTTTGTGTGAGCATAATAACTATTCTAGGTTCTAAAATTTCTCTTATTGGTAATAATTTGTTAGTGCGTAAATGTTATTGGTTTACATTTATTAAACTAATGAATTATTCTATACTCAAACTATTGTCTAGAGAGCTATATTTTAGTTGCATTTGGTTTCGTGACTATATATTACATAGTTTTGTCTTTCCAATCTTTTTATAAAAAAAAAACTAGTCATATTTTTGGTCTTTCTCTTACTTTCTAGTTAAAAAATAATACCATTGGAAATTTTAATTTAAAAAGAAAAAAACTCTTATCAGGGAGTTATACCTCTAAAATCTAGAGGGAAATTATTTTCTCAAACAAATAACTTGCACAATTGTTGGTAGAGATTGTATCTATAGGTAGGCATACAAAGTTCAAGTTACAAATTTTTTATAGTGAAAAATAAATTAACCAACACACTCTAATTTGTGCTTAAGGGGGAGCACGTTAGTGTAAATAGTGTCTTTACATATCTAGGTAGGATATCTCATATATAGGACTAACCTTTTCACACCTAGATTAAGTTTACTTAGCTATTTTAGGATTTTTTCTCACTTAATAGCATTGAGAAATATGTTCTCATCACTTCAGAAACCTATTGCATGCATACTTTCCACTTTACACACTTGTTAAGTGATCTCACAAGTGTTCCATCTATGGGGGCTAGTTAGTCATTGTCTCCTACCTTCTCACCTTCCCTTCATTACCTATATATGCAAGTCTCACATTGTATTTTATACTCTCTTCATTTATATGATAGATATCCTATTGTATCTCTAGTTTCCTCTTCATTTACATTATTTTCATCTATAACAATTTCTTCTTGCACTTCTTCATTAACATGTTCTTCAACTAGGTCATCAAATGAGATTCATAGATTATCTCTATTCTTATATTTATCTCTTCATCTAATGTTCTTCAATCAAACAATGTTGATCCATTCCTTTTATTCCCCATCTCAAATTGCATGTTCTAGTTAACTCATACACACATACGCATGTGCATCACAACTTAGGTTAAAGTGAAACCTATGGTTTAAAAAAGATCATTTTATGAAATAAATTAGTAAATTCTACATTCTATTATTAAGATAGAATATTAGGTGAGGAAGAATCAAGAACTTTAAGAAAAAAAGGAAAATTAAGGGTTAAAAATTAGTGTTAAGGGGGGCTAATATGGAAAGAAAAATGAGTGTCCAAATCATGACATAATGAGTGCTAGGGAAATGAATCAAAGTTAAGTAGTACATGCAATTAAAGCATGGCGAGGTCAAGTGAATATTATGATGCAAGTCGATACTATCAAGAACAAAGTTATTCTTGTTGCTACTAGCTTATTGTGGTAAATTAGAGAAGAATGAAAGTGGGGTAATAATTGGATACATTCTTTAAATATATTTTCCAAAATTTCTAAAAATTAGAATCACACATACTAAAAACTCTATAAAAAGTAATTATAAATACTTCATCTTATAACCTTTAATAAAAACACTCAATATAAATTAGATGATAGTATTTTCAATTTTACTAAATATATGAATAATAATTTAAATAAACCAATCTACAGCAAAATAAAACATCTCTTGGACAAGAGATATAATATAAAGCTTATTGTAGAAAACACTAAAATAATAAGTTGAACTAAGATTGCAAGACATGTTGAGAAATGAAAGAGCATACAAAATGTTGAAAACTAAACCGTATAATGATAACACAAATAATAATAATAATATGGTGTTTCAGATATTAATCACTCAATTGAAACAATATTATTACATTTATTACAATATGACTCTTATAAAACCTTTCCATAACATAAATACTCAAACCATATGACCACAAACACAAAACAAAACTAACACAAACCTTCCAATAATATAACTACCCAAACCATATGACAATCAACGCAACAAACCCAGTAAGACAACATTATATAGATTTCGAACAAACCATACTATCCCATCAATATCCCAAACAATTCCACCACACACGGTTAGCTATGATTTCAGTAGTTCCATCCTCTTTACATTACTTTTTAGCGGCCCTTTGTCATCTCCGCTGCTTGGAGCGGATGAGCCAGCTGCAATAAAGTCAATTGAGAATTAGTGCCCTTAAACTATTTTGTTAAATGAAAAGCTGGCGGGAAAGCAACCTGCGCCTAAATTGTCAGTACTTGGCTTTAATTTACCTGTATCTGTTTTTACCGGTGTCTCAATAAGCAGAACATGTTCTAAGCCCTTCCTTTCCTCTTTCACAAGTTTACCATCGCTACCAAACCATCCGTCAGAAAGATATACGACAGTATTTTCTCCAATGATTCCTTTAACATGATCACTATTCGGGTTCACTTCCTTCACACAAGCAAAACGCCAACCAAAAGGTATGTTTTGCCTCCGCTCTTGCTTCTTTAATTTAGGGACTATACTATCTTTTGCCATAAGCAGCGCATGCTTTTTGGCGCTCGATTCCAGGTATATTTTCCCATCTTCTTTAACGATATGCATTGCCTTAATCAAGTTTAAATTCTCCTCCATTTCCTTCTCAGAAGCAACACGCCAACCGGATGGTATCTCTTTCTCCCATTCATGCATCATGAAACTGGAATCCTTCCCGTCGCCTGCCATAGGGACTGGTATACTTTTCTGCGTACCACACAACACACAACCTCAGGCTTATAAATCTCCAACTGCCTGCGGGCAAGTTTGTATTTCCTGACATTAATGCAGACCATGAAGGCTTTAATGCAGACCACGCTGTACTTCCTGACATGGAAAGGTTCAATTTTATATATATTATTACTACTTGATGAGATTTTTAATTTGTTATTACTATTTGTTCTTGTGAATCATGTAGATGTTAGAATTTTTCAATCTAAAATCAATATTTATCTTTCCAAATGTCAACATGTAAATTTTTTAACCGAATATATTTAAAAATAAATTATTGTCAGTATGATTGGTTGTATAATTTTATCTTTTACTTCAGCCTTCAATTATTCAAGATGAAAATGTTGTACACTCATCTAATGTTACCTTCAGTTAATCATTTGTTTCACCTAATCATCAATTAATTCATTTATTTCCTAAGACCTTATGACCTAATCTACCTATCATTATCACCTAATTCATTCATTCATCCCCTATGACCTAATCATCTATTTTGCCCAATCATCATTTAATTTATTCATTCATCTTCTAGGACCTTATCACTCATTCATCACCTAGTACACACATATTATCACCTTGTCACCTATGACTTTTAACACTTAGTAATTTAATGAAGTAATTCCTAAGTTATTTAATTCAATTTGGCTATTACCAAACAAATCATTTGCTCATCAATATTTAACAAACATGTATTCTAATGAAAAAAAAAAAAAAACTACATTATCCACACTTGTGCCTAGTATAAATTGGTCAAGATCAACCCTAATTTGTAGTGCAATATTCATCAACCTAGTAAATTCATGATAAATTCAATTTGCAAGAATTCATTGATCTTAAACTATTCTCTAGCCTAACTTTGAATCATTTCCATGATTCATCTATCAATTAGAATAAAATCATTTTATTACAACTGTAACATAGAAAAATGGATCTTTGGACATTTTCATGGTCATTTAGGTCTTTTTCCTATGATGCTTGGCCTATTTTGCTTAGATTTAATGATTGAATCCTTAAATTATTAAGACTTTATGATGTCTTGTAAAGGTGTTGTGAAGTGTTGTAACACATTTGTACACTTTTCTAGACTCTTCTTATTATAATTCATCTAAATATTTCCTTTTTATCACTTACCAAGTCCTATTTTAAAATTTCATAAAGTCTTGTAACAAATTTTCATGCTTTTCTATGCTTTTCATCACTAATTACACCTTTCTTATGTTTTATTTGGCCACTTTATGCACTTTTAGGCCTTAATTAAGTGTGTTTTTGAATGTTAACCTGACAAATATCATTAAATGCAACTTAATTTCCCACACCCACTTGCATGCCTTGAGTGGGACCCATTCGCCATGGGTGGCGAATGAGTCCCTCTTGGCACAAAAATCAATATAATTTTAAATTTCATTCAGGTTTTTATTCATTAAGACCTAAGGTCAGCCTGTGATGTATTTTCAGGAAATTAGGGCATAAGTGTGTATAAATAAGTGAGTTTCTATCAATTTTAAGGTCCATTCATCCATTCATTCAAGTGTTCATTCTTGCAGACAATCTCATTTGAGCATGATAGCATCATTCAATCAAGCAATTATTAAGCATCTTGGAGCAGCCATTGACATAACTTTAGACTCCAAAAATAAGGGTTTTGTGAGTTTATGACACTTGCATGTTAGTTGTTCATCATTCCTTTCCTATTTCATTTCATTATCAAGGATTTGATTACCAAATTGGGGTTTGACCAAGGAAAACCCCTATACTCTAACCCTTAACTATTTTCCCCCTCTTTGCATGTGTGTTTACAAGTCTTGTAGGCAGATTTTTCAAAGAGATAGGTGTTGAAAAGTGGTCAACAAGTCATCAAATCTATTGAAGTAAAAAAAAACCTAATTCAAGCTTGGAGACATCATTCAACCCCTTTTCTACATATTTGGATCTATAAACCTGATAAGCAGACAAGTATAGATCTGAACCCACAGAGTTGACTTCAGAATTTGTAGATTTTTTTAGGTGGACTAATTCACCATCTATGGTGAATCAGTCCCATTGTTAGGCTGAAGAAAGGGTTTTCTAAGGTTTTCAGTTCCCAACACCCTGAAACCTGTTTCAACAGAATTTACCATAAGTAGGACTAATTCACCATCTGTGGCAAATGAGTCCCAGTGGTCCTCAATACTAATTTCTAAAGTAGTTCAAAACCTTCCAGCATCAGTATTCTACCTCCAAGTGCACTCCATTTAGTTTCATTAAGTTTTTTTTTCATTTGTTTATGTTTCTAGTTCTTTTTTGCATATCACATAGTGTTTTCAAACACTTCATATTTCTTAGGTTTTGTATAAATAATCAATCCATTTTATCAATTTATTGCATTTATATTATTACACTTAGGCATATTTTAATTGTACTTGCATTAGTTTGAGTGAACCACCTATATTTTGTTTCGGGTGTATCACTCTCCTTTGGGTGAAAAATCCTAATTAAGTAAGAGAGTCATAGCACCCTACAACCTAAAAATATATGGTTCATTTTGGTGAACCAGCATATTGAACATTATCTTTCTTATTTACATCCCCATTTACATCCTAGGACTCATTGCATTAGCTTTTGCATTATTTTGCATCCTAGGGTTTTCAAAATTGCATTAGTGAATATCTAATATAGATTTCATTTTTGCACATCAAATCATTAAAAATACTAAAATTCTACATCTACATCCTAGTTTTGCATCAAAAAAGATAAAAATAATTTTTATTTTTTTGGAAAAATCACAAAATAATTCACCCTTGGACTCATTCACCACCTTGGGTGAATGAGTCCAGTTGCACTTTCTGCACAACAAATTATGTTACTTTCACAACATTTTTTTCATTTCTATTTTTTGTAACTACATCTCTATCACTATTTTCAGATTCACTATTCTATTCAATTTCTTGCATTTGTTTACTTTCATTCGCATCATGGCCTTTTGCTTTAATAAGTCTTGGATGTCTTTGAAATCCTTAGTTGACATGTCAAACTATGCCTTTGGTTGTGATCCTAATGACCTTGAGCTTCCTCATGCTCCTTCAACTCGTCATGGCTATCCTCCTCATGATGTTGACATCATTGGAGGAGATGATGCTAGCATGAATAAGTTCTTAAATGAATATCTTGACAACCTTGAAGCCAAAGCATCCTTCTATCCATCATTGAAACAACAAGATCTTCCTACAGTCTCACCTTGTGATATGTTTGGTTGTTTATACTGTAAAACAAATGAAGGACCTAAGTTCCCTCCAACAAGTGGACCTAGTTCTTCTACTCAACCACCTCCTCAACCATTTTATGATAACTAAGTTATGAAAAAACCAATCAACCTTGAAGAAACCTATGATAAAGGTTTTACAATCTTAAGCAAACAAGGATGTGACACAACAACTGAACATGGCATTCATCAACTTTTACAACAATGACCAATAGATGAGAACACAACAGGGTTAGGTTATCAAGATCCTCCTCTTGACAATAAGTCTCCTTTTGAATACTGGAGACTTTGGGATGATGGGACAACGATCTTCGATTCCCCTCCTAACTTGAATTTCCTCCTTCCTAATGAAGAATTGTTGTTTCTCAAGGATGAAGGCATCCATTTTGGTCCCACCTCTCCCCATTCCATCCCGCCTATGGGTAAACTGATTCAAATTCCTTGTCCTAAATCTGATAATGCAAAATCATTATAAATGCTTCTTAAGCTTGATCTCATCAAATTACCTCATACTACAGTCAAATTTCCTAAAGATAACACAAAGTATTGTGCATATCATAACATTCTTGGACATAGAACTAATTATTGTAAAACTTTATGATGTATATTTGATAAATTTCAATTCCCTCTACCTATTGAATTTATTGGATAAATTCTTAAACGACTACCGATTCCCCTCATCATGTAATAGTTGTATACTATTCTCTTCTCACTATTACTTGACCCTTTCCCATCACCTATCTCAGCTCATTCTTACCTTGCACTCAATGGGGACAATAAGTTGCTAGCCTTGTCCTAGTGATGCATTTGTGCTTGTCCCCTCGTTATGTTTTTTTACCTTCCACTTATACCAATTGAAGTTGGGAGGTGGATGAATCGCTTGACGGTTGACTTGTCTATGCATTACTAGTATTTTTCTTTTGTATGTGTGTATCGTCTTCCCCCACGATGTGGTGTTTGATGTTCTCTCTCTCTTTGTACACTTCCTCTATTTGTACCTCCATTCTTCTATATGTCATACATTGCTTTTGTTTTTTTTCTTTCATTTTGTGTTTTCATTTTGGGAATGACGCAAGGCATTGAGACACCCTATGTCTCTTCCATGTTAACCCAAATGGTCCCTTTTCCTTTTTCCCTATTGTTTTGTGTTTTCCTTTTGGGAATGACGCAAAGCGTTTAGATGCCCTATGTCTCTTCCATGTTGACCCAAAAGGTCCCTTTTCCTTTTTCTTTGTCTTTTCTTGTGTTTTCCTTTTGCAGATGATATAAGACATTGAGACTAAAATGTCTCCTTCATGTTGACCCAAAAGGCTTCCTCTTTCCCTTTCACCTTTTGCTTTTCTCTTTTTGCTTTCATTTTGTGTTTTCCTTTTGGGGATGATGCAAAGTGTTGAGACACCCTATGTCTCTTCCATTTTTACCCAAATGGTTCTTTTTCTTTTATTTTTGCTCTCTTTGTGTCATTCTTCCAGTTCTATGTATTCAGGGAATGATGATAGTTCTGATCTATTTACAAAACATTGTAGCAATGAACATATTGACCCCAAATCCATAGATCCCTTATGTGTTTGGTGTTTTCCTCTTTGGGGGCAACCCCTCTCTTTTCTTTTTCTCTTACATGATGCAACCTCATTTGAAAACATATGACTTGGCATAGGGGATTTTCAAGTTGGCTCCCATGTCTTGTTTCTTTTTGCATCTTTCATTCGATACTTTAAAGTAATTGCTCATAGAATGATGTGTAGCAATTCCTTTAAAGTGGGGGCATACATTGGCATTATTCATTTTTCTTTTTTTTCTTTTTCCTGGTTCTTAGTGTAGCCTTGTTACTTCACACGATGTGTTTGTTACTTTATGGATGACATTGGGTGTGATGTCCTTCATAAATGTATCTATATTAGCATATTGCATTCCTCTTAGTGGCCTGTTGTGACGTATTACATCCCCTAAGATGTGAATATTCTATTCTTTGATTGGTTCTCTCTTGGAGACATTAGACACAATGTTCCCTAAGTGATAGACCTCGCATGAACTAAACAAGAATTCTTTGAAAATATTTTGCATTTTATATTTTCAATTTATATGGCCACCTTGCATAACATAGCTTGCATGCCTATGGTGCCAACTTGTTTGTTCATGAGTTCTAAGCATATGAAGCTTTGTTTGTCTCATGAAGCACAAAATGACATTTACCTTTGTGGTGCCTTATTAAAGTTATCAGGAGGTATAACTTTGGTATGGTTGAGTGGGAAGCCCATTCTGAGGCACAACTTTCCCCATAGCCACCTGTGTGTTTGTGAGTACATACTAGCTAAACATATTTTTCTCACCTTTTTTGCTTTCTAACCCTGGGGAAGATAACAAAAATTTTTATGGTCCTAGAGTGAGTATATATTGGCCTTCTCACCCAATGGACAACCATGAGTTTTGTTGCCCTAGAGTGAGTATGTATTTTCTTTTCAAACAAATGGCCTATATCTAATCCACAACTAGTTGAACAAACGATCGAGCCTTGATTCAAATTTTCCCTTTTCTTTTCCCTTTCTTTTTGTCTTTCATTTGTGTGTACCTTTGTTCTTATGTTTAGTTTTTCAAGGGATCTTCATCCTGGGAGCTTGATCATCCCTCTTGATTATTGTTGTCTCATCTTGCTAGCATAAGTGCATTTGGATACCTCTTGATATGCATGACTACTTTAGTGTGAGTTTGAAGCAAGTTCATCCTCTCACTATAGTGGGGGCTAAATGTACTGTAGAAAAATTGAACTTTGGACATTTTCATGGTCATTTAGGTCTTTTTCCTATGATTCTTGGCCTATTGTTCTTAGATTTAATGATTGAATCTTTAAATTATTAAGACTTTATGATGTCTTGTAAAGGTGTTGTGAAATGTTGTAACACATTTCTACACTTTTCTAGACTCTTCTTATTATAATTCATCTAAATATTCCTTTTTTGTCCCTTACCAAGTCTTATTTTAAAGTGTTGTAAAGTCTTGTAAAAAACTTTCATGCTTTTCTAGGCTTTTCATCACTAATTGCACCTTTTTTATGTTTTATTTGGCCCCTTTATGCACTTGCAGGACTTAATTAAGTGTATTTTTTAATGTAAACTTAATAAATATAATTAAATGCAACTTAATTCCTTACATCCACTTGCATTCCTTGAGTGGGATCCATTGGCCATGGGTGGCGAATGAGTCCCTCTTGGCACAAAATTCAAAATAATTTCAAATGTATTTCAGGTTTTTACTCATTAAGACCTAAGGTTAGCCTGTGATGTATTTTTCAAGAAATTAGGGTGTAAGCGTGTATAAATAATTAATTTTCTATCTATTTTAAGGGCCATTCATCCTTTCATTTAAGTTTTCATTCTTACAAACAATCTCATTTGAGCATCATAACATCATTCAGTCAAGTAATTATCAAGCATCTTGGAGCAACCATTGACATATCTTCAGATTTGAACAATAAGGGTTTGGTGAGTTCAAGACACTTGCATGTTTTTTTTCATCATTCCTTTCTTATTTCATTTTATTATCAAGGGTTTGATTACAAAATCGGGGTTTGACCAATGCAAGCCCATATACTCTAACCCTTAACCATTTTCCCCCTCTTTTCCTGTGTGTTTATAGGTCTTGTAGGCAGATTTCTCAAAGAGATAGGTGTTGAAAAGTGGTTAAAAATTCATCAAAGCTATTCAAGTCAAAAAAAACCTAATTCAAGCTTGGATACATCATTCAACCCCTTTTCTACAAATTTTGTTATGTCAACTCGACAAGCAAACAAGTACAGATCTAGACCCACAAAGTTGACTTCAGAATTTGTAGATTTCTATAGGTGGAATAATTCACCATCCATGGTGAATGAGTCCCATTACTAGGCTAGAGAAATGGTTATCTAAGGTTTTCAGTTCCCGACACCCCGAAACCTGTTTCAACATAATTTACTAGAGGTAGGACTAATTCACCATTTGTGGAAAATGAGTCCTAGTGATCATCAACATTAATTTTTGAAGTAGTCCAGAACCTTCCAGCATCAACATTCTACCTCGAGGTGCACTCCATTTAGTTTCATTAATATCTTTTTCATTTGTTTATGTTTCTAGTTCATTTTTGCATATCACATTATGTTTTCAAACACTTCATACTTCTTAGGTTTTGCATAAATAATCAATCCATTTTATCAGTTTGTGTCATTTAGATCATTACACTTAGGCATATTTTCATTATACTTGCATTATTTTGAGTGAACCACCTAGGTTTTGTTTGGGTTCTATCTTTCTCCTTTAGGTGAAAAATACTAATTAAGCAAGAGAGTTATAGCACTCTACAACCAAAAATATATGGTTCAACAACATCATGACTCATCTATCAACTAGAAAACAAATAATTTTATTACAATATTATAAAGGTAGGTACTCGTAACTACATAATTTTTTTATATAATTTAATCTCAAATAAACTCAACTTCAACTATAATATGAGGGTCTTAATGTCAAACTCAAAATTAACTAATCATTATTGGAAGGTTCTTTACTAACTAGTCATTTTCTCATAAATATTTAACACATATTCATTCTAAGGAACAAACTCAAGTTTAAATATAATGGTCATAGTTGTTCCTAGTACAAATAAATTTTAAAAATAATGTTTACCATAAAATTATAATCTTCATTGACCCAATAAAACTAATATATTCCACTTAAAAGAATTTGTTGATCTCAAACCATGAAATAGTTTTCCTCTAAATTCACATGGCATAACTCATCTATCTACTAGTCAAAAAATATTATTATTGAAATTCTATAAAGGAATTACTCATCACTACAAGACAATTGTTATTGTTACTTTTTTCTTCTTCCATTGACTAAACATTAAGTATAATTTTATTCTATTAAGATGGAACACATTAATTCTAGGATAAAGATTTATCATTCAGTTATGTATATATTATTATTATTATTATTATTATTTATAGATTTTTTTTACAAAATATTAAATCACCATTCATTTTAGAAAGGTAGACCAAACCAATCAATATAATTCATGCAAAACATCAAATCATTATTTATTTTTCCTTTCCTATATGGGGGCTAATGTAGGTATTTTTCACTATTTAAATCTAGTAAAGTATTGCAATACCTAATAAATTATAAATATTTTTAAAAAAAATGTATTTTGATTTACATAAGATCTTTTACACCTACAATAGGGCTAATTGGGGAACACTTAATGTATTGGGTATTTTATACTTTATAATATCATAGATTATTGTATGTATGTATTATTCTAAATTATGTTGTAACTATTGATCATATAGAAAATCTATACTCATTTGGAAGTAATCTCAAGATTCCTTCTAATAGCATATTATACCAATTAGATATTGTAGTATGTGTGTAATAGTATCTATGTCATTTAAGATTTGTAAGAGCATATGTGATATTGTAAGATGTAGAAGTAAATCCATGACATGTAAGAGCATGCAAAGAGGGCTAAGAAATTGGTGATTCAAGAAGCCTTTCCCATAAGCCAGATAAATTGGTAATTTCAATCCAAAGGATGCGTGCATCTAAAAAATACTCAATTGTCCACATGATGGAAATAAATAATTGTAATCTAAACTCCTATGAAGATTGACGTACAACAAGAATATCAAAATAGAATAATGATTGGATAACACTAATGATGTGGCTATTATGAAAGAGAATATGAATGTGCTCTATATAATTTTTAAAATATACAATATGAGACTCCACAAACAAGGATTATAAATGTCTAATAGATATGGATACCAAGTAGTTCTGTCTAGGAGATGATGAATTTCATATTACATTGAATCAATTGTGGTCATGGATGTGGCGATAATAATTTAATAAGGAAAAAAATAAGATGGAGATTGGGTCTTGATATGAAGATTGTGAACAAGGGGATGAACCTCTAAGATAGTGGAACGTGCAAGACCTGTTATATACTAAAGCTCCCCAAAATTATTATTATTAAAGGGTATCTTATCTACATCATCAAGGGGAGTGAGACAATTTGCAGTAGAATCATCTAGGAATGGAGAAATATGAGACTCTGCATAGATCTACCAAATTCTAGTCTAAAGTGTGTGGGGATGATATTTTTTTATATAAAACATATAGTTTCATGATTAGCAATAGAAAAACTTAATCCTACAACATAGTCAATGATTCTACCTCATACTAATCTACTCCCTATTGTGTTTTATTTAGGTATAAGTCCATAAAGATAATGAAAAATGTTAAACCACCAAATATGTGTTAGGATACTAGATTTCAAAAACTCATAACCATCCTTTCCTAAAATTACCGCAAAATTATAAATTAAAACCCATTATACCTCCCCAAATTGTTAAATAAGAGAGCAAAAAATATGAATGCATGTAAAGTTGATCATATGAATTCATATCATGAATAAATATATTTTGAGACACTAATATGTCCATGTAATTGACTATAATGTGAACTAATGAGAAACTAAAAAATATACTTCAAAAATATTCTAGAAATAATAGAGGAATTGATCTAAAGAGCTTTGAAGTACCTTTCCAATGCTACAAGAACAAAAAATAGGGATATGGGAAAAATTATCATCAAGCAAGGGTGATCCCACAATACTAGTTTACAACTTTTGGCCAAATTGGATACTAAACTAATTTTTTCTAACTAAATATTCACTTGCAGGAACCTATAGTCGCTAAACCATGAGGAATTTGAAGATGATGCAAACTAGTGATTTGTGACATTTTTTCTGTAGATTCTAAATATATATTTTTTACAAATTTTGGAATCAGATTGTACTTCTTTTTCCATATCCCTTGAAAACTAGTTTTTTTTTTCAGTAAACACCATTTTTAAGGAGTGATGCTAATTGTATATAACATAAAAAAAATTCCATGAAGGATAAAATTCTAATATTTTTGAATTTAGATTTGAAACTACAATATCTAGCATTTTCATTTGGTTTCATAGTGTTTTATTGAATATTTTTCCTTAGTCAAGTTTCAAAGTCAAACCAATTACAATTTAGACATAGGTGGACCATATACAACATAAATTTTTTTGTATCGAAATTCCTTTTATTTTGTTGGATCAAGGGCTTCAATATCTAGTGCACTAATTTTATTTTTTTTAAATGATAATCTACTATTTTTCCACATGTGTAGAACAAAGAGCTTGATTTTCAGTGAAAAACCTATGTTCTACCAAACTAAAAAAAACCACATAATAAAACTAAAACATATTAAAATTATATTCATTGGATAGCTCGGTCTAAGGACTACCATCATCCAGTTGGTTTTGTGAAGTCTCCTCCATTTTCTTCCTCAACTCAAGCTTCAAAGGGAATTTTTTTGTAGATTTTTGGTGCCAGAGGGGGAGAAGAAGGGAAAAGGGGGGTTCTAGTGAACCAAGGTTCGCTAGAACCAGGGGGTTCACTCAAACCAGGGGATTCACTCAAACCAAGGGGTTCATCATGGTTCTAGCGAACCTCCCTTCAATCCAATTACAAAATAAACCCATTAAATGGGGGTTCACTCGAATCCCCCTAGTTCTAGCAAACCCCCTAGTTCTATCAAACCCTTTAGGGCATTCTAGTGAACCCTCCTAGTTCTATCAAAACCCCTAAAGTGTATTCCATCAGAAAATACATTTTTCCTTACTGGAATTGTAAACCAGTTTTGTGGGTTTACGCTCAAAAGAAAAAATGATTGTCTAACTTCAAGAGACTATAATATTTACCAAAAGGTAAATATTATGATAAGTTCCAAACCAATTGAAGCTACTAAAAACCATCTTCTAATTTAGTATCTTTTTTAAAAAACCCCAATATTGAATTCCCAAGTTATAGATGATTTAGTAAAATAGGTCACAAAGGGAAAAAGAAGGCAAGGTTAATGGTTCTTTGGTTTTGCAACTAGATGGTGGAACTAGTCATAGAGGAAAATTCCAAACAACTAGTGGGTGGTGATGAATATTAATGTTGGCCATAGAAATATTATACAACCTTGTCACAAAAACCCAAAAGTTGACAAAATCTAATATAAATTTTATATAAACATAAAATTTTGTCATTGAAGTAAGGTACAAAGGTGATGTGAGAATAAATTATAATTGTGTAATGTATGGATCCATATTATTGTATGGATTTTGTAAACTATACAAAATTTTTCACCTCAAAAAATGTTTTCCTCAGAAAAACAACCTAATTTTTTCTCAAAGTTTGATCAATTGGTAATTTATCATGAGGTTTTTGCGTCTTTTAGATGCAATAAGGGTATGTGAAGGATCATGATGGGCCAAAAAGTGGCAATATAATGGGGTTTTGTAGGGTATGTGGTTGACGACTTTTTTTTACCCAAAATTGATGAAACAAAAAGGGTTTTTAAAGGAGGTTCTTAGCTTTCCACCCATACAAATTATTCTTTAATTTGAATTTAATAAATAATTATTATTTATTTTCTATTTGAATTACAACTAAAGTCCTGATTGATAGGATGATTGGAAAACATCCATATCTTTCAAATGGTATGACATTTTTTGAATCTGAAACATGCATCACATTCTATGCTTCGCATACTATAGGATTAAAAAAATAAATTAATTTCATGATTTTTTGACCAAGTTCTAGTTAGACATACGAGTTTTTTTATTTTTAAAAATTTGTAATAATAAATTCATAATTAATTATTTACTTGGAAAAAAATTACAAAAAAATATACATCACATCGGGACATGAGTCCTCTACTTATATCTAAAATATTATAAAAAATATTATCATTTTATCGGTTAGGGTGGTCACAGACACCTACTTCTTATTTTTCCCTAAAATTTAATTACTACTACATTGAAATTTTAAATTTTCACTAAATAGATTTTTTAAAATAAATAAAACTAGTAGTTTAGAAACTACATTTAATTACAAATTATTTTCTTACATATTTTTGAAATAATATAGATAACTTATTCAATTTTTTACATCAAGTTGCCTAACTCTAATTTTTCAGATTTTTTGCCACTTAAGGGCTTTTTTTCCATGATGATCTTGCACATACCCATAATGAGGTGTTTTTTTCTCTAAGATTCACTAATAATTTTCTCAACACAATGTATCTCAAAAGAATAAAGGATGTCATATATCTAGTCCTTTGAGTTGATAGTGAACCCCAAAGCTCCCAAAAATCACCTAAAACAAAAATCCCAATCACATGAAAAATTCATTGATTTTCCTATGCATCCTTGATAATGGAAATGATCAGAAAAGGAATTTGGAGGCTTCTCATTTTTGGAGTAAGGAATTAATCTATATGATTCTAAATATTATTAATGAATTCTTACAAAATAAAAAATAAACTCTAGATGAAATCCTTGGTGACAGTTAAATTAGATCATGACATGTGTTCTAATCAAGTATGCTATGGGATAAAAAAAAACATGACCTAAACATAGAAAAAAACCCCTAAGTTTAGTTTAAGTGTAATAAAGTAAAAAGGGGACATAATTAATTAATTTATGATTAGTTAATTAATTATACGATTTACCTATTTTTATCTAACGAACTATCAATAGTTGAATCAAAAATAGTAAATGATACATTATAGAAGAGAAAATAATACTTTCTCCATGTGGCTAGCAAGTTCAATAGAAATGGACAAAGGTAAGAAGTTGTTAGTAAAGATTTTTTTAGAAGTAAACATAGCAACTATTTTATATGATTTCCCATGTTTTCTTACATTGGGGTAGAAGGATTTTAAAATGTACCATATAAGCTACAAAGGTATTTTATAGATAAGATAGTTTTATAGGAGTTCACAAGGTGACATTGTAAAGTGAAAAGGGTTTGAGAATCAAAATATAGTTTTGGGTTTTAGATTCCTAATGTCATTGGGAGGTATGCTTTTTTTTTTGCAATTTAATATACAAAGGAATTAGAGGTACACTAACAATTACATAAACTTCACATGTATGTGAGTAGACTAAAATTTGATCATTTTCGAAGGATGGATAAATGGGTATCTTCAAGCATAAATAAAATCCCTCCCATGGAAATTTTTTAGGCAAACTAGAATGATGACCATGAAGTTAGGAAAATAAGTTATTGCAAACTATTAATTAATAGAATTTAAATATTTAATATCCATTGAGTTCTTGACTAAATTTTCAAATAATGGAATAATAAGTCATAGTGCCCCTAAAATACAAATGATATTCAATTTTCCTATTCTTGATCAAAATTGAGCAGAGATTAAAATAACCTGTGTAAAAAAAATAGTGGGACATTTTGAGTCATAGTTGAATATGGTTTTCAATGAATAAATCCATTATTATTATAAATGAGTGAATTTTTACCCCTTGCAAATTCCCCATTTGCATCCCCTACCTTAGAAAAAATAAACCTAACGATGCTTTCCACTTCATACATTTGCATTCCACCCACTTGGTGGTTGTCTATAGTGTTGATGGGGGAATTTTTGTTGGGGACACTAGCATGACACATGGATTTCTACATGGCACACTACCATCCTAATAGGATTCCCACCTCTAAAATCTGTAGGGGCGTTACAACTTTCCATTGGTGATGTAGTGTAATATTCCTGCACACCTCTTTATCAACCTCAAATGACTTCCTTCACTCCATTTCACCTTCAAATTTCTCTTTGATTCATTCAATTGATCTTCTTCTCACTTCTAGTCATTTTTCTCTATCATACTTGTTGCTACACACTTTATTTTCAAACATCCTCCATTTTTTAACCTCCAAGATGAGACTCTACTAGATTTCACTCACATTGTTGCAAAAATGGTGGAACTTACAAGCTTATGAACTAATATATACCTTCACATGCTTGAGGGCACCTTACTTGGGAGGTGATATCCACTTCATATTAGCATTGTCATTTGGTTTACGTAGCATATAGTTGTTATAATTATGTGGCATTGCTTTCTTTCCATACTTTCTTTATCACATTTAGCTCCTTTACATTTAGCTCTTTTTAAGTTAAATTATTCTTCTTGCTTTCCTAGTACTTTAGCTCCTTTACACTTTTTCTCATTATATAAATCTCTATCTATCAGGTTGTAATTAGTTCCTTGTTAATTCTTAACTATATTCCATAATCTCTGTCTATATAGATTCCATCAGTCGACCGGGATGCCAGTGCACCACGTTGTTGTCTATCTTTCACGCTAGGGTCCTCTAGTAGAGGACTGTCGAGGTCACAACTTTGTCTTGAGAAATTTCTCTCCTAATCCGCTAAATCTCTCGGGTTTACAGAAGTATAGTGGCATATCAGTTTTCCTTCCTTTTCACCCTCCTAAAACATCAAACCTATCCTATAGAACAATCATTTAGTGTGAGGTAGATCAAGGAAGTTGATTGTTCTAGACCCTTTCGTGACCTGGGGTCTTGAGCATTCGGTCCCTCTCTTCTACAAATATCATAATGGAAATTACACTTTCCTATAACAAAGATACAATTAATCAAAGGTAAAAAAAAAATGAAGAAATATCTATGTAGCGTGAACCTAAAATTGAATCCATGCAATTACATGCAAAAAGTAGGGTTATTTATGAAAGATAAGTTCAAGAAAAATATAAAAGGAAGATGATATATATTATGGAGAAATAGGTAGAAGTAGGTAAAAATCCTTCAATATGGGAAATAAAAATACTCAAGAATCTTCGATGCCAAGAGAAGAAGATGATATAAGAAGGGTTTTGAGTATTATTAATTACTCCAAAAATTCCTATTTTTACTACTCTAGCTACACAACCAACTATGTCACTAGCTTTTACTACATGATTATCTACAATAAAAAATAAGCAAAGTAAACCTACAATATAGCTGGCATGATTATTTTCTTCCTCTTCCTGATGATGGATCATTGTGTGTGATCTGAAATGTCGATACAAAAATTTACACAATTGAATCCAAAATCTTTAAATTATAAACCTACAATAATTAATCATATTGGTTCTCCTATTATATCTAAACAATTTTGTCTTTACATTTTCTATATAATACAATATAATTTTCTAGAGAAATATATTGAACACATAGAAATACTAGAAGTATTGAGAGGGTGGGTTTGAATTAGTTCTTAATCAATTTCTTTACATCTTATAAGAATTAGTGAAATGAAAACCATGAAAAGAATAAGAACACATAAGCATGCAATCATAAAACCATTTTTACATGGAAAACCCTACAAGGGAAAGCCATAGTGAGCAAGTTTCCTAGATCTACTCTCCAAATCCATCCTCACAAATGAAAATAGGATTTACACTAATTTTTATGGTCTACAACCCAAGGAAGCTCCAAATCCCTCAAACACTACAATATTTATAATCAGGAATGCAACTACAATCTCTTTACAAAGATAATGATTCAATTTCACAAAAGAAAACTATTCCAACTTTCTGTTGATCTTTCTGAGTTTTTCAATACCATCTTACTTCTGCATAATCACTCTATAAATCTCCACAACATCAAAATACCTTTTATCTCTCGTCTCCACTATCTCAATAGCAACATTAGTACTAAGCTACCATGCCTGAATTGATCTTCTCCACGCTTCATTATCAAAACAGATTCTATATATTTATATTCACATTATCCTCTTTAAACATTCACCATACACTCACACTTCCTTTCAATGATCTTGATTCTTTAACAAGCATGTCAAATTCCAATAATTGTTATAGAACCACTAAAAACCTCTAACAAACACCATTTTTAGAATGTAATACATTTTGGGTGTTATAAGGAGTTTTATAACTATTCTAAAATATCAAAATAATGCACTTTGAGCACTTACAAAGTTTTATAGGTATATATTATATATTATCTATTGTTTTATTATTACATAATATACTATTTAATGTATTTTCTATGTATATGTATAATTATCTTATATTACATAATATATAATATATTAGACTTATCATGCATTAACTAATAATTAATTAATCTTTAATTGATTATTAGTCTAATTTATTATCGTGCACTTAAGCTAAACTTAGGAGTCCTTTTATGCTTTATTAGTTGAGCTAATACTAGATCATTATGTCTCATCTCATGTGACGCTAACACTTGTCATGATTTGATCCCTTTCTCATTTAGGGATTTGCTCTTATAAGCACTCAACCCTCATTATAAATATCTCTTGGATATTATCTGGAGCTTCTTGAAAGTCTCTTATGTAGCTTTTTCTTGTTGAGGAATACAACATTCTTTGTTTGCAGATCTCTTGCATGGAAGGTGTATTTGTTCATTGTTTGATCCTTTAGCTCGTGGTTTTGTGCTTTTTTCACAATTCTAACATAATATAATAATATAAATATATATACTTATATATTATATTATATAGTATAACATATGCTTATATATCTTAAATATAAATATTATATAATATATAGTTAATATACATAATATGATTTTTTTACATATTTTTTCCATTAAAATATAAAACAAAAATAAGGTCTTCTCAATTCTTGTTAATTAACTTTATGTAAGGAATTAATTTGATGTGAGAAATTTTCAATTTAAAATAAATATTTATCTTTTAAAAGTTCAACATGTAAATTTTTTAACAAAACATATTTAAAAATTTAATTATTAACAATATAATTCATTGTAAAATTTTACTTTTTATTCCAACCTTTCAATTAATCAAAATGAAATTGTAAACATATAAATAATGTCACTTTCATCTAATCATCAACTAATTCATTTATTCATTTCCTAAAGCACTATCGCCTAATCGATCTATCATTATCACCTAATGCTAATTGTTTCAGGAGCTAGCAAATCAAGTAATTTATCTCCAACAATTTTTTATTTTCATAATTGAATCAAAATACTACTTCATTTCCTTCACAAAAGAAAAATGTCAACCGGATTCCAACTGAATGGTTGATTCTTCATGGAATTGGGATGGTCTACATCACCTCAGAAAATTCGTGCACCACATCATGCCAAGCATCTAATGTAGATTGAAGAAAGGTACTTGTGTTTGCCAAATATTATTGTAATAGATTTTTTAATTAGTTATTATTATTTATCTTTGTTAATCAATTAGATGTGAGAAAATTTCAATTTAAAATAAATATTTATGATTTTCAAATTTAATAGTAAATTTTATAATAAAATATATTTAAAAATAAATTATTGACAAAATGATTGGTTGTAAACTTTTATCTTTCAATCTAGTCTTTATTTTATTTAAGATAAAGAAGTTGTAGCACCTAAGTAACATCACCTTCACCTAATCATCACCTAATTCATTCATTTATTTCCTGACTTTATCACCTAATCATTACCTAATTCATTTATTCATTTCCTATGACCTTATCACCTAATCATTCTATCATTGTCACCTAATGCTACTGTACATGTATAAAGTATGTAATCTTGATCATTTGAAAATGTCATGTTTGTAGAATAACTTATAATTGTAGCATAAACACTTTTGAAACTTTCATTAAGACTATTATTATAATCATCTTAAAAGAAACTCCATACAACAACCATCATCTCTACTGAACTTTTTGATTCCCCTTTATGGACATCTTTACCTTGTATATTTAACCAAAATTTAAGTGATCATAGAAGAGAGTACAAGAAAAAATGTGTTGGGTTTGTTGAGGATCATATTACTACATGTATTATCTATGCATTTCAAGCATGCTCCTCTAGGTATAAATTTTCTATTTTATTAGATTGATTTTGTTTATCATTTATCTTTGAATTACTCATTTGGATTGAGATTAGCTTTTATAAAGTTTCTTTAGTAAATCTATCTTTCTTCTTATAATATTTAAATTGGATTCCCTTATTATATATTTAAATCAAAGATTACTCATTAAACTTCCAAACTACTATCACAATTGAAAACCAAACTTCAATAAAATTTAGTAGCTTGTGTTTGGATAATCGACCATTCAAACTCCATATTGTATGTATTCATAACTATTTGAACAACATTGTAAACAAATTTTTTAATAATTTAGAAATAAATATTATATTTGGAATATAAAATGAATATGTTTTATACAACATTCATTAATTTACTTCAATCCAGATAAATTATTTTAAAATATTTTATAAAATTTATAAAAATAAAATAAAATATCTTAGAAACTAAATAAAAAGTAATTGTAAATGGTTAATTTAATAATCATTTATAAAAGAAACTAATATACAAATTATATGATGCTACTTTCAATTTGCTGAATATATAAATAATAATTTGAAAAAATCAATGAACATCAAAATATGTCTCTTTAACAAGAAATATAATATAAAACTTATTATAGAGAACACTCAAACAAGAAGTTAAACAAAGCTTGTAAAATTATGTTGAACATGTTCAAAATTGAAAGAACATATAAAATGTGAAAAAATAAATTCTAATTTCACAATTATAACACAAATAATAATCATAATATTATGCTGATGATATTAAGCATTCAATTAAAATGATTTTATTTTACTGATTACAATATAGCTTTTATAAAGTCTTTCCATAACATTTCTAACAGCAAACACAAAACAAAACTAGCATAAGCCTTTCCATAATATAACTAGGGGGAGGGCCCAATAGTGGTGTGGGTACCAATAGTTGTCATAGTACATGTACATTCAAAACTCAATGTTTTAAAGTATGGAACTAATAATTGTAAGAGAGGATCCAATAGTTGAACAAAATATGCCCATTACATTCAAAAAGCAACAAATCATATGATGCCACATTGACACACTAAAAAACATGACTTAATGCACCACTATTGGTCTAACTTTTTTTGGGGGTCTATTATGACCCCTCAACAAAAAGCATGTTGATGACATTTTTATTATCGATTTATGCGGATGAAACGAAATATTTGAATTGTCCACTTCCCTAACCACTCGAGGATATAATATTTTAATGTCAATACCCATAAAATTAGGGTGAACCACTATTGGACCCTCTCACCTACCCAAACCATACGATAACACAACTTGATTAGATTTGGAACAAATAGCACAACTTTAATAGATTTAGAACAAACCATATTATCCCATAATGTCCCTAACAGTAGCACGACACACGGTTACATATGATTTCTCTAATTCCATCCTTTTTATATTACTTTTTTACTTTTGTCGTTTCCGCTTTTTGGAGCGGGTGAATCACCTGCAAAACAAAGTTGATCTAAAGATGGCAGGCAGGATAATAGTAAGTAGTTGGCTTTAATTTACCCGGCATTGTGTCCAAGGAAATTTGGCTTTACCCTCCATTTCGCTCATACTAGCAAAACGCCAACGGAAAGGCATACGGAAATAGGTATCATTTACCTGCGAACCGAATGGTATCGGTTTCTTCCTTCCATAGTTCATTACCTCCAAGGGTCTGGCTTTCCATATTCCAAGCAAAATTGTCCTCCATTTCCTTCACACGCCAACCAAATTTATAGACATCCTTATTACTATTTTTCCTTGTAAATTAATTAGGTGTTAGATTTTTTTAATCTAAAATTAATATTTATTTTTCCAAAAGACAACATGTAATTTTTTTCTCAAAAGATATTTTAAATATAAATTATTGACAACATGATTGGTTCTCTAATTTTATCTTTTATTCTAACCTTCACATTATTCAATATAAAAAGGTTGTAGACATCTAAATAATGCTGCTTTCACCTAATCATCACTAAATTCATTTATTCTTTTCCTAAAACCTTCTCGCCTAATCTTCCTATCATTATCACCTAATTCATTCATTCATCTCCTAAGACCTAATCATCTATTTCATCTAATCATCATTTAATTTATTCATTCATCTTCTAAGACCTTATCACTCATTCATTGCCTAGTACACACATATCACCACCTTGTCACCCATGACTTTTAACACATAGTAATTTAATGAAATAATTCCAAAGTTATTTAATTCAATTTAAATATTATTAAACAATTCTTTTATCATAAATATTTAACAAACATTTATTCTAATGAGAAAAATTAACTTCAACTACATTATTCACAGTTGTTCCTAGTATGAATTAGTCGAGGTCAACCCTAACTTGTACTACAATATTCATCAACATAGTAAATTCATGATACATTCAATTTGCAAGAATTCATTGATCTTAAACTATTATCTTCCTAGCCTTGAATCACTGTCGTGACTCATCTATCAATTAGAAAAACATAGTTTTATTAGAATGCTATGACTCATCTATCATTTAATAGACAACAAATATCTTATTACAATATTACAAAGGTAGGTACTCGTGATTAGATAGAAAAATTATATTCATTTTCTCATAAATATTTAACACATATTCATCCTAAGGAACAAACTCAAGTTTAGATATAGTAGTCATACTTGTTCCTAGTGCAAATATGTCTTGAAAAAAATATAATCTTCATTGACCCAATAAAGATAATATATTCCACTGAAAATAATATGTTGATCTCAAACTATTAGACAATTTGCCTCTAATTTAGCACATCATAACTCATCTATCTACTAGCCAAAATAAACTATTATTACAATTTTATAAAGGCAAGTGCTCATCACTACATGGCAATTGCTATTGCTACTATTTTCTTGTTCCATTGACCATAAATAAAATATAATTCATTTTATAAAGATGGACAACATTGAGTTTACAGAGTATATCTAAAAAATATTATATCACCATTCAATTTATAAAGATAAGGAAAAAGCTTAAGCCACGTAAGATATTTCAAGATACCAATTTTTAAAGACTCATAACTATCCTTTCCCAAAATTACCACAAAGGATAAATAGAAAACCCATGATACCTCCTCAAATTGTTAAATCAACGAGAAAATGTGAGTGCATGTAAAGATGATCATATGAATTGATATCATGAAAAGAATATTTTGAGCTGACAATATGTCCAAGTAATTACCCAAAATGTGAAATAATTACAAAATAAATAAAAAATACTTAGAAAATAATCTAGAAATAGAAGATGAATTAATCGAATGAGATTTGAAGTACCTTTCCAATGCTACAAGAATTTCAAAAATTAGAGATATAAGAAAAAATTATCATTGTAGAAGAAAAAAATGATGATCTAACTTCAAGAGGAAATAAAATTGACTAGAATTCAAATATTATGATAACATTGAAACCAATAGAAATTATTCAAAACCATATTTATAATAGTATCTTGTTGCAAAACTCCAACATTGTATGCCTAAGTATAACTGATTTACTAAAATAAGTCTCAAAGGGAAAAAGAAGGCAAGGTTGATGGTCCTTTGGTGACGACCTTGTAGCTAGATGGTGGAACTCCTCGTAGATACAAAGTCTAAGAAGCTAGTTGGTGGCCATGAAAACTAACATCATCCATAGAAAAAATATACAACTTTGTCACAAAAATACAAAAGTTGATGAAATCCAATAAAAACTTTATAATTTTTTTTTGTTGTGTACATTTTCTCCAATTTTATAACAAAATAGGGTACAAAGGTTATTTGAGAATAGAGTACAACTATATAATATATGGATCCATATGATTGTATGGATTTTTTACACAAAAATAATCACCTCAAAGATTGTGCCTAAGAAAAATCACCTAAATTTTTGCTACTATGGTTTGGATGAATAAATAATTTATCTTAAGGTTTTGGGTGTTCTAGATGCAATAGTGAGGTATTTTTTCTATAGGATGCACCATTACATTTTTGAACACCATATATCTCAAAAAAAGAAAGGATGTCATAGATATAGTTCTTTGAGTTGATAGTGAATCTCCAACTTTCAAAAATCATCTAAAACCAAAATTCCAATCACATGAAGAAAGAAAAATCCATAGATTGTGCTATGAAACCTTGATAATAGAATTAATCCAAAAAATAAATTAGAGGATTCTCATTTATTGGTTAATGAATTAGTCTAGATGATTAAAATGATGAATACAAAATTCTTACAAAAGAGAAAGAGCATCCTAGATGAAACCCTAGGTGATGATAAAATTAGATCATGACATATGCCATAATCCTATGTTATACAGTCAAAAGGCGCATAACTTACACATAGATGAGAACTCCTAAGTTTATCTTAAGTCTGTAGCATTGAAAATTGTCATGCCCTTGACAATTTCACACTAGGTTTAGCTCCCCTTATGTGCTTGGACCTATGTTTAGCTCCTGCTATGTGCTTAGACCTAATTATGCATTTAATTACCAATTTTATAAACTTCTTCAAAAAATCAAAAGAAAATAATAATAAGAATTCAATATTTTCCCCCAATACTTTAGGCCCCAAAATGAATAGGTCTATTCTACGGTACCCAATGCCCTAGAACAACACTTTTGGCTCCAAATTTAAATATGTCAATGTCGATAACTTATTATTTGAACTTCCAATTTCATTTATTAGCCATAGATATTTGATTTTGGGAATATAGAATAATTAAATATAAATACTAGTCATTTTATCATTTGTGTAAACTCAGGTTTTGACACCCTAATATTCTCTTGCAGATCTAGGGTTTTTCACCTAAAAGAAAAGGAATATGGTAAAAATTGGCTATGGTCACACTCAAGATTAATGTAAATATGAATGATTTATATGTCTAAATATAATTTACTAAATGAAAAGAATGGCTAAAATATATGGATTAAACCAAAACTATTGAAATGCAAGTTGTTTGAAAACACATTGTGGTATGCAATATCACCTAGAATGTAAACAAAATTGAAGAGAAAGTTGTGAAACAAAAAGCATGCACTTTGGTACTTGCTAGAGACTAGAAATGACTTCTAAAATGTTACTGATCCTAAAAAAATAGCCTATAGGGACTTGCTCGCTATTCTATGTGAATTAGTCCCAGATCTAGGAAACCTTTTCAGAGCCCATTTTGGACAAATGGGTATCCAAAACTACATAAAGCACTTTTCATGCCTAGAAATTGGACTCATTTTTCACTAATGATAAATGATTCCACTTCTAAAATTTTTAGAATCCAAAAGTGGAAATAGAATCCCTTGGTCTGCACTTCAATTCCTAATAGGTGTTTGTTTCTGAAATCCTAATTTTTGGCACTATAAGTGACTTTTTGTGGATATTTTCACTTAATCAACAAGGGGATGTCTTAAAAAACATTTCCACTTATATTTCGATGATTTGCAAACCTTCAATGTACCTAAATTTGCCAACACACAAGAAAAGAAGGAGAAATGTTGCATGTTAGGGCATGGGGGTTTGTCTTGGTCAAACCCCTTTTTAGCTAATTAAACCAAAATAAAGAAATAATGTAATGAAGCATGAAACAATTGAGTTATATACTTTCCATGATGATATATCCTTGTTTTCTACAACAATTGATGAAGAATCTTCCCTTGAATGCCTGAAAAATGATCTTGAATGTTCTTTAAATGACCTAACCTTGGCTTAATTGACTTGAAAAAGCTAATGAATAATGGATGAATTATTAGGACCATGAATTAGGGTTTAAAATCTTGCATTTATAAGAAATCCCCTTAATTTTCCTGTTAATTTGATGCCCAAGGCCGACATGAAGAAAAATTAAACTTAAAACATAATTTTTCCTACTCAAACCTCAAAAACAACTCAAATGGGACTCATTCACCATCAAGGGTGAATGGGTCCCACCTGGATGGGGCTGATTCACCCCTAATGGTGAATGGGTCCCACTGGGGCTCTTTTACTAGTTGGAATGTCGTGAAATAAATAAATTAGGCTTGTAGGTTGTTCTAATTAGATATTTGACCAAATTAAACCTCAGGATGCACAATATGGGGTTATAGGGGCCTATTAATGATGATATAAAAGATAATTAGGGATATAGACACAAATTTCAATGTGAAAGTGTGATTAAATACACTTTACATCGTTAAAATAAGGTCCACATAGCCTAGAAAGGCACAAAATCTGATGTGAATGTGTAAAACACTTTACAACACTAGATTAAAGTCAAGTTTAATTTGCAAGCCTTCTAGATTAATGAAATAATGCAATTAAATATAGTTTACAATATTTAATTAAGGGAAAAAATGGATCCATTAGACTTAAATACTTAATGAAATTCTAGAAAAGTGTGAAAGTGATTCACAAAACTTTACAACACCTTTACAAGGCATGTATTTTATTCATTTTGTTAGGGTCCAAGACCTAATGTGGACATGTTAATCACATTAAATTAGGTAATATTAAGTAAAAATCACCAGAAAGGGCTAAACAGGAGAAAAAGTAGAAGGGTTACTTTTTATGTGTTCACATTTAGCCCCACTTTAGTGAGAGGATGAACTTGCTTCAAAATCACACTAAATTATACATTCAAGAGGGGTCCCATAATAGCAATGTATATGGTTTAGGACAAAGATGAAGGAGGCGATCATGCCCCCAACATCTAACATCGTAAGTCAAACTGACAGAAGCGTAAAAAAATAGACACAAGGTGAATGACATGTGATGAAAAAAGATACACAATCATGCAATGACAAGAAATAGGAAGAAGAGAAAGATGAAATTGAAAAGGTGGATCAAGCTTCAACCATTTGTCCAACAAGATGTGGATTAGATCTAGGTTGTTTGTCCAAAATACATACTCACTCTAAGGTGACAAAACTCATGGTTGTCTATCGGGTGAGAAGTCCTAAAATGAAAGAAACATACACTCATGGTTGGTATGCACTCAAACACATGCAAGTGTCTATGGGAAAATTCATGCCACAAAATGGGCTTCCCACTCAACCATACCAAAGTTATACCTCCTGATAACTTTGATAAGGTGCCACACAAAAATGAACATTGTAAATGTCAAATGGTGTAAGGTTTGTTCAAAGGGACCTTGCATAGTTTGTGCAAGGTCTCTTCTTAGGAAACATCATGATAAATATCTTCAAGAAAGTATTCAAAAATTAGTTTCACCAAAATTTAAACATGGGTTGTGGCACCCTATTGTTCTCTTGCACCTCTAGGGTTTTTAACCTAAAAGGAAAGGAATAGGGTAAAAATTGGCTATGTTCACACTCAAGATTAATGTAAATATGAGTGAAATATGTATAAATAGAATGTACTACATGAAAAAAATGGATAAAAGAGATTGAATAAAGCAAAACTATTAAAATATAATTTGTTTGAAAACACATTGTGAAATTCAAAAACACCTAGAAATGTAAACAAAACTGAACAAAAAGTTATGAAATAGAAAGTGTGCACCTGGGTACTTGCTGAATATTGGAAATAACTTTTGAAATGTTAGTGATCCTAAAAATTTATCCTATAGGGACTCATTCGCCATTCTGGGTAAATTAGTCCCAGATCTGGGAAACTGTTTCGGAGCCTGTTTTGGAAAAATGGGTATCTGGACAAAACTACAAAAAATCCTTTTTAGGCGTAGCAACGAGAATCATTCACCACTAATGGAGAATGATTTGACTTCTGAATTTTTGAGAATCCAAAAGTGGAAACAAAAGCCCTCGGTCTACACTTCAGTTCTTGACAGGTGTTTGCTTCTGAAACTACGATTTTTAGCACTGTAAGTGACTTTTTCATGGATATTTTGAATTAATCAACAAGGGGATGTCTTCAATAACTTTTCCACTTATCTTTCAATGATTTCCAAACCTTCAATGTGCCTAAATCTGCAAACACACAAGAAAAGAAGGAGAAATGTTGGATGTTAGGGCATGGGGATTTGTCTTGGTCAAACCCCTTTTTAGGTAATTAAACCAAAATGAAGAAATAATGTAATGAAGCATGAAAAAATGGAGTTAGAGACTTTCCATGATGATAGACCTTGATTTTATGTAGAAATGGATGAAGAATCTACCCTTGAGTGTTTGAAGAATGATCTTGAATGGTGTCTAAATGACCTAACCCTAGCTTGCGGGTATGTGTAGTATCATCATGGACCAAAAAGTGGGGATATGTAAGTGATATGATGGCCCATGTGGCTGACAACTTTGTTTTTACCCAAAATTGATGAAATGAAAGGGTTTTAAAGGATATTCTCATCTTTCCACTAATATAAATTATGCTTTACTTTGAATTTAACAAACAATTATTATTCATTTTCTATTTTAATTACGACTAAAGTCCTGATTGACAGGCCTATTGAAAAACATCTATACCTTTCAAAAAATATCACTTTTTTTTAATCTAAAACATATCACATTCTATGCTTTTCATACTATAGGTTTTTAAAAAAAAAAATTATGAAGTTTTGACCAAGTTAAGGTGGTTAGAAATACGAGTTTTTATATTTTAAATTTTTTTTAATAAAAAATGCATAATTAATTATTTACTTGGAAAAAAATTACAAAAAATATGCATCACATTGGGACATGAGTCCTCTACTTATATCTAAAATCTTATAAAAAAAAGAATTATTTTTTAAATAAACCTAGTACATTCAATTTTCTACATATTCTAATCTTACATATTTTTGAAATAATATAGATAACTTATTCAAATTTTTATGTCAAGTTGCCTAACTTTTATTTTTCTAAACTTTTTGCCACTTAAGGGCCTATTTTTTCCATGATGATCCTGCACATAACCTTGCTTGACTTGAAAAAGATAATGAACAATGGATGAATGATTAGGTCCATGAATTATGTTTTAAAAGCTTTCATTTATATGAAACCCTGATAATTTTCCTGTTAATATGATCCCTAAGGCCGATATGAAGAAAAATTAAACATAAAACCTATTTTTTCCCTCTCAAACCCCAAAAATAGCTCGTGGGACTCATTCGCTATCAAGGGAGAATGGTTCCCACTTGGATAGGAATGATTCATCCCTGATGTAAAATGGGTCTAATAGGGTCTCTTTTACAAGTTGGAATGTCAGGAAATAAAGAAATTAGGTTGTTTTACAAGTTCTAATTAGGTATTTAACCAAGCCTCGGGATGCATAATATGGGGTTATCAGGGCCTATTAATGATGATATAAAATATAATTAGGGTTACGGGAACAAATTTTAATGTGAAAGTGTGATTAAATACACTTTACATCACTAAAATAAGGTTCACAGCCTAGAAAGGCACAACATCTTATGTGAATGTGTAAAACACATTACAACACTAGATTAAAGTCAAGTTTAAGTTACAAGCCTTCTAGATTAATGTTATAATGCAATTAAATATATTTTACAATATTTTATTAAGGGGAAAAATAGGTCCACTAGACCTAAATACTTAATGAAAGTCTAGAAAAGTGTGAAAGTGATTCACAACACTTTACAACATCTTTACAAGACATGCATTTTATTCATTTTGTTAGGGTCCAAGACCTAATGTGGCCATGTTAATCACATTAAATCATGGTAATATTAAGTAAAAATCACCAGAAAGGGCTAAACAAGAGAAAAAGTAGAAGGGTTACTTTTTGTGTATGCAATTTGAAATCCTAGAAGCACACTTAACAACTTTAGAAAGAAAATTAAAGATTCTAAAATCAATCATGGGCACTCAAGGGTAGAGTTAGAAACATTAGTGTAGTGCTTTCATAAATCAAGTTTAATTTTGTAAGACATCAAGAATAATGAAGCAATTCATGCATAAGGTGCTATTGTGATGAATCATGCCAAATCATGAAGATGGATTGGGTTATCCTCTACAAGCTAGTTGCAACAATCTATTATGCTTTTAGACCAAAAATTTTGTAGGTATATCAAGTATTCAAGGCATCCATTGATCAAAAAATAATCAACTTGTAGTGTGGCATCTTTTCATCAAGTGTTATCACATCACTTGGTAACATTATCATTTATCATTTACCAATTTTTGTTATTTTGGCCTCTACCCAACCTAGTGCATGTCATCTTGATCATCATAAATCACTGTACATGGAGGTAGAAATACCAAAATGGGGTTTGACTTAGGTAAGCCCTTAAACAAAATAACCTTTTCCCCTATTTTCATGGGTTTAGGTTAGATTTTGAGGTTTTAGCAGTTGAGTATCGAAAAATAGAGTGCAAAACTTAATCAGCATCTTGAAGCTTTCATATCCAAAAAAGGAGTGCAGTATAGGGTGCATCACAACCTAGACTAGCTTGATTATGCTAAAATTTGTAGTGCAAGTTTCTCATTATTTTCATTACTCATATCTAGGTTAGTTCTATAACTTTCCATTTTCATCTATCTATTAAATTACATTTTTAGATCTAGGGATATATTCCAAATAAGCTTGTCAAATCACACATCATATTTATCATCCTCACAACTAAAAAAAAACATAAATCCTAGGAGGTTGGCTCTCCCTTGTGGAAATAATTCAATAAGAAAACCCTAGATGGTTTATGTTTAAATGTTGAGTCAAGTGAAAGGGAGACAATCTTAGTTATCCCAATTGGATTTAGGATCACTTTTCCTACTCAGCATTCATCATTTTAAATCTTCTGAAATCTAGAAAATATCATTTAAAATCTGAATTAGTTCTTAGGGTTTTTGCATTCATCATTAGTCCATATATAATTATCATAAAAAGTGTTGAAAAAGTGAAAATTTGTATTGCATTTGACAGAAAAAAGTTATCTAGGGTTAATTTTAGTTATTGAAAATTAAATTTAGTTAAGGTTTGCATATAGTGAAAAAGAGGGAAAAAGTGCATTGTTAATGTTGTAAAAAAATTATTAAAAAATATTAATTTCTAGTTTTTTCAAGTTAGTATCACAAAATTTATGTACTTTGTAGTCTAAAAATTGTATTTTCTAAATGCATTCATTAGTTAAGAGTTTTGAAACTTTCTTGCATAATTATTTTTCATATTGCAAAATTACAAATCTATTAATTTCTTGAAATTTATTTATTGTTAGATTTAACTAGTAGTAGAATAGGATAATCAAACACCATAGAAAAAACCTAAAATTTGGATTCAACAAAAATACGCTGCTATTCTAGGGTGCTCACACCCCTAACTATGCTATTTTTGCTCAATTTTTTGTAACAGTATCCTCTATAGATATTTTGTCCAAATCTTCTTTCGGTTTCATTATTCATTATACTGTAACTATCTACACCTTGGTGCATATATTTTCTAAGCATAAAATTATCATAATGTCTATATTCTTTGGTAAAGTGTTGTCCTCTTTGAAATATTTCGTTGATATTTCATGCTATCTATTTGGTAATGAATCTCCTTCACATGATGAAACTTGTGTTCCTTCATCTCCCAATACATATTTTCCTAATGAGGATATTGTTGATGGTCAAAATAATATAGAAAATATTAAGCGAAATATTTCTATCCTACTTCTCCTGAAAAAGATAACCAATATCAAATCACCTATCTTCCAAGGTTTTGGTAGTTGGTTTTCAAATGTGTTGTTTTCACCAAGTGGTTAATGTGATTGTAATGTTCAAGGGGCATTTGTTGGTAAACAAGATAACAAATTGACCATTACAAAATATTCTAATAGGGGGTTTTACATAAAAAATGAAAAGATAGATCATGGATTTTGGAACAAGAAAACTTCAACAAACATTCTTCCTAAATTCAGACATACAACTTCTATAACAAGCATTTTGGAAATAATGGAGAGTGGCAGAAATATGTGTGGAGTGTGCAATTTGAAATCTACAGATGATTGAGATGGTGAAGCCAATGATGACGATGGAGATCCAACTTTTGATGTTGGAGATTTGTCTAATCGTGATGTGGCCTTGCTGCTTGGGGATGTGTGTCTAGTCTTTGCCCCTCTTTTGGGGAATCTGGTGCATGTGCATCTATTGGACATTGTTGGATGTTGTGTAGTTCCTATGGTGCTACCATTTGATCTTTTGGAAGCTTGTGGCTTATGCTTTCTCGGTTGGGATGATTCCTTTGACATTCCTCCTATTTCTTTTCGAGCTCCTTTCTAGAGTCATTTGAGTCATTTTGATTTTTTTTCTTTTACTATGGGTTACATGATTGTTATTGAGTGGGTCCTCTTTTTAGCCTGTGGGTTCTTTCTAAGCACCCCTTTACTTTGGGAGGGTGTGTTTCTGCTCATGGTTATTTTTTGGTTGCTATCCTTGCAGTGGGTGTGGGTGTGTGTTGGCTTCTCTAAGGAAGATTGGTTGTTGAATGAGATTATTTACATTTCTATTTAGTGTAATAGGATGGCTTGGGGGCTCCTCTTGTTAGCCTATTCTAATGCTTGCTTCCTCTTGGTTGTCCTTCATTTTTACTTTTTGTGTGTTTTGTGGCTCTCTTTTGGGGGTTTCTATTTTTAGTTTGTGTTGGGTTCTACTTTTCCCCTCTCTCTAGAATGGCGGTGTTTCCCTTTGGTTGGTTGTGTGGATTTTTGGCCTATCTCTGGCTCTAACTAGCATGTTGGGGTAGCTTTGTGTTCTTTTTTGTTGAAATTCCCATCCTATTTGGGTTCCCTTGTTCCTCCTGGTACTTGGTTGTTCCTGTCCACTTTGAGTCTAGGACTCTTCCCTTGGTGGTCTTCTGGCCTGTGGTACTTTTTGATGCTATTTTCTCTGTGGCCTTGGTTTCTCTGGCTAAGTGTATTTTTTGGCCTTGTTGTCTCTAGATAAATGTATCTGAATCCTCTTTGTTGAGGTTGTTGATGTTCCTCTTACTTCTATTTTTGTTGATGTGATGGTTTGAGGTTCTTTCTAGGGCTAAGAAGCTTCATTATTTTATTTTGATGGCTCAATTTTCTTTGGGTTTTGTCTGGATTGTTGAAGTGTCATCTTCTTTCCTTTCTCTACACTTTGTTATGCCAAAAGAGGATATATTGTTTTGGATTTCCAAAGTCTTTACACTCTCTTTGGATCTATAGTTGGGTTCTTCTATGGAGGTGGAGATTGCTCCTATTGAGGGAGAGCCCTCTTCTATTGAGGTGGAGGTGGTTGTTGTAGATTCAGTGGTGTTTTTGGTCAACTTGCTCCTATCAAGATGGATCTTGTTTGGGCTATTGTGTGAAGGTTTTGGAGGTTGGAGATCTTATATCTTCTTCTCCTATAGAGGGGATCTCCCTCCTATTGAGGTGGAGGTGATATTGGATCTTGTGGGGTGTTGCTACATGAAGATGGATGTGATGTGCTTCAATGTTTTGATGCACTCTCCAACTCCCCTGTTGAGGTGGGGTATTTGGAGGTGTTGGTGTTCTCAACCATTTAGTTTCCCTTTTCTCTTGGCTCAATTATGTTTCTCTTGAGTAGATAGTTTGCTAATTCTTGGTTGATGCAAGTGAGTTCTATGTTCACTTAAGGTTTCTAGGTCCTTGTTTAAATCTGACTATTTAGGGATCTAGTCCCTCTGTTGTTTTTTGTTACATCCTTTGTTGTCATTCCTTCTTGTTAAATTTTGTTGTTGTTTTTCTGCTAGTTGTATGCTATTTATCTTATCTATAGGTTGTCTTTCTTGGACAGGGTTATGGAGCCCTTTGAAACAAGTTTGTAATGGGTTTTAGGGTCGCATCAAAACCTCTTTTACCCCTAATCAAAATTAAGCATTTTGTAAATTCTAAAACAAATGAATAGAATAATTCATGACACACATTCACAATGTAGATTTAATAAACACACTTGAATTTTATTTTTTTAATCAATTTTACTAAAAAACATTATTAACTTGGCATAGAATTTATAGATCAACAAACAATGAGATAATATAATTCACAAATAATGCAACAAATGGTTTTAAATTCAACTTCTTTTATTGATTTTCACTAATTAAGAAACATTTATAGACAACAAGATTCATTTTCATATGAAAATCCATTGTCTATTAACACCATTGTTGATCTAAGAAATTTCTAAAGTACAACTATTTGCATAAAGTTGTAAAAATGTCTAACTATTTGCATAAAATATCAAAAAAATCTAACTTCAGATGCAAAAATGACTTCAATCTACAATCCTTTACAATGAGGAGAATGATCTAATTAATAGAAAAATATTAAACATTGTAATCTCCTTTAAAAATATCCAAGATCCACAAAATTAGGGCAGCTAGATCCCCGAGCATAGGAGGCGCCTTAGTTGAATTGGAGTAACTACTGCTTCAAATCTGCATGTATATGATAAGTAACACTTCTTTCTTGTCCAGCTAGAGACACCTTCAGTTAACTATTGTTTCCTTTTTATTCACCTTAACCTGTTTGAGATATTCTTCAAAATCGATAATGATCTACTCCAAGGCCTCCTCGTCAGGTCCATCAATCCATTCAATCATGAGAATTGCTCTTTGAAATTCCTTTTTGATTACATTAAACATATCCTGCAACTGGCTAAAGTCCTTAGAATCATTTCATGCATCAGATATAATCTCCATCAATTTTTCAAGAAGGGTCTCTTTAGCACCATCTCCTTCTTTCATCAGTCCTTCAAACCAACTGTTTTGGTGATCTTTTATTTCTTGTAGGGAAGTCAATCTAGATTCTAATGATACCTCCTTATTGGTGATACTAGCAACAACTGCCTCAAACACCTTTACTTGATCAGACATATCTTGTTGATCTTGGAGTAAGATCCTTCTATGTTCCATAAGAATTTTTTATTGGAAGATTAGTATGTTCATAAATTTATCAATAAAAAATAAATCTTGATCCTCCAAGACACCATGTCTGATTATATCTCCCTTAAGAAACTTATTTATAATCCTCAACTTCCACATATATTCTTTGTACTTATCTTCTTCTACCCATCATTTTTGAGTATATATTTCTAAAGTCTTGATCAACTCACGTACCTTATTATAACACTTATAACCCATATTGAAAATAATCTCTATTTCTATCCTAAAGATACCAACCCAGTTATCAAACATTTGATATTTTCTTTTCATCTCAATCAACTCGTCAACTTCTTTATGGCTCATTAATATAGGTACTTCCGATAATGTTGGTTGTTCAGAAGTAGATGTGGTTAGCTCCTTTGGAAATCTTTTCATCTACCCTACCTGAGCTTTGAGCTCATCCTTGGCTTGTTTGTCCTTAATCATTCTTGACTTTGTTGAGGTTGTCACAATATCAATGAGGTTTATTTTTTGAGTCCTCATCTACTTTCCCAAACTAACAGTATTGATTTGATGATCAAAGGCTTGTAACTCCCCCTCATCCTTATCAACTTTTGGAGCTGCAATATCGGTCACCAAGTCCTTGTCAACAGTAAGCTTCATGGAGTGAATGGATCTTGGTTTCTTCTTAGGTTTCACCTTATCCACTTCTTTTACCATATTTTCCCATCTCACTAGTTGAGCCTAAACCTATTGCCTTTTCTCCAAATTTAACTTTAACCATGTAGGAGCACTTGGTTGAAGTGTTACCTGTTGGATTTTCAAAGGTATTGACTTAGGAGGTGAAGGAGATGTAGGAATTGTCTCAATTCTTGGTTTAGACACACCATTTTTTTTCTCAGACCTCTCTTCCTCTACACTCTCTTTCTCTTTAAATTCCTCCTCTTTCTCCTTTAGCAATCTTTCTTGTTCAATATTTTCATTCTTGATCCTTTATTTCAGCTATCTTTTTCATATCGAACTCTTCTATATAGACTCTTCTTCATCCTTTTGTTTTTTTCAAGGTCTTTTACATGAGCTTCTTCTTCTACAACTAAGTCTTCAAGAAATTTCCTTTGGAAACTCTCCATGATTTCCTTTTGTTCCTCCTGTATTAGGACATCATTCACTCCCACTTCATTCCAAAGGTTTCCTTCTTCGAGAACCACATCCCCTTCATCAAAATATTGTTCATCTTCCCATTTTCTTTCATCATGGGAAGGATCTTCCTCAAATTCTAAGGGGACAAGTGATTTTGTGACCTCATATATAGTTGGGCCCTCATCTCCTTGAGTTGTTGCAATCTCTATAGTTGAAGGAATAGTATATGGACATTCTTCAATTTTTTTTGTGACTAGTGGTGGTGCAACAAAAGTACCTTCTTGAGTGGTCTTTGTGGTTGGGTATACTATAGAAATTGGTTGAACACCCAACCCTACCACTACTCCAACGGAGGAAGTTTTATAAGTAGTAGTGAACTTTTGGAAAGTCTTTGTAATATTTTCAATAGTAGGTTCAGATTCTCCCTCTGTTTGTGCAACACCCTTTTTCAATCTCTTATACTTCCTTGTTTCAACTAAAGAAGTGGGTTTACTACTGGAATATTTCTTCCTCCTTATGGTCCTAACCCTTTGAGGATTAACATGGATATTTATCCACTTCAAGCTTATATCAATAACTACTTGTGAAATTTTATCAATCCTTTTCTCCTTTTTCTCCATCCAATTGATGGGATCCAAATATTTATTTCCAGTTGATCAACTTCATACTAAGGATAGAGAACAATTATGTCATCTGAAATTCTCTCTGGTATATCTTCCTTAATCTCAAAGTGTTTCATTTATGGGATGGTAAATCTCTCATATCCTATCTTTCTTACCTCAAACACATCCTACAAATTAGCCCAAAAATCCTTGAGGAGTGGCTCATGAAAGCGAAAGAATGAAGCATACAACTAATTCATATTTTCCTTTGGAACAAAATATTTTCTTGCTATATATAATTTTAGGTTAAATGTTGAAATTATTAAGTGGCTAATTTAGCTGCTATAATAGATGAACTAGAATAAAATCCTAATTGAGAAGGGAATTTTTCACAACTGGCTTTGTGTTTTTTTTTTAACTTTTCATTTAATTTCATTTCCTGATCAAAGAATTCGATTAAAATCCACCTATCACTACACCACCATGGCAACTTGAATGGATCCTTGTCAAAAACTAAATAGTCTGATATAAGTGGACTTAGGGTATTAGATAAAACAATTCCCCCACTCTTCAATGAATTACATGGCTTCCCTAGATAGTCTAAAGCCAACATCTCCTATGAGCCCATTGATGACTACATATAGAAATGCATCATTCACTCTTTTGAAATGACTTTCTAATGCCTTAAGCTTTGGGACAATTGGTCATAGAGTGTTAGTGATTTCCATGATCTCTGACCCAAGTTTTGATGGAACTGGATTCCCCTAAAATATATACTTCATAGTGATATGAATTTTCTCCAATCTTAATCTCTTGGCATTTTTTTCCTTTGGTACATCTTCAACAACAATTTCTTCCTCTGAATTAGAAATTTTCTAAACCTACCACAATGACATTCATTAGACAATGAAAATAAATTTGAGTAAATTTATCATAAGAATACATATAAAGTACTCATACATTAAGAATAATTCCCATTTACAAGTTAGTTCTATATTTTCAGGCTTCAGGTTTGGGCTAGAACCAAGAAATCAATCAATTTAGGCTTAATAGTGAACTTTGTCATAAGTCGGGATCGAGAAAACACTTTAACATGAGCTTTACACAACGTCCCTACCATACTATTGAACATCATAATTGGGCTGAAACTAGACACTTGAAGTCTACAAAAAGGCCTATCAGAGGTCAAAATTGAGTCAACATTTTTCATAAGAACCTTAGAAAGAGAAAATCAAAAGTCAAGATTGAAAATTCACTCGGCATTGAAACTTGAAGTGGTGTCAAAGGTTCAGTTCTCTTCTGAGGTTTGATCCCAAAATAAATATAGGGATCATAATCGATTGAAACCTAGCTTTCAGTCAACACTTAAAAAAAATTAAGGTTTCATTCCAAATTTTGATTTTGACCAAAGGTTGGAAATTGGAATCACAACATTGTTAGGACCTTAATCATATAACAGTGCATAACTAAGGTATAGTTCTAAAACTTGATCCCGCAAGCAATGCAATGATCAAAATCGAAACATAGTCAAACATGAAGGTAACTTAGCAAATTTTCAACATTTTCAAATAGCCCCTTGGGATTGGGATTGAGACAATTTCAAAATACCAAAACCCTAATAAAGACCGATTTAAAGCTTAACTATATTTCCTTTCATTTCAGAGATCAGATATCGGAAATACATAGGGTTTTGACTTAGAGTTGCAATAGTAGACAAATTAAATATTTTCAAAACTTCAAATAGTGTTGACCCAATGGTACAAAAATCCTAGATGAACTAGGGAACAATGGGAAAAAGAAACCCATTCACAAAACATAACTAAAACAACAAGAAAAATGAAAGAAGAGAAAACCCAAAAGAAAAGGACACCGCAAACCAAAAAGACTCAAGAAAAATAGGAAATAAACAAAACAAACACATGGAAACAAGAAATGAAAGAAACAAATGAACCAACAACAAAAAAAAGAAAAAAACACACAAAAACAAGAAAAATAGGAAGAGAAACTAGGAAACACCTACCTCAAAAATAATGATGTCAAAATCAACAATGCTCAGAATGAAATCCTCAAACTCCAATTCAGTCATCAACTCTCCACTCTGCTCTGGCTCTTTCCATAAAAAAACACAAAGAAATTATGATCCAAAATAGAGAAGTGAAGATAATATAAATAAGTTCATGCATGTGAACCAATTGTCATTATTACAGAGTAAGTTAGGCCTTTGGATTGGGGTAGTAATCATAAATGAACCATCACAAAACACAAAGGAAAATCAAAAGTTAGGATTGAGAAGCAACTTGACAGGGGAATATTCAATGAGTGCAAACTTCCAAAAAAGATCCAAAGTTTGAACCTGATAGACAAAAAAATAGATGTGAGAATTAGGATCGGGTCAAGACTCAAAACTTGACCCTTAAAAAGGTTCAAAGTTTTAGTTCTGGTCTCATGTCCGATTTTGAAATAGAAAATGAAAGGTAAACAAAAAGGGTGAGCAAGGATCAAAATTAGGAAGAAACCAAAACTTGAACCTAGTGAAGGTGCCAAGTACCAGTGTTAGTTTAAAACTCGAACCTAAAAAAACAAAACAAAATAAGGGAAACTAAAATAATAACAAAGCAGAGTTAGGATGGAAACTAGAACTAGGTCTTGGAAAGGTTCTTGGTTCTGGTTTCATTCCTTAATCTGATTTTGATAAACAAAAAGAAGACAAGGATGGAACATAGGGATCATAACTAGCATGGAAATGACAACTCACACATTTGAAGGGGCAAGGTAATAGTTCCGATTTGAAACACGACCTCAACAAAACAAGGAAAAAAAGACTTAGAAGAAAAACACAACTTCCAAAGGCAAAAAAAAAATACCAGAGGATAAAAATAAACAAGGGTGACCCATTTTGATAAAAAAAATGGGGTCGTTATGCAAGGCGTAATATATATCTTGAGGCAAGATGAAGTAATCATGGATGAATTTTTAAACACTACAATACCTAACCTTGAAGCAAGCATTATCATTTATAATTCACTAGTATGGCCTACTCATTCTTATCAACAATTGGCAACACCTACCATACATCCACTTGACATGTTTTCCTCCTTATACAAAGAATTTAATTTCCAATTTATACCTTGACCATTACAAATGAAGCCCTTTCCAATGCAAACCATGATGAGCCCACACCCACAAATGATCCACCAACCTACGAAAAAGTGTGTGATACACCCATCATCTTAGAAAATTGTTACAACCAAGGATTTAAGATTCTTGCTAAACAAGGTTGTGTCATAAATAATGAACATGAAATTCACACTCTCTTGGAACAAATACCATTGGAGGATACAAAAGGAACTGGCTACCAAGGTTCTTGAACTTTACATAAAACTTATTTTCCATCCTCTAAACAATTAAAACTCATGGACCTATCAAATTGGATCTCTTACCTACTTCATGTCCTTTTTTAGAGACAAAGTGTACCTTACAAACACTCTTACAATTGAAATTCATTAAAATATCTCTTATGAAAGAAATAAGAGATGCTCAACATAAGAATAAAAATTTATCATGGGCATATCATAGATTATTTGGTCATGCTACTGATGAATGCCACACTTTAAAGAAGATATAAGATTACATGGATCCTTGCAAGGATGCATATGATAAGATGATAGTGTAAATAGAAATTGCTTTGTTGCAAGTGTTATGTGGTAGTTGTACTATCATTGGATACTCATTACTATTGATGGTTTTTTTTGCACAACAACTCAGACAAGATACAAGTATCCTATCTCTCTCGAAAGGTAAATCTCTATTAGCAAGCCTCAAGAGATAACTCCAAGGTCTCTAATGTTAGGTCTTCAAAATGCATAAACAACTCAACACTTGATAATGTGAAATTGCTGGTAATCACAAGGGGCCTTACAAATGAACAATGTTGGAAATGTACTTTCATCAGATGTAACAATATGGTGATGCTTTCAATCCTAAAACTAACCCATATTCAAAATAAACAACAAAAGAGATAAGGTTTTCAAAGAGATTTCTAAGACTAAAACCTAAGATCAATCACATCAATGATGAATGCTCCAGCTGGATAGATCCCAAATGAAACCAATCATTGTTTGATCAAGGACAAGCCTACAACTCTATAAAAATGGTGCAATCTTCTAAGGAAACTAAATATTTTCAGACTCTAAACATTCATTCACATACCCAGTAACTGGTGCAGTGTAAACAAGCATCCATAGTTGAACTTAGCACAAAATAAGGCCCAAACTAACTTTACATAGCAATCTACAATCAACAAATTGATAAAAGTATGCACTAGAGATTGATCAACATCATTAGTTCATTTTATCATTATTATGAAAGAACTGAAAATTAACATATAACATTTCAGAATCAAGAACAAGAAACCATGAACTATCAAAGTGTAACACAAAGCTTGCCAAATCAACAACTTAGTGGCATTACTTCTCTAGTATTACATAACAATTTTAAGTCTCTCCTCTCCTACTGATACTGACTTCTCTAACTTAGCCAATTATGTCTTTTACAGCCTCAAACTAGTGATTCTGACCTAGCCTAACCCCTTTTACAAATGAGAAGGCACTGTCCTTTTATAGAAAATTACATTTTGAATCAATGGTTAGGATTTAATTCATCCAATGGTTGTAATTGCACTTCTAGAAGCATCAAGCTGTTACATTTAATTTGGGAGCTCATGATAGATCATCATCCAATTGCATAAAAGTAGTTACATTATGGAACAATGAGAAAACAATATTATGGGCCAGCTTGTCATTAATGAAAATTCTAATTGGAGGATGAAATCAGCTTCACATGTCTTCTAGAAACTCCTTCCAATTATAGACAGTTTGGGCATAGATTCTTATGCATGCCCCACTTTTAATATTTGAATTAAACTCTTCCATATTTCCCTTTTGGTGCAAATCCATGTCAATAATTTTATTTTCGGGAACATTTTAAAATTTCAAGAAAAAATTTCCATTTTTGGAAAAATTTGTATTTTGGGAAAAATTCCATTTCGAAAAAATTCCATTTTTTGGAAAATTTCAGGATTTTGAGGGGTTCTTCAAAATTTTCAAAAATAGAAATTTTGGGATTTTGAGGGGGTCATGGAAATTTTAGGGATTTCCATCAGGGATGGAAATACCAGAATTCTCTATAAGGTCAAAATCCCCTAAGCCTCATAACCTTTTTTCTTGAAGAAATGTTTGAAAAGTTCAAAATGCAACCCTGCCTAATTTTTTGTCCTTTATCCATGGGCGCAAAAAAGAAAACTTCCATTTTTGGAAAATTTTGTGATTTTGAGGGGGTCTTGGAAATTTCAAAAAATGGAAATTTTAGGGATTTCCATCAAGGACAGAAATCCCCCAATTCCCTGCAGGGTCAAAATCCCCTAAACTCCATAACTTTTTTCTAGAAGGAATTTTCAAAAAGTTCAAAAAGAAACGAGGCCTAATTTTTTGTCCTCTATCCATAGGTACAAAAAAAATTTACATATAACATTGAAAATTCATTTCAAAATCCCCATTTTTAAATTCCAAGACAGGTGAGCTTCCCCCAAAGCCTCAAAATATTGTCCTCATCAAACCTAGTCTAGAATCAATACCAAAATAACCTCCCAAGAAGAGAAAATCCAAAATTTGACCAAGCCAAGAGGTAGAGATTGAAAAGAAAAAAGAGGGTCACCACCTCTGATGGGGTGTGTGTACAAAAATTGTACAACAATTACCATGTATGGTGGCACAAGATGTTGTTGAACATCTGGAATACTGAGAGGGGGCTGAATCAGTATTCCATAAAACCATAATAAAATCCATTTCAACATTATTCTAATTCTAAAATAAACTATATCTGGATACAAAATATTATGGGGCTCACTATCAGGACTCGTTGTCCTTAAAAATGCTCATAGCTTGAGTACAAAAGATGGCTCACTGCCAAGATACAAAGATAGTGGCTCACTACCAAAATATTTCAAGAACTAATAGTATACACCTTCAATGTGTAGGGTTCAATTCCACTGAAGCTCAGAATATGAAGTATCTTCTCACACAGTAATCACTTAACAAAACTGTACCGATCACAACTAATAAAGCATTTAGGCTCTCACACTTTCCTTCTCTTTCACACACACACACTTCTCACTTCTCCTTCTTGCTCATTCTCATACCTATACATCTCTCTTCATTCCTCAAAATATCTTATATATACAAGCATATCTTGATCATCAAATAGGTCGGCCTTATTAGATGAACACAAGAATAATCAAAACCTTCTTTTGTTGGCACCACAGATGATTTCAACATTATACCAAGTAGGCTAACATCCATAAAGCATAACAAGTCTTCATAATATATTGTATATGCTGAGTTGGCCACGACTAAAACACAATTCTCCCAAACAACAAATAATTCTCAAAGCAAACACCTCCTGGATTTGAGAGCACATTAATCTCCCATCATACCACCATCAAAGGTACTATCAATCGAAACCACAACATAAGAATATTCATCTTAGTAGAATGAAGAGTCTCCCACATAGAACAATAGTAAAATACAGAGTTAAACTCTATTAGTGATAACCTTTTTCTCACAACAAAAGACATCTCAAGATTCATGATATATTTATCTGAATGTGCCAAGAAAACATGGTTAGGAGATTAGAGTCATATCAGATCTTGCGGTGAATTCCATAATAAAATACCAACACATTGATCCATCTCAAAAGGGTATTACCGGTAGAGAACAACTTCTAGTAAACCAAGCAATCTTCCCATATAGTTATCACCATTTTGACACCAATGAAAACATAGGAACAACAAACACAAACCATCCATACTTCATTCTCATGTTTCAAGGCTTCCAACAATCTCCCCCTTTAGCATGGATGACAACATGCATGACAAAAACATTTTTCAACAACTAAAATTGAATACTCTGAATACTCCCCCTACCAAAATTGTTCTTTACAATAATGTTTTTCCTCTAACTCTCTATCTCTCCATCTCTTCATCTCTCCCCCTTTGACATCAATGAAAAAGGAAGGGGCATTGGTATATATGTACATATAATAAATGTAGCCAAAAAATATATGAACATAGAATTGAATTAACTTGAAGAAGAACCTTTGAGACTCTCCAGGATAGCCTTCCACGATGCTTTACCTTCTTCCCATGAACCTTTTTCACTTACAAGGGTCTTGTAAAATAGCTCAATCTTAATTAAATACTCTACAACATCTACTAAAGTATTGGGACTAAGATTGATCTTTGATAACTCACAAATACAACCAAGAGAACTAGAAACAGTAGTATGCATGAGTTTAATCATGTCTCTAAGTGTCAAAAACTTCTTGATAACACCTATCCTTTGATTTTGTAGAGAAAATAATTTGTACTCAAGCTGAGCAATGTAGGACCATCTCTTATTATCTTTATCTTCTGCTAACCTATATGTATCTATGTGAGTTCTCAACCATGACTCACTCATCCTTATCTCATTTCTTATATCTAGTGTATACCTAGATCAATCTAGTAAAAAAGAAAGTGTTTTTTATGCCTCTTCTTCACAACCCTGTACACTCTCTAATTCCTTCATCACTTGATTGTGTGTATTCACACATTTCTCTTTGATATCTTCCAAAAAAAATTCATTAGACTTGATTCTAGTAGACACTTCAAGTTCAAAGATGTAAAACTTTAAAGAATCAATCATGCCACAAAGATTTTCCATAACATAAATAGACGAATCAAAATTAGCACAGGGAATAACCTTCTACAATTCTTCAAAATCTGTTTGAATATGTATTATTTCATGATCATGTTCAAGCTCACTTCCTTCTGCAACTTCTTGCTTAACAACACTCTTTCTTTTCTTCCATGTTTCGATCAAACTACCAGAGGTGCCTTCTACATCAAGATTCTTAGGGATTTCCAAAATGATTTTAGCATAGTTATCAACTTCAACCTCTAAAGCTTTATATTTCAATTTAGCATAGATTTATCGTCAAGTTCCTAATTTGATAGGAAATAGGCTCTAAATTTGACCATTCTATCATTCCTATTATTGGGAACTCTTTCAAAAAGTAAAAGAGTAAACAAAAAACCAAATTTCCACACCAAAATGTATTCATCATATTCTTCTTGATTTCCCTTAAATTATTCAAAATATGTATATGAAGTAATTCACACAAGTCAATTTATATACCTCTTTTAATCATATCAACAATAGTATGCACAACAATAGTAGAAACTATAAGGTCATTGTTAGGGATACAAAATTTATGACCGATGACCATAGTAGCATACTATATTATCAAACCAACAATTGATCTCAAATCAATCTATTTTCCTTCAAGATTCATACAGATAACCTCAAATATCTCTTTTTCATCCATAGCTTCCTATTTGGGAACTAGTCTGGAAGAACACAAACTAGTTACATATATAATAGTTTCTCTGCTAATCAAATATGCTTCATCAATCCACAAAGATTCATCATGAATTTTTCTCAACAATATTTGAATGTACTTCTTCTCAAATTCAAACAAGGGAACTTTCCTCTAAAACATCCAACTTTTTCTCAACTAACACTGTGAAGGCATCATGGCTTTCTTCCAATTTACTTTCCCAAAGTATGCTCAACTGAACTGACGACATTTCTTCTATCTTACTAAAAACAAATGCATAGATATATTTTTTGGGAAACACTCTTGGAGGGATGTGAGAGAATTAATCAACAAACTCTTTTGACAGATGCTTCAAATATGTTCTCAAATTGACTTGCACTTTATCTACACTATTCACAACCTTTGAATTATCTATAACAAAAAAATGAAAGATTGTTCAAATAGGAATACCTCTGAAAATATCAACAAGAAATGTGTAGATATCCTACTTCTGAAGCTCACTTTGAATCTACTTAAATACTTATTCAAATCCTGAAACTCTAAATTTCCTTCTAAAATTCCTTTGCACGCTTTGACAAAAATGCATAAACCTTTAGAATTATCTGAATTTTTTCCTTCCATTCTGAATTATTTTTCAAAAAAATGCTTCAACTTGTAGGTAGATTTCCTCGAATATTGTGTACACCTTCATCCTTTCAAATTTTGCATATTTTATCCTTCACACATGTGAATGAAAACTTTCTTAATTTCCTTACCACATTAAATATACTTCTATCATGATATGACACAAGTACCAATGGGTATATGTAGGATCATGATGGGCCAAAAAGTGGCAATATGATGGGTATGTGTAGGGTATGTGGCTGACGAATTTTTATTTACCCTAAATTGATGAAATGAAAATGGTTTTTAAAGGAGATTCTCAGCTTTCCACCAGTATAAATTATGCTTTACTTTTAATTTAATAAATAATTATTACAAAAAATATGCATCACATTTGGACATGATTCCTCTACTTATATCTAAAATATTATAAAAAAATATTATCATTTTATTGTGGTTAGGGTGGTCAGATAGACACCTACTTCTTATTTTTTCCTTGAAATTTAAGTACCACCGCATTGAAATTACAAATTTTCACCAAATAGATCTTTTTATTTTTTAAATAAACCTAGTAGTTTAGAAACTACATTCAATTTTCTATAGATTCTATTCTTACATATTTTTGAAATAATATAGATAACGTATTCAAATTTTTATGTCAAGTTTCCTAACTCTAATTTTTCTAAATTTTTTGCCACTTAAGGGCCTATTTTTCCATCATGATCCTGGACATACCCCAATGAGGGGGATCATTAGATTTTCTAATGATTGCTCCACTAAAGCCACTGATTTTTCTTAGAAATTTATAGGACTATCTACACTAGAGGTCAGTACAAACAAAACAAATGATTTTGATTCCTTTCTCCAAATCATTTTCATTTCTTCTTCAGGATCAATGATTTGACCATTCTTCTTCATCGGATAAACATTTTTCTTTCTTCTACTGATACTACTAGGATTTTTTGGATTGATAAACTTACAAAAGAATAATATTCTTCTTCTCATTTTCATTTTTATTCAATGGACCAACTTTATATCCATTCTTCTTTCTCTTAGAACACTTTCCAGATAAAGAATCATTCATTTTACTTTTGGAGTCTTATGCTTTATGAATGAACTTCTTATAGGAATATCAAACACCATTGAAAGATAAGCAGCTTTTAGCATCATATTGTTTGACAAAAAAAAAATTGGGATTGCTTCTAGGATCCTTGATTTTTCTATCTTTGTACCGAGTCTTCTTACTCATAGATTGTTTCACTTTAGAGCTATGACCTTTGTCAAACCCTAAACCACTCATTCATAACTGATCTTTGAGAAGTATTAAATTCATCAAGCATCGCCAAACTTATCTTAAATTTGTCTTCAAAGTTTCTTGCCTTTTCTAGATCATATCTCAAAATTTATTCTTCTTCTTCTAGCTTTAAGCATTCATCTATCTTCCTTCAAATTTCAATTTCTTGACATTCTTTAGTTCTTTTCTTCTCATCCAATTATTGTAGTAGGCTAGAGATAATTTCTTCTCCTTCAACCAATAGATCACATGTTTCAACACATTTACTTTTCAACTTTTTAATATACTCATTTGCTTTGATCTTTTTATCCTTTAGATCTTCCATTTCTTCTAAACATTTAGTAGAGTCTACTTTTGAGGAAAAAAACATTATTATAGTCAAATTTTGGTACCTCCCTCAAGCTATTATTCTTCCTTCAAGGGACCAAGCTTTGATACCAAATGTTGAACTTCTCGAATACTGACAGAGGGGGTGAATCAGTATTCCATAAAACCATAATAAAATACATTTCAACATTATTCTAATTCTAAAATATATTATATCTGGATACAAAATATTATAGGGCTTACTACCATGACTCACTATCCTTAAAAAGGCTCACAACCTTAGTACAAAATATGGCTCACTTCTAAGATACAATGATAGTGGGTCACTTCAAAAAGATTGAACTAATAGAATACAACTTCAATATGCAGGGTTCAATTCCATTAAAGCTCATAATATGAAGTACTGCCTCACACAATAATCGCTTAACAAAGCTATATTGATCAGAACTAATAAAGCATTTAGTCTCTCATACTTTACTTCTCTTTCACACACACACACACACACACACACACACACACACACACACTTCTCACTTCTTCTTTCTCATGCTCATACCCATACCTCTCTCTTCATTCCTCATTCGATGTATCTTATACATATACAAGCATATCTTAATCATCTTTTAGGTCAGCCTAATTAGATGAACACAAGAATAATCAAAACCTTCTTTTGTTGGCACCATATATTATTTAAGCATTATACCAAGTCGGCTAACATCCATAAAGCATAACTAGTGTTCATGATATATTGTATAAGTTGAGTTAGCCAAGACAAAAACACAATTCTCAAACAAAACACCTTCCAGATCTGAGAGAACATTAATTTCCCACCATACCACTAGGAAAGAGACTATCAATGAAAACTATAGCATAAGAATATTCATCCTAGTAGAATGTGGAGTCTCCCACAAAGAACAATAGAAAAATATAGAGTTAAACTCTATTAGAGATAACTTTCTTCTAAAAAAAAAAAAGATATCTCAAGATCCATAATATAGCTATCTGAATGAGCCAAGAAAATATGGGTAGGAGATTAGAGTCATATCAAATCTTGCAATGAATTCTGGACTCAAATACCAACACACCAATCAATCTCAAAAGCGTATTACCAACAAAGAATAGATTTCTATAAACCAAGTAATCTTTCGATATAGTTATCACCTTGAGTTGACATCAATGACAACATGGGAACAACCAACACAAACCATTCATAATTCATGCTCATGTTGTAAGGCTTTCAATATATATTTTGTGTAATCATATTTTATCACTAAGGAGCAATACAATATAATCTAGACAGGCTCTATTTTACCCTTACACTTGGAGGATAAGGGTAGTTAGACTTATATAGGGTATATTCCTTTAAGCAAGGGATTTTTTACCTCTTCATATCTCCTTAAAATATTAGTGTAGCAAGTACACTAAAATTTTAAGGGGGGATGATATTACCTTGCATATTACAATTATTGAAATAAAATGTCCCTTTTTTAGTGGTGATATTATACATCTCCTAAAGGAGTGGCCTTTTCTTCTCACATAATATCCTCTTTATTAGTAATATCATATGGATCTTCACTAAATTGTGTTCTCCTTAATCTATAATAGTGTTCCTTTCTAGTGGTATTAATCTTGATACTCTCCCTAAATTGTGACTTTCCATGGAATGTTATTTCACCTTTATGGTAGTACTATGCTTGGTACTCACATAGGTGTGACCCTTCATTCTATGATTTGTCCTCTCTTAGCGACGGTTTCATGTGTTGTACTCCCTAAAATGTGACCTCCCATATATTTAGTGTTGTCCTTTAAAATATTTTATTGACATGCACCCTTTATGGTGGTGTTACTTATAATGCCCCCTGAGGCATGACCTTTTGATACCTTTCACCCCTCATGACATTAAACTTTATTCAGGACCTTAGGTAATTTTGTCCCTTATGACTTTAAATGGTCCCTTATGATGTTAAGTTTTTTGTTCTCCTTGAGGTGCAAAATAATCCATGTAGATTTAGCATAAATTAGATTGTTGACTGGGTATGTGCAGGATCATGATGGGCCAAAAAGTGGCAATGGGGAAAAAATTATGTTTTTCATCGACTCAAAAATGCCAAAATGTTAAGTTGACTTTTTTGTGGCTTGAGTGTTAGTACACACCTCCAAAGCAATGCCCAAACCAATATTTCCATATTGGATATCCAATTTGAGGCAAATATATATAATGGATCTTGATTGAACTTTTATGAAAAAATTGAGTTTAGAATGGATTTTGATTTAAAAATAGTGTTGTTTATGTATTTTTATTAAAAATTGGAGAATTTTATAGATTTTTATTAAAAGGTGGGGTTTTTTTTGGATTTTTTTAAAAAACTAGGGTATTTTTACAATATTTTCATTTATATTGTCTAATTTGAATTAGATTAATTAGTTTTTAACTTTAATGAGGCATTATGGCTGTTGAGAATGAAAATGCAAAAATTCCAAACAATCCACCAACTAAGAATGAAAATGCACAAATGCCAAACACTCCACCACCTCCGCAGCCATCAATTGAAGAATTAATTGGTGAAAAATTGCAGCAATTGAGGGGCATTTCTAAAGTTTATACGAGAATCCCTCAATTATACAAGATGTAAAACACATTGAAGGAAATAATTAAAAATATAGAAACCCTCTCCACCCAACCTTTCATTCGTGGTGAGAAGACATGAGGGAATATTATGCATGTGGATTGTCTTATGATGATGTGAAAGATCTCAGAATAGCCAAAGCCCAAATAGCCTCTTTATTTGTTAACACCCACATTGGTTTTCTGGTTAATGTTAATAAACCAAAAATTTCTATAAAATGGTGCATGCATAGGGACATTGTAGATAACATTTGGGATCGTTGGTGTATGGTTTTTGATAAACCACCTAACAAATATTGTGATATACAATTTTAATTTATTAAAAATTTATATGTTGAGTTTGTGTTAGGGAATCATGTCAATTACTTTGACATTAAACCCTTCCAGGGCGTTGGTGGAGGTATGCCCTAGGATAGACCAGGGGCAGTTAGAGTAGTCTCGTTCCCATTTGTTCATACTCCTCCCCTTCCTCGACCACCTCTAGTATATCATCCAGATATTATGCAGGATGCAGCCACACAAACTATCTAGGCTATTCACTCTTTGAGTGGTCTTTTGGTTTCACATGCTTCTACAGTAGCTCAACCACATTCTGGTGATGTTGGCGATGGCTCGAGTTCTACTGCATCATCCTTATTAGGTGCACATATTTTTGTGTCACATACTTGCTCCATGTGCCACTAGATATTCTTGGGTCCTCTTGTACAACCCACTGAGCATCCCTTGGACACTTTTGATTATGACCTCCATGATGTGGACATTATAGATCAAACGCGGGGGAGTGGAGCTCACCCTACAGAGTCCTCTCCTACTAGAGAGGGGGATATTGGAATAGTGACACAAGTAATATTTAAGTTGTAAATTCATAACTTGAATTTGTTTTTAAATGAATATTAATAAGAGATAGTATTATGTACTAATTTATTTATTTACATGGTCTATTTAATAGTTGATGTCTGAGGAGGAGCTCACACAGGTGACTGATAGCACCCTTAGGGCCATTTCATTTGGCCTCAACATGCACACAATTTATATTTTCGCACTCACTCATTTACATTTTTTTATTATATACTTGCTTGTCATTTGAATTGTCATTAATGAAATTATATAATAACTTATATGTTTATCTTATTTTCCTCTTGTAGGAAATACCTAGTGTGAGCAAGGTGCAACCTTTTCCAGATTATGGAAGTGCAATGTTAGATAAGGGGAAGGTAATTGAACTCAAATTCATTTGAATTAAAAAATTTAAGATCTTATATTGATTATACATACATCGACATAGATTGGTAGTTTCATATGTACTTGTCATTTATATGTACATGAAGTTATGAGCTATACGTCGTTGTTGACAGCTGCGAGCAAGGTGCATCCTTGTCTAGATTATGGAAGTGCAATGTTAGATAAGGGGAAGGTAATTGAACTCAAATTCAATTGAATTAATATTTTTAAGATCTTATATTTATTATACACACATCGGCATGGATTGGTAGTTTCATATGTACTTGTCATTTTTATGTATAGGTAGTTATGAGCTATACGTCATTGTTGACAAGTGCCACAACGCTTGAAGAGGTATGTATTGGAACACCTGAAGAAGTAGGTGTTGAAACACCTCAAGGAGGAGGTGTTGAAACACCTAAGGGAGATAAAGAAAAAGATCATCCTAAAGAGGTATGTGTTTATTTTATTTTGTGTTTGGTGTTTATATGTTCCTATTACCAATGATTGTATGCTAACTTGGATCATTTTTATGTTTTTGTTCACATATATAGATTGAAATTACAAAATTTGGTTTGGTTGATTCTTTGAGAGGGGAATATTCTAGGACTCCTAACCCTTTGGAGAGATGGATATTTCAGGTAATCAAGATTACAATTTTAGAGTTCAATTATAATTCAATGTATATTGATTTTGATGTTAATTATAAGATTTTAAATCATATAGTACAACTAATCTCAATTGTGGTTTGAATTTTTCTTGTGTAGCTACCTTCAGAGCCAACGAGTGCTATAAAGAGGCTCCATTTTGATGATCCACCAGTAGTTTAGAATGAGTGAAATTTTGGCATGTAAATTTTGAATAGACATTGAGATGGAATATGCCACATTTTGTAAAACTTTGTTTGAGTTGGCATTGATACCATTTGTGTATATGGAGATACACTCAATATTATTGGATAGTTTGATATATAGAAGTTGACAATCAAAATTTAATTTCTTCCTCATGTGCATGATTAAACTCTTTGAAAATTTAATCAAGTGAGCAATGGTTAAATATCAATGTATAAGAGCATAAAAAAGAATGGTTGTATTATGTAGAACTTTTATATTCATATCGTTGATTACATTGCATTGCACATCTTTCAAACTCAAAGCATTAGTTCAAATTGCATAAATAACAACTAGATGGTGATAGATGAAAAAATTTCAATTACAATATAGATTTTACAAAGTCAACCTAAGCAGTTATGTAATTACTTCACACTACATAACTAATAACTAGGAGTAGCTATCAATTACATTTTCTTGTCATGGAATTTTAAGAGACCACATTTCTTTGAGGCATTTTTTCAAATAGTTCACTACCTTGTCTATGCCACCACATTTTTCATACATGTGTACCAAAGCTTTTTATCAAACAGTTCACTGGCTTGTTGTTATGGCTAAAATCATAAAACATGTTCTTTTAAACAAGCTCTGGATTGATGCAGAGTGGGGGTGAAAACATATGTGAAAACTACCCTTGACTCCTTTAGACAAAATTTGAGAACCAATAACATACCCCTGCCCTAGGCTAGTGAATTAGCCCTCTTTCACAAAGTGAGTGCCCTTTAAACACTTGATCTTCACAAGAACACTCCAAAAAATCTTGAGTTGTGTAATAAAATAATAAATTCTAAGATTATTCTACATCTATAGGTCCTTTAGCAGGATGTTCCATGAAATCGTTTGTTTACCATGCAAATGCATAGGGTTTATTGAAAGTCCACTTGTACAACTCCCCTAACTATGCCACCAACTCATACACCTCTATTATGACCCCAATGTGCTTAAACATTAAAGAGATTCCCCCACTCTCATTGATTTTAACAAACCCTAGGCTAAAAGCTTTATTTTCATGCAATTTAAGCAATGATTTGCTTAGGACAACAACTCTAAGACTCAAAAATAATTTCCCATTTCTTAAATGGACCTGCACAGATTCAAATCATATTGCACACAACCTCTACCATGAGCCATATGAAAGGAATAGTAGGTGGAGGGCTTCAATAATTCATAATTTAATAAAAAATGCAAAATTTGGGTTCACTACACGCCTTGAGAAAACTTGGCACAAAACTCACAAAAAATGAAAAGAAAGCACTTAAACCAACTTTAAAGGGGTATCAAGCCTTCTTTCCTCTCATTCCACATGCTATGCAGCCATTTACTTGTTTTGTAGTGGTCGAACACTAGAGAATACACAATTTTTTGTGTAGAAACCATAGCTTTTGCAAAGTAACTCAATATGATCTTATTGATTCTTCACAAAATTACTTCTTTAACTTTTTTTAAGACTCTCCCCCCCACACAAAAAAACCAACCAACTCCCCATAACTGACTTACAAACTAAGTTACTTGTTTGGTTTCGAGTTCTAGTTCAGGGGTTCAGTTCACCAGTTCAGCTAAATTTTTTTTTGGGTGTGGTTTGATTTGTTAGTAAAAAGACATTTAAAAATAATATATATTTGTAGCATAAAAGCATGACATCAGATTAGAATATCACATACAATCATATAAACAACAAAACCATCATAAACTTGAATGTCATTTAAAATATGCATGATAAATATTCATCATTGAAACTTGAATTGTGGTAGCTTGATATATAGAGTCTATTGATGCCAAGGTTCAATTTGTATGATTTTTGAAAAAGAAGCCAATTGAGTAGAGTTATCAACATTCTTTAGAAATCATAAGAATTTATTTAGTACACTAGCCATTTTGATGTCTTCTTTCAATCTAAAACACTAAATCTATGAAGAAGTTAACTCTATTTCACACTAGTTTTGCATTAAAAACAAAGCAACAAGCTATGGTCTCATGGATTTTTTTCAAATGAAAATCAGCATTGGAGTTCGGTTGGAGGCTGAAAAACTACTTGTAACTACATAAATAAATCTTGTTCTACAACCTGTATGATCTGACCAACTGCTCCATCATGTCTGGATGGTTACATTTAGGTTAGGTATGGTCCCCTTTCACACCCAAATCAGTTGAAGCAATTCGAGCTATGCTCAATCAACGAAATCCCTTAAGAGTCCAAATTGCAAAGGGGTAGCAATCTTTGACGAACTGTTTCTCAGAAATTTTGATGCCTAATTTTATTTTTTTTGAGGATATGGCATCGTGTTGGGCCCCTGTACAATAACCTCTATCAGTTTTTTCTATCTCGGAGGCGTTTTCCAGTGGTGGGAAGTTTTTAGCTGAGGGAAAAGTTGTTATATGCAAGTAATGTAAAGTTGAAAACTGGTGCAACTTTCATTCAACAACTCATACAACCAAAAAAACTATTCCAACACATTTGAATGGGTATGTTTACGCTAGGGATGGTCATCTTTTGTACCCAAATATGCCGAATCACTTCGAGCTACATTGGACCGACGATTTCCCTTAAGAGTCCAGAGTGCTAAAAGGCAGCAATCTTTGAAGGGCTATTTCTCAGAAACCGTGATGTTTACAGACTCTCCATTTGAGGATATGGGATTGTGCTTTTCCCATCTACAATAATTTCTCTCGGTGTTTGCTATCATGGAGGCATTTTCTTGTGGTGGCAAGTTTTCAGCTGAGGGAAAAGTTGTTAGATGCAAGTAGTGTAAAGTTGCAAAGTGGTGTAACTTTCATTTAGCAACTCATATGACCAAACGGAATGTTCCAACACATATGGATGGGTACTTTTACACTAGGGATGGTCCTATTTTACACCCAAATACACCGAATCACTCTGAGCTACATTGGACCAACGATTTCCCTTAAGAGTCCAAAGTGCTAAAAGGAAACAATTTTTGAAGGGTTATTTCTCAGAAACTATGATGTTTACAGACTCTCCATTTGAGGCTATGGTATCGTGTTTGTCCCATCTACAATAACCTCTCTCAATTTTTTCTATCTCAGAGGCATTTTCCCACGGTGGCAAGTTTTCAGCTGAGGGAAAACTTGCCAGATGCAAGCAGTGTAAAGTTGCAAAGTGGTGCAAATTTCATTCAACAACTCATACGACCAAACAGACTATTCCAACATGTTTGGATGGGTATGTTTACACTACAGATGGTCCTCTTTTGCACCCAAATATGCTGAATCTCTTCGAGCTACATTGGACCAACGATTTCCCTTAAGAGTCCAAAGTGCTAAAAAGAAACTATCTTTGAAGGGCTATTTCTCACAAATCGTGACATTTAAAAACTCTCCATTTGAGGCTATGGGATCGTGTTTGTCCTATCTACAATAGCTCTCTCAGTTTTTTTTATCTTGGAGGTGTTTTCCTGTGGTGGAAAGTTTTCAGCTGAGGGAAAAGTTGTCAAATGCAAGTAGTGTAAAGTTGCAAGGTGGTGCAACTTTCATTCAACAACTCGTATGACCAAATGGATTGTTCGAACACATCTAGATGGGTATTTTTACGCTAGTTATGGTCCTCTTTTGCAGCCAAACATGCATAATCATTCTGAGCTACATTGGACCAATGATTTCCCTTAAGAGTCCAAAGTGTTAAAGGAAAGCAATCTATGAAGGGCTATTTCTCAAAAACCGTGATGTTTACAGACTCTCCGCTTGAGTCTATGGGATTGTATTTAGCCTATCTACAATAAACCCTCTCATTTTTTGGTATCTCAAAGGTTTTTTCTCGTGGTGGAAAGTTTTCAGTTGACAAAAAAGTTGTCAGATGCAAGTAATGTAAAGTTACAAAGTGGTGCAACTTTCATTCAACAAATCGTATGACCAAATGGATTATTCAAACATGTATAAATGGGTACATTTACACTAGGTATATTCCTATTTTGCACCCAAATACGCTGAATCACTCTAAACTACATTGGATCGACAATTTCCCTTAAGAGTCCAAAGTGCTAAAATGCCATACCATCTATTGTACATTCGTAGCTGGATGGTATGGCCATGGTAGATTTTATTAGGACTATATAAGGTGACTATGTGAGTTTAGAGAGCTGGAAACATCTGTACTTGAGTTGGTGAGTTGCCATGCATGCCAAAAATGAGTGAAATTAGGTTAAAAATGGTGGTTACAACTTGCTAATGTCAATGAAATGTAGAGGCAACAAGATTTAAGGTTAGATCAAGCTTGTGCAGGTCCTAATAGATGTGTTAGATGAATTTAGAGGCTGTGGCATGGATGGAAACATTGATTTCCTTAAAACCCTCATGAAAGTTGTTAAAAATGAAGTTGCACCCAAGTTGGATTTGAGGAGAAAAAGTGGCAAGCCACTATAATTTATTATATATAAATAGGAGATATTACAAAACCTTGGTTCAAATGAGCATATTGACAGGAAAGAACCATGAAGAAAACCTTCAGTTGTAGCTCGATTGTACAAAAATTTATTACAAAATTGTCCCAATAATAGTAACAAAGCATACACTTGTATGACTAATTCAACCTATGAGTTTCCAAAATATAGACCCCTTTACATTTTAAACATACCCTTTATAAAATTCCAAACAATTGACCCATATTTCAAAAAACATCACTGGGTATAGATTATGCCCATACATAGTTATGACCTTTTTACATTGTTTCCAATTTGAAAATTCAAATTTTACAAATATTTCCTATTGGAGGCATTCAGGGCACAATCTTCCACAATAGTAGTATGTTCACATTCTAGACTAACAAGCACCTGTACAAACCATCAAGGTAGCTTACAATAACCAAACTATATTATTATAAATGACACAAAAAATGATGAGATGGTAATGCAAACTATAAAAGACGCTTAGAATAACCAATATATATTGTTGTAATATGTCACATACCTCTCTGAAAGTATCAGAGCTGGCTATTTTTGCAACAAGTCCATGATCAATTGTGGAGGAATATCACAAAATTGGGAAAATGATAAATCTATATTTTCACAATAGAAAAAATGCTTAGACTAACAAATATATATTAATCTAAACAACTTCAATGATTATGAATTGGTGATGCAAACTATAAAAGATGCTTAGATTAACCAATCTATATTATTCTAAATTACACAAAATATGATGAGATGGTAATGCAAACTATAAAAGATGCTTAGAATAACCAATCTATATTTTTGTAATCTATTGCATACCTCTCTGAAAGGATCAGAGTTGGCTATTGTTGCAACAAGTCCATGATCAATCGTGTTAGTAATATCACAAAAGTGGGAAAATGAGAAATCTATATTGTCACAATACAAAATATTCTTAAACTAACAAATCTATATTAATCTAAACAACCTAAATGATGATGAATTGGTGATGCAAACTATAAAATATGCTTAGAATAACCAATCTATATTGTCGTAATATGTTGCATACCTCTCTGAAAGGATCAGAGCTAGCTATTGTTGTAGTAGGTCCATGATCAATCTTGCCAAAAATATCACAAAAGTGCATACAAAATATCACTATTAAAGACACCTGCATTGTAATAGTATACAAAATATCAGTATTCAATAAAGAACACTAATGAACTTAAGCATAATGAACATAAGCATTGTACCTTCCATTCTTGAAAATCCTATTCAAGTGTGCCTAAAGGGTCATCTCTTTGCTTAAGAGTATCCAATATTGCTTCATGATCAACATTACTAAGTGTCCATAGCTTTTGTGTCTTTGGTTTGGCATGATCATGATTCAACAACTTAACATTTGTTTCTATAACAATGTACAAATACATGAGAATGGTTTTTTGTTTCTCATAGTCTTCAAATGTAGGTATTCAATTCTTTCTAATCATGTATGTTTGCAACCACAACTCAACCTGTAGGATACACGAAACCATCATCATCTTCCATCAGTTGTGTTAGTTTATGCTTTACCCACACACATTGATCCAATCAATAGTCTGATATCTCTTCATTCCCCTACAGTGCAATAACTGCAGAAGCATGTCTTGACTGTAGTAGATCTGAGAGCAGGTCGTAATCAAATGAACTTTCCATTGTGTCATTTTTCATGGATATTGTTTGAGATAAAGGAGTTAGATATTGTGGAACCCATGTATCCACCCACTCACTTGACTCACATTGATCCCACTCACACTGAATACAACTCTGACAAAAGCAAGACAACTCTTGTGTCCAAATGGTCCATGTGTTTGCATCTAAGCTTTGAAATGAATGCATCTTTCAAGAATCTTTGATTGTATGACAATCCTATATGCCTCCCACTATAGCCTCCTCAACCAACCAAAAGAATCTACACACTATTGAATCAAGTGTCCCTCCCTGTGACAATGCTAAACTACACCAATCAACAATAGAATGTGCATTGCTGAATTTTTCTCCTAAAATTTTCAATTGCTCCTTAACTAGAGCTCTCTTTACGCATGCACCTACTCCATCATGCTCCCCTTTCCCATGTCTAGCTTAAAAAAAAATCCAAATATGAGGTACACCCCTCTCTACATGCATTATACTCAACCAATAAAGCATACAAGATTCTTGAATTGACCTATGCAATTATCTAACCAAATTAGATGTCATCCTAGTGCTATATCATGCTCCTGTAAGAACTCAAAAAAATTCTCGAAACAATGTTGGACATACTCGGACGAGTGAGATCTATCATCACTCATATAAAAATGATACTCTCTGATTATCTTTCAATCCTCCTCTATACTAACAGGTGCATGTCTAAATGTTATGTGGACAAATATAGCAATCTGAATGGAATTGTAATATTGAGATTGTACCTCATTTTTTGGTTGCAATGTGCAATTTTTTGCAAAATCAATCACTGATATAATAGTGCCAATTGGAAAAGAGTCCTTACATATCCTAAATTGTTGATCCAACCACTGAGACCTATGACTATGCCTTGCATACTTGTATAAAATATTATCCTTCAGCAACACTACATTATTTTGTAACCAACTCACATCTAGAACCTTTACCTCCACTCTGCAAAGTATATTTGACTATCTCATATCTCTTTTTCTCAACAAGCTTCTTTCCAAATTCATGTTCGAAACTCTCATGAAAACATTGAATGAACTTTGAGAAGCCACCACATTGTGAGCACTTTGCATTTAAACAATCATTTCATAGAAAAAGGAACCATCATCTCTAGAACATAAAAATAGATCTAGCATGTCCCTTGATGATTTTAGGAGATGCATTGCACCACACTCCTACAACATTTCATTAGTATGCAAAGTAGAACATATATAGTATAATAGCTCATGGTACATTGAAAACTCCACATGGAATTTGCAACAAGTATTATGAATCTTAAGAGGCACACAATAAAATGGCTTCAAACCTTCAAAATTCCTTTGCGAGATTTCCATATTTGGATGTGTTTCAATAAAAAATTTGAACAATATTGTTTGGCTTGATTCCAAGAAATGTTTAGGATGTGGTGTATGGTCTCGATTTCCAATTCTTAACTTTAAAACATCCTTTGCATTGGGTGATACTCTAGAGTTATCATGCCAAAATTGTTGAATTACCTACTTTACAATTTCGGTTAGCTTCTTAACACATGGAAGCCTCCCGACAAAAGTCCATGTATCATTTTGTAGAGGATCATCTATTATTTCTCTTCTTGCAAGTGCTCTATCCAAAATTTTATGATTTATGTCAAAACCAATACAAGTTTGTCTCATAAAGCGATCCTTTTTCAATTGATGTCTTACTAGGGCGGTTGTAATGACTCTTCAAGTAGCTCTCTTCTCCTTTTCCTTGTATTTTTTTCCAATAGACTTGAGAGCATTAAAAATATTTTTTACAATAATAGAATTTTTTTTGGTCTTTTTTTTCACACAAATCTTCAATTTGGCAAGCAAAGGTTTCATCTTTTGTATCTTTAGAAATTGTACAAAAATTTGGCATTGCTTGGTCAATGTCTTATCACTAAAATATTGGTTGAAATTTCTTGTAGCCCACAACTGAATAGTTCGTGTTGACCTCTTTCCTTCAAAATTTTTTATAATGTTCTCATCAAATTCAAGTAACCATTTAGGGGTTCTTGAAGGTCTTGAATTTGGAATATGTCTTTCTTCCATACAAGGTTCTTCATTTCTAATGTAATCTGGTGAAACATAATTTACACTTGCTTCAATATTATGTTCAAAATCTTCATTTCCAACATTTTCACCTTGAACATTTTCAATATCAATTTGAATAATTTCATTCCCAATTTCAATATCATGTTCAACATCTTCAGATCCAACATTTTCACCTTGAACATTTTCATTATCTATTTGAATAATTTCATTCCCAATTTCAATATCATGTTCAACATTTTCAAATCCAACATTTTCACCTTGAACATTTTCATTATCAATTTCAATATTTTCATTCCTATTTTGAATATCATGTTCAACATCTTCAATTCCAACATTTTCACCTTGAACATATTGAATTTCCTCTTCACTTGTAAGACCATAGGGGTTAGGTTCACCAATATTTAACATACCTTGTCTTCTCTTCCTATGAACTTCTCTATCTCTTTGTCTATATGCTTTAATTTCTTCTTTTGTAAGCTTTCTCTTACGTTTTTGCTTTTGACAACTATTGCTCCCCATTATACCTCATAAAAGATGCTAAAAAATATTGCTTATGACAAATTTGAGTAGAAGATGCTCCAAAAATTTGATCTTTGTCTCTTCCTATCTGGAACCATGCATATGTCACCTGCAAACAAAATGTAGGATCCGTTAGAATGCTAAAAATGGCCCACATGTGGTTTTTCTATGGCACATAACCCAATGGTTAATCGGTAGACGGTAGAGGGTTTGCTAGGTCACGGTCACGTCAATAATTCCACGGCAGACGGCCACGGTCGATATCTAGGTCACGGTCTATGGAACCGTCACAATCGGCCCAGGGCAGAGGTCGGCCGTTTAGGCCTAGGGCATGGCCTATCGCGGTGAGGCCGGCCCAGCCGCCTGGCGGCATAGGGAGAGAGATAGACGGACCGAAAGGAGTGAGAGAGACCCGAGAGTGAGGCACACGGAAGACCGAGAGAGAGAGCACAGACCTGAGAGAGGCGGAGAGTGAGTGGAGGAAAAGAGTGGAGTGGAGAGGAGGACGAGTGAGAGGAGAGTGGAGAGCTGGAGAGCTGAGGTGGAACGAGTGGAGAAGGTGGAGGCAACGAGTGGAGACAAGGAGACCGGAGACCGAGACCAGCGGACAGAGGACCCCAGGAGAACGGAGAGCCAAAGAGGAGTGAGTGGAGACACGAGGCAAGAGCTGGAGACAGGAGACAACGAGCACAGAGTGGAGAAATGGAAGAGGTGGAGGAAGGAGAGGAGAGGAAAGACCGGGAGAACAGCCGAGTGGAGGCCAAGGAAGGAATGGAGGTGAGTGAGTGGAGTGGACAGAGGCACAATGGAGAAGAGAGAGACCAGGAGGAAGAGAGATAAGAGTGAGGACCGGAGAGGAAAGAGGAAAGGGAAAAGGACACACGAGAGACACAGGAAAATAACGGAAATATTTAAATATACATACACATATAGATACACACCCAAAGAGACACACCATACAGGACAGAACCATAGAGGAAGAGAGACCCACGGACAGACAACCATAACTTATAAAATATAATGGAATGGACAGATATCGGGCCGGAATGGATGGAGGAGCCGGACACAACGCCGGAATGGCGGAACCGACACGAAGCCAACATAAAATAAAGAATAACTTAACGGAAAAGAAGGAAATTGATGAATGGAAAGGAAGGAGCTGACCGACATAATGAATGAACACCATATTCACATAACTGGATGGATAGCCCGGATGGAAAAACATCTATAACTTAAAACAAGATTAAGGAACTAAAAATATGTGTCACAGATACCAGTAGATTAAAAAAAATCAAGGAAATGGACTAAAGAATGGAGGAAGGAAAGAAGAACACACGATGGATGAAATAAAATGGAAGGAGTCTTCACGGAGAGCCCAACGAAAATACAGGAGGAAAGGGAGGTCGATAGAGACCACTTTAAAATGGAATATTGAAATTTAACAAATAGATTTAGAAAAATAAACCTGGTAGTTTAGAAACTACATTCAATTTTCCACAAATTCTATTCTTACATATTTTTTAAATAATATAGATAACTTGTTCAAATTTTTATGTCAAGTTGCCTGACTCTAATTTTTCTAAATTTTCATTGCCACTTAAGGGCCTATTTTTTCCATGATGATCCTACACATACCCGATTCACAAACTTGAGAACTTTTTAACATGGAAAACTAGTATATCACAACTTTATTTCCAGTGGAACCATGTGTTTCATTACTTAGTTATCATAACAAAACTTTCTATTCTTTTGGAATGGATTATATTGCATGGAAACCTAGAGCATAACATAAATTTCTAGCTAGTAGATCTATGTAGCTCATGATCAGCTTAACACATTGCACTTTGCTTGCCCTTATGAGAGAACTATCCTATCTAACATATTTTTGATAAATGACATTTGGTACTTAAGATAAATTTAAAATTGAGGTTTTTTCTCCTTATCAACTCAAATTCTTTTAGTACTAACCATGTTTATGTATTATATTATTTGTGTTTTCAATGCATCTTCTTAATATTTGTATTATGCTTTATTTTCTATTTGTATTATATTTATGTTATGCTATGTGATATTTCATCATATATGCTTCATGTTTTCCATGTTGTATTGTATCTCATATATGTGTGTTCCTTTGTCCTTATGCTCTCTTACCATAGGATCTTGAATCTTAGGGGTTATCACATCTCTTAGGTTTAATTCCATCCTATCTCTTTAATATTTAGATAACTGAACCTCTCTTAATCAATCCCTACTTTAGTTTGAGTCTAATCATAATTTTATTATCTCACTAAAGTGGGGCCTAAATTTAGTGTCAAAAATTGTCAGTCTTTATAATTTCATAGCAGGTTTAGATCCTCTTGTGTGCTTGGACCTAATTATACATTTTGTTACCTATTTTATAAAAAAATTTGGAAAATTGAACAAAGAAAAATAATAACAATAATTCAATATTTTCCCTTAACACTTTGGGTCCCAAAATGAATGGGTATAGACTAGGGTGCCCCATGCCCTAGACCAACACTATTGGCTCAAAATTTAAATATTTACTTGTCAGTAATTTATTATTTGAATTTCCAATTTCATTTTTTGGCCATTGGTATTTTATTTTCAAGAAATTAGAATAATTGCATATAATTACTATTTATTTAATCATTTGAAATCCTAGAAGCACACTTGACAATTTTAGAATAGAAAATTTAAGATCATAAAATCAGTCAAGGGAACTCAAGGGTAGAGTGAGCAACATTATTGCAACACTTTCAACCATCAATTTCATGTTTATTAAATATCTAGAAGAATGAAATAATTTATGTGCAAGGAGATGTTGTGATGAATTATACAAAGTCATGCAGATGTATTGAGTCATCCTCTACATGCTAGTTGTAGCAATCTATTATGTTTTTGGAACTAGTATTTTACAAGTTTATTGAGTATTTAAGGAATCCATCAATAAAAATCAATCAACTTGTAGTATAACATATCTTATTTAAGGGTTTTCACATCAACATACATAATCATTTGTTATTTATCAATTTCTATCAATTTTTATTGTTTTAACCTCTGCCCGGCCTAGGGCAAGCTCTCTTGGTCATCATCAATCTTTGCATGTGGAGGTAGAAATACCAAAATAATTTTTGACTTAGGAAATCCCCTATACAACATAAAATTTTCCCCTATTTTTTATGTGTGTAGGTCAAATAAGGAAGTTTTAGTAGGTTATAGTCTTAGAGAAATGAGTACAGACCTTAATCCACACCTCTAAACATTCAAATCTAAAAAAATAACAATCCAATCTAGGAAATATCATGTCCTAGACTAGCCACTTCATGCTCAAATTTTTAGTTTAGGTTCCTCAATGTCATCATTTCTTAAATCCAAGTCAATTCTGTAACTTTCTATTTTTTTTGTCAAGTAAATTATATTTTCAAATTTAGGGTTGTATTTTAAATAGGCTTGTCAAATAACACACCAAATTTCATTCAAGAAATGAGATTGAAAAAATGAAATGACTATCAACCATAAGGTGAGTCAAATCAAGGTTTGAATCAATAAAATTTCCCTTTTATGGAAGGACGGGGTTCTTGATTAAACAAGACTTTGGGGAGAAATATTTAAAATAGAAAAACAACTCCAAAATGCAAGCTAAAAAGTACATCTAGAAGATTAACCTCTAATGGAGCTAGAAGTTAAATTACAAATCTAAGAATGGGAAAGTGATGTGTACTAGTCACAAATTTTTTTTTTCAAAGAAAACTAAGGAGGACTCATTCACCTTATAGTGAATGGGTCAAGGCTAGGGATCTATAAAATCTATTTCTAGGTTCTCTTTTGTTGTGCCTGCACTCCTAGATTCTTGAATCTCATGGTTCGATAGTTGAAAATGAGTCTTGTAGGTCATTTTCCATAAAATTACAAGAATTCTAAGAAAAAATACAACTTTTACAACTTTGCAATTTTTCTTGTTTAAGACATCTTCCAACTAAAATCTACAAACACATGTCAATAAGAAAAAATGTTGTTTTGTTGGTGAATGGGGATTTTCCTTGGTGAAACCCCATTTTTGGCAATTAAAACTTGTAATGAAATGAAATAGCATGAAGGAATGATGAATGAAAAAATGCAACGTCAAAACTCACCAAACCCTTGTTTAAGCTTTGGAATGTAGATTTGAAAACTGCATGAAATGACTTCAATGGATGTGGATCTTGATCATGAAACTTTTTTATACAATTCCCCTCAGTGTTTGAATGGATCTTGAACATTACATCAACATGTTAGCTCAATTAATATGCACGATGCAAGAAGACTTTGACATGATAATGGATCTTGATTGCTGCAATAATTCTTTTGCAAATTTTCTCTTAAATGCCTTTAAATGCTCTTGATAATGCACCAACAATGCTCTTGTAAAATTACTCTTGATCTCATGAAAATATTCTTAGATTTCTTAGATGAAACTTAATGAAATAACGTTATATTAATACATATGTTAACATTAATTCTCAAAATTCAAATAACACAAGCTAACATGTGAATACACATTTGTAATCATTGAAATACCACCAAAAGCATATCTGAAATTTAGGTCCTAGGTATAAGTGAGGACCCATTCTCCCTTGGGTAAATAGTTCTTAGGTCACTCACCTAGGACACACATTCTCCAATGTTAAGTGTTATGTTATGACATTTATGAATGTTGGGTTTCCTCTTCATAAATTCTAATTAATTAGGCTTGGATTTGAACTAAAGGGGCCAATTAAGATATAATTAACCTCAATTAATTAATATATCCGTAGATTAGTGTGAAAATGTAAAGGTACACCTTACAATACCATTAATAAGACACAACTAAGTCCATTTTATTTAATAGAGCCCTAAACTTTAAGTGAATATGTAAAATACATATTACTACGGTAAATCAAGGCATAATTTAGTCCATTTAATAATAAATGTTTCCCAAATTAAGTGTGAAAAAGGGATACTTTTACCTACACTACAAATTTTATGGTCATGCTTGAAAGAAAAAAGAAGGTATATGGATATTGCAACGGATAAAGGGATTGAATGGGCACCACTTACATTCTAGTCACCAATGCTCCTATATCTAGTACCACACTGGATAGGGGAGTAGAATCAAGAATGTGAGAGAGAAGAGGTTACTAGAATGAATAGACTTACGTGCTATAGATGATTCCATTTGAAATCAGTCAAAGGAGTGGATACAATGACAAACCTCAAGGAAATCAGTTTGCACTATGTACAACCATTAGCCCTAGTTAATTTGCTTGAAGACAAGTAAATGGGTAGTTGGGGGGAATGATGAGTCTAGTCATTAGATAGTTTTCTAATTTTTTTATGCAAGTTCATAGACATTATCATTTATACTTATCTTATACATATTCCTACACTATGTTATCTTTTATGCTTATTATGCAACCTTGAACTTGATTTAAAGTATATGGAAATATGGCTATGATGTGATGGTTATTACATATTTTATGTTTGGATATGTATGAATTGTGATGGATATATGTCCTTAGATATGGTTGTTAGTATTGTTTGCATGTTTATTGAACTAACTCTTTGTAGCCCAGAGGAGGTAGAGTGTAGCCCATAGCAATTGTGAGGTGCAACTCATAACCAAAGGAGTTCCTATAAAACAAAGTAGAGGAGGTTCTAGAATAAATTGAGTGTATCAACTACAACATGGAGACACTTAATGAAGATGATTGTGCATCATTATGACATTTAATAAATATGTTGAAGGAAGAGAACCCTGTTGCAGTTAGAATTCTAGTGTGACTCATTCAAACATTCCACGTTCTAGTTCCCTTATAGTAGAGTCTCAATTCTATTTGGACTCTTCTTCCTTTTTCCAGCTATAGATTGCTATGTCTTTATCAAGCTTTGATACATAGGCAGTGGTGATTTATGATTTTAGTTTAGAGTCCTTTTTTTAATAAACTTCCCCCATGCCTATATGTATGGCTTGATGGTTGAGGTATTAGGAGTTAGTTAATTTTTTTTAAGAGTAAATATAGTTGCCAAATATTTTTCAATTGGTTGTTTTTACACAAATAATGTTTATTGTTCAATCATGATTTCATGAGTAAGATATCCCAACAAAATCTTATGTGATATTCTAGAGTTTCATAATAAATGATTCTAAGTTATTATGATTGTATTAATCTAAGAAGCTAGATTTGAGTCAGATCAATGGAGGTAGCCACTTGAGAAATGACCACTCAAGGTAATTTTCCCTCACTTCATTTTTTGTATAGTTAATTCTATTGTAGTAGTTATTTCATAAATGCATGTTAATTAGATTTCTTTTGTTATTCATGAGAAATCCTTGTTTCAGATTTATGCTTTGGTTTTCTTAAGTTTGTTGTACTCCAGAGTGTAGGTTTAGTTATCAATATGAGTTAAATACCAACATTGATTTCTTAATAGTAATTAGTTACAGTCTTATATTGTAGGTACCTATAGCAATAGTGTTAGCATTACTTCTTTCACTATTATGCATTTTTCCTATTTCTTAACAAGTGGTACAACTGTGCTAAGATGATTTAGGTAGTCTTAATTCTTTGAAAGCACATATAGTTCCAGTACCATCACAAGCTTACTAGGCTTGGTCGATAATTAAATGAAGGTCTTTCTAAAGGTTCAAGTGAAATATTCAACTATCGATATTAGCATGGTGTGATGGTTTAAAGGTGGTATTGTTGGCCTTCCAACCAAGGTTCAAACCCCATTGAGGTGGTATTGTTGAGTGCTTGTATTCTGGTTCATAGCTCTAGTTCAAAAGCATTTACCCCTTGAATAAAAAAAATGGTGGACTATTCAGCTAGTCTTTCCCTTTGAATTGTGTTATTTCCACCAAGTTTACTAGACATTAGTAGGGACTCTACATTGGATACTAGGCCATGTTAGGTAATCATGTATAAATGCAATCACTTATAAGGTGAAGTAAAGGAAAAAACTCAATGGGAATAAAAATACTCTCCAAATAGAGATAATACAATGAAGGAAGATTGTATAGCCCCCCATAAATTATGGTAACTTCTTTGGATGTTGCTCAAATGTGCCATGTGAAGATTTATTTAGAAGAGGTACCAAACAAGTGATGCAATTTCTTGCTATAAAGTATTTCTAGATGCTCTCTATGAAGCATCTTTTGAATCTCATGTAGCAGCAAGTGATGGTGGATGAGTTGATCACCTCTTCAATCATTCTTTTTAATCATTTCCACATTACTTTAGTTCCAAACATAGAATCATGGAAGAAATATAAAATAAATATAAATTCCTCAACGCACAATGACAATGAAAAGCCCCCTTGATTATTTTGATCCCCCCTGAATTGGCACTTTATATGTTTTAGTGCATATAACAGCTTTAATGTAATGAATAATGGAATTTTATAATTGATTGTGATGCCATTTCTAATGAAACGAGAAAGTGATATTCACTTTTAGAAAATCAATACTTAATTTGAGAAGTTAATCAAAAGATGCAATTATCTTGTTTCCTACTTTGTACTTCTAAACTTAAAATCTTCCTGTTAAATGAGGATAAAAAGTGTGTTTAAAAAATTAAAAAAATCACATTGTTTTGATGCTAAAATCTCTAGAATGGAAAGGGATTTCCATTGATTATTCACAATTGAAACTCCAATTTATTGTATGCAAGTTAGGATGAAAATAAAATGGCTCCCTCCCTCATGAGAATTATGTGGAGCTTGACAATATGTCTAGCAAAAAATGTCAATTTTGATTCTTAACTAACCATTAATGGTTAACTAATCGCTAATTATTTGTAATGCTATAGGGTATGTGCAGGATCATGATGAGTGAGTATTAGGATTGATCTAATTTTACATCTTTGAATTGATGAAACAAAAGGGTTTACATGAGATTAGATTTCATTCAATAAATTATGCTTTGAATTAATAAATATATTATATTCTGTTTCTATTATCTATGACAAAGTCCTATTGATATCGACGAACACCATAGCTTGAAATGGTATCAATATTTTGAACTAGTCACATCTCTGCTTGTATACTATAGATTGTGGAAAATTAGTCTCCATGAGTTTGACTGTTATATGGTCAAATTTTTATATTTTTAAAATTTATAATAAAAATCATATCTGATTGTTTATTGAAAATTATTAAAAATATGCATCACATCTGAGCAGAGATCTTCTACTTCTTATATCTAAATCTTTAAAAATATTATCACAATTGTGGCTATAAGTGTTTTAGTAATTTACTTTATTTCCTTTTTTCCTTTCTATAGCTACTACATTGAAATTTCAAATTTTCTCCAAATAGTTTTTTTTTAAATAAAACAAGTAGTTTAGAAACTACATTCAATTTTCTACAGATGCTATTCTTACATATTTTTGAAATAATATAGATTTAACTTATTCAATTTTTTACGTTAAGTTGCCTAACTTTGATTTTTCTAAATTTTTCGCCACTTAAGGGTCTTTTTTTTTCATGATGATCCTGCACATACCCTACAATAAATATTATTAGTATAAAAATCTAACCATACAACAAAAGTCTAATTTAAAAACTAATTGTAACTTTTAATACAATACCTCTAGTCTTTAACCATTGAAAGATATTACGTATTACTAAACTCAACCACTTGAAGGGATGAAGTGATTCCATTAACCAAGTCAAGAGGGAGTTAACCAAAAAGAATGGCACCTTGAACTATGCACATCATGCCACATGTGAATGAAGCTCACCGACTTGGATGTTGCTGGTCACTATGGTGGTATGCCAAAAAATCCATGTGTAGGTTTGTGAGTATTTTGTGTAAGCTAATGGAGAGAGGTTGAGTGAGAAGAGTTGCTAGTGTATAGCTATGGGAGTATTCATTGGGACATAGAGGACATGTGAGAGATAATTAATCAAGACATGTGTAGTGTTGGAAATTGGAAGGTTGTCATTGATGTCAATAATGGAAGTTGGAAGATTGTCATTGATGTACATTACTTGTATAGTTTAGTAGTTGCTCTAGTAATAATAGTTTGAGTTATGTTAATCTAGTACTTTAAGTTTACTGATATGGTATTTTCATTCAGATTCTACCTCAAAGGAAGATATCTCTGCAGGACTTTGTACATAAATTCATGACTACAAGATTTATCTTACCTCAAAGTTTTACAATGATAGGAAAATGCATTTAGAAGAGATGAGCAATAGTATTTTTTTCTTCTGAGGATTGCATTAAGTCTATGTACAACACATTAATGTTGTAGATTTCATGCTTTATCATGATTAATTAATTTTTCTTGTAGTTTTGAAGATAAGTTACATGATGTCCTCTAAAGGATAATTTGATGTTCTAACATGTTTTGATGTTACATGCTTGATTAAATGGCATATACATTTGGATTTTTGGTATTTTAGGTTTAACTTTGGAAAACCTAATTATTAATTTGAATCATAGAGGGATGTATCTTAGGTTCATGCCAACTAATATCATACATTACAGGATTGTATTAGGCGAGAAGATGAATATGTTTTGAGGATAAAGATGGCAGAGTTAATTTTGGTTTGAAATAGGGTATGTGCAGGATCATCATGGAAAAAGCGGGACCTTATGTGGTAAAAAATTCAAAAAAATCAGTTTAGGTAACTTGACGTAAAAATTTGAATAAGTTATCTATATTATTTCAAAAATATGTAAGAATTGAATCTGTAGCAAACTGAATGTAGTTTCTAAACTACTAGGTTTATTTATTTATTTTTAAATCTATTTGGTGAAATTTTGAAATTTCAATGCAGTAGTACTTAAATTTTAGGGAAAAAGTAAGTAGGACCTGTATGTCCGACCACCCTAACCACAATAAAATGATAATTATTTTTTCTAATATTTTAGATATAAGTAGACGACTCATTTCTCAATGTTATGCATATTTTTTGTAATTTTTTTCCAAGTAAATAGTTATGATTTTATTACAACTTTTAAACAATATAAAACTCAGACAACTGGGACAACCCTAACTTGGTAAAAAACTCTCATGAAATTCACTTTTTCTTTTTTTAATCCTATAGTATGTGAAGCTACAGAATGTGACTCATGTTTTGATTTAGAAAATGCTATTGTTTGGAAAGATATAAATGTTCTATCAAGACTTTTAGTCATATTTGAAATAGAAAAATGAATAAAATTATTTATTAAATTAAAATGAAGCATAATTTATATTGGTGGAAACTTGAGAATCTCTCTTTAAAAAATCATTTTTGTTTCATCAATTTGGGTGTAAAAAAGTCATCAACACATACCTCACATAATACCTATCAGTTGTTGCTTTTACCATCAAGATCCTGCCATACCTTAATAGGCAATGGTAATTAGTCACCTAATTATGAATGAATGTATATGGTATATATGATCAACTCCCGAGTATATTGTATAGAGAAGTGTTTAGTATTTAGTACTTCACTGGAACTAAACTCCAACACAACGAAGGTGTATTATATCTTAGTTCATCTCTTGGTAGTGAGCCATAATCTATTTTGTAAATTATTTTAGGTTGTGAGCCTTCAAGGATAGTGTGTCCCGGGAATAAGCCATTGTAATATTCTATATCTAGATATATTATATTGTGAGTTAACCCTCACTATGGTTTTTCCCATTTTATATTTTCCATGTAAAAAATTAGTGTTGATGTGTCTTATGGTTTCATGTTCTATCCAATTTCTTCATTCTTAATTGTAGTTAGATATGATTTTATAATTATATGGTTCATAGCTAAATGCTTTAATGGAATAATGATTCACCCCCCTCTCATTTTTTTAGGTGTTCAACAATTGGTATTAGAGCTTGGTTCCTTTTGGGAAGCCTAACATATTAAGGAATATCTTGGAATTTGAACACATGATAGATAAAAGATTTCTTATTGCTTCAAAAGAAATTGGACTCTTGAACATATTAACGAAGATTGTATCTTAGATAATGGTGAACTTGAAATTTCTCTTGAAGATCTTGATGTAACTAAAGAAGAAAATAAGGATTTGAAGGAGAGTTTTCAAAGGAAGCAAATGAGTGCATCAAGAAGCTAAGACAAAAAATCAAGAAATTCAAGGAGAGATATAGAGAAGTCGGTGATTAGTTGAAGAAAGAAAATGAAGACATCATTGGACTAAAAGAAGAAATGGAAGAAAAGAAGAAAATTGAAGACTGTTAGAAAGACGAAATTCAAAGAAATATGGATGAGTGTGCAAAGCTTGGACAAGAAGGGGTAATTCTGAAATTAGATCTTGGAAATGAAAGAAGACATGAGAAAAAATTAAAAACAATTTCTACAATGCTAGATGAACTGATTGCATGATAGAAACCCTCTAAGGACAAAAATATTTTGGCATTTGAAGGACAAAGTTCAAAAGTAAATCAGACTCCTAACAAGATTGACAATAAAAGGAAGACTCAAAGCAATGGTAGATATTTCAAGAATCAAAGAGGCAATAACAAAAGGACTCTTATTAGACAACCTAATTCTCAAAGGTACTTATCTTTTAATGGTATGTATTATTATTGCAATAGATTTGGACATATGACAAAATATTTTAGAAATAGAACAAAATAGAATGATGGAATAATTCAAAATGCTTTATCACTCTTTGGTCAATGTTTTAAGTGTAAAAGCATTCGACATAAAGCTATAGAATGTAGAAGTCATGTGTTAAAAAAATGAACTATCCCTTTAAAGGCTACTGTTATCACTACAATTTATTTGGACACAAGGCTAATTAGTGCATATATAGATTGAATAAAAGAAAATTTGGATAGTTCAGAATGTTGTTTTTTATATTTGAAATAAACCCAGATACTTTTCTAGAGAATGTAGATCTGCATAAATATGAAAAAGGACTATTAACCATTCATTAAGATTGATTTGACATAAGTTAAGAAGGAAATAGAAAGGATCTAAAGAAAGGAAGGAGAATATGAGAAGCAAGGAGAATCAGATGTTTCAATCTCATTTGCACCATCCCTCAATGTAGATAATATCATCAAAAATTAAATCCAGGCAGTGGCTAAGGGGGAGCAATAATAAAAGAATCTAATATTCCCTTTCAATATATGATGTCATGTCACAACATAAATTTAGTTAATATAGATAACAAATTTGAGATCTCTTGGGAAACGATGTTTAAGTGAACATGTGTGGAGAACGAATATTGTAGAGTTTGAAAAGATGGAAGTGCATGCATATTCTAAGAACTTTATCTACAATTTGAAGCATTTATTGCTAAAGTGAATGGGATCCTAAAATAAATTCAAGTGAATTAAAAAGAAAAAACATTTGATGAAGGGTATTTGAAAAAAAAGTAGAGTGTGGAGAAAGCTTGAAAAGTCATAAGAAGTTGGAAGAACATATTTATGGAAAGCATATATACTATAGATTTAAGAGTTAGTCAAAGAAGACTCTATCCTAAAATTGGAACACAATTTACTTACTAAGATGAAATTTGATGTGTGGGATTAATTTATGGACTTTAACAATGAAGAAAAATGTAGTAGATTAGTGTTGAGTAGGTTTAATGATTAATTTGTGTAGCTTAAATATTCTCGTATGATAACCAAAGAAGCAATTAGAGATTTTATTGGTTTATCTTCCTTTGTACCTACTTCAGTATGCAAATGTTACAAAGGAAAAGGACTAGTGAAGAGTACAGGTACTGAAATTACCAACCAAACAATTCAATATGTGAGTATGAGTATTGCATATTTTATCTTTGGTGATAATGATGTCTCTTCCACCTCAATTGATATAGTGGTGGAGATGGTTGAGAAAATAATTGAATATAATACTTGTGAGTTGCTCTAGCAACAATTATTGGAGAACTTGAATGATATCAAGAAGAAGAATTGCACATTTGGTTATGGAACCTTGTTAATATGCCTAATATTTTACTTCATGAAGGAAGCAACTACTATAGGAGAATTTTTTTGGGAGAATACCAAACCATTTGCACATACAATTAGGGAAATAATGAGAAATGAGAAATATTGGAGATTTAAATGCACAAGGTGATTCGCTTGCTATATTTTTTGGAAATTTTTAGACAAGAATTAATAGAAGGCCAAGGATTCCAAGATAACTTGTAACCAGATATAAGAGTGATACAAAATTTTTGGTATCTATTGATTTTTGTATCATTAAGATAGTTGAACCTTGAATGACATGGATTTCTGAGCTAGGCTATGAAATTGGGAAAGATTATACTATTGGTTGTATTGAAATGCTAACTAGTAGCCCTAAAGATCCTAGCAAACCAAGATTTGAAACATATATTGAAGTAGTTCAAGAAATTAATGAGAAATATGAGTTGAACTCTAGTAAATCAAATACTACCTCTAGAGAAAAGAGAAAAGTGACTAGGGTTCATGCGTTTATTGCTCATACAAATCCATCTCCTAGAAGACTCAAGCAACTAGCTAGAAGAAAGGAAAACTTTTTGTTAGCTCCTAAATAATACACTATTTCATCACAGTCTATTATGGAAAGAAAAAATTCATTTATTAATAAATTCAAAGAACTAAAAATTCAAGTAGTAAGTGAAATGGTCACTTGGGTAAGAGAAAAAGGATTGCTATAAATTGAAGAAATATGCATGTCTACATACAATGATGCACTTAACAAAATAAAAGAAGTTCAAGATTGTGAAAAAGAGACTAGAAATCTATTCTCAATTTGTTGGACATGGCCTACTGTTATTCAAAGATTCAAGGATGTTGAAGATATAGTTGAGAAAATTTGATCCTACTCTAGATCGGGATTATCAGACCTGGTCTAGTTTGATAAAACTACATGATAAATATCTCACTCTATATGAGAAAAAGGGAGAAGTGATTGAACAAAATGGATGGCTTAGAGACATGATCAAAATCAAGCATACATCGGTCTCTCACTCTTTGTCTCTTGCTGACAGAATTCTAAATTCAAATAACACTCCCAAAACTCTGGTTGAAGGATAAGATATCTTAGTTGAAGTTGAATATATATGTAGAGCTTTGACAAAAGCAAATAAATTATGGGATGAATGAAAACCTTCATGGATAAACACCCTTCATGAACTTCAAAGGGAAACCACCTCTGGTTAAATTTTAATAATTATTATTTTGGATGAAATTATAAGGAAGAGTATTCAGGTACGCAAAAGGAATTTATTAATTTTTTTGGGAAAAGAACAATACAATTTGGGGAGAGAGTACCATGTGGAAAAAGAGAAATTTTATTCTTGATGGTTTTCAATGATCATGCCACATCAAGGACTATAACTGACATTGACCATTGAATAATTATTCATTATATTCAGAAAATTGAACGTAAGTTTCAAATTACTAGGTTTATTTAAAAGATCAAAATAAAAATCTATTTATGAAAATTTGAAGCCAATGCAATAGTACTGTACCAGGAAAGCACAAGAAGTGGTTTCTTTTTATCACCTTAACCAAACCAAATGATAACATTTTTATAATATTTTATACACAAGTAGAGGACCCACAACTGATGTGATATATTTTTGGTACTCTTTTCTTGAGTAAATAATTAATTATGACTTTTATTACAACTTTTTAAAAATATAAAAAACTTGTATGTCTGACCACCTTAACTTGGTAAAAATTTCTTGATTTTTCATTTAATCCTATAAAGATGGAGCATAGAATGTGACACATGTTTTGGATTAAAAAAATGTGATACCATTTGAAAGCTATAGAAGTTTTTCAATCAGCCTATCAATCAAGACTTTAGTCATAATTCAAATAGAAAATGAATAATAATTATTTATTAAATTCAAAGTAAAGCATAATTTATATTGGTGGAAAGCTGAGAATCTCCTTTAAAAACCCTTTTCGTTTCATCAATTTTGGGTACAAAAAGATTTTCAGCCACATACCCTACACATACCCATCATATCGCCACTTTTTGGCCCATCATGATCCTGCAAATACCCTATACATTACTTGTATAGTTTGGTAGTTGCTCTCATAATAATAGTTCAAGTTATGTTAATTTGGTATTGGAAGTTTATTGATCCTATATTTTGGTTTAGAATCTAGCTCAAAGGAAGATATATCTATAGGACTTTGTATATAGATTCATGGCTACAAGATTCATCTTACCTCAAAGTTTTGTGATGATAGGTGAATGCATTCAGAAGATATGAGTATTAATATTTTTTTTCTGAGGATTACAGTAAGTCTTTGTACAATACATTGATGTGGTAGATTTTGTACTTTTTCATGATTAATCATTTTGTCTTGCAGAGTTGAACATAAGTTACTTGATGTTGTCTAAAGGATAATTCAATGTTCTAACATGTTTTGATGTTACACGTATGATGAATGGCATATACATTTGGAGTTTTGATGTTTTTTGTATAAATTTAGCTGAACTAATTATGAATTAGAATCAAGAAGATCAAATATGTGTTGTGAATGTTAAAGGGATCTATCTTAGGTTTGTGTCGACTAATATCATACATTACACGATTGTGTTGGGTGAGAAGATGAATATGTTTTGAGGATAAAGCCAACAAAGTTAATTTTAATTTGAAATAAAGGTACTCTAATTAGGCTGACCTAATTAGTGAATGCAAATGTATAGGATATATATGTAAGACATTTTTGAGAAGTAGAAGAGAGAAGAAAGTGAAGATGGGAAATAGAAAAAGGATGAAAGTCAGAGAGTGTGAATGTATGAAACTATATGTATGAGTAGATAGAATTTTTGAGTATATTGTATAGAGATTTTTTTTGTATTCAGTACTTCACCAAAATTGAACTTCAACACAAGGAAGCTACATTCTATCTTAGTTCATCTCTTGGCAGTGATCCATACTCAGTTTTATAAATTATTTTAGGTTGTGATCCTTCAAGGATAGTGTTTCTTGGCAATGATCCATTGTAATATTCTATATCCAGATATATTATATTATGAGTTAACCGTTACCGTGGTTTTTCCCATTTTGGGTTTTCCACATAAAAATTTGGTGTTGATGTGTCTTATGATGTCATTTTCTTTGCAATGTCTTCATTCTTAATTGTAGTTAGATATTCTTTAATAATTATATGTTTCATAGATGAATAGTTTAATGGAATACTAATTCACTTCCCCCTCTTAGTATTCTAGGTGTTCAACATGCAGATGGGCCACCAATGGTGGTGGTTCATTTGATTATGCTACTACTATCACAAATTCTACACAAAGACTCACAAATGGGTATGATGGTGCAGATTTGGGGCCCTCAATGATTAGCAGGTTCTCATTGTAAAACCCTACAAAGGTGTGATCACATAGAGGCCACCAATAGTGAAAGTGATAATGTAGGCTCCCATACCTTTGGAGCCCACATAGCCATCCATGAAGTAACCTTTTCCAATATTATCTAGTCATAGTAATATGGTAGCTACAAGAATGAGATTCAATGGAAAACCTTTTGGATGAGTTTGTATATTGGTGAACTATAAACTTTGCAAGCCTTTTCATTAGTTCAAAACTTTCACAATTCTACATACTAAATAATAGGATTTTGCTTCAACATTTTGATGAATTATCAAACTTACAAACCACTTCCCTAAAAATGACCTTATATCTTTCAAATTTTACCAAACTTTCACAAAGATCTAGAAGATCTACTCCAAAACAAACCAAAAAAAAGACAAACATGAAACTATTTTTGTGGTTGAGGGGTTTGTGTGGGATCATGGGAGTCCAAACTAGGCCCTTAAGTGGTAATGAATGTTCAAAAAAATAGAGTTAGGCAACTTGACATAAAATTTTGAATAGGTTATTAACATAATTTAAAAAATATGTAAGAAAAAAATTTGTAGAAAATTGAATTTAGTTTCTAAGATACTAGTCCTCTTTTGGAAGAAAATAAATCTATTTGGTGAAATTTTGAAATTTCAATATAGTATTACTAATTTATTAGGAAAAAAATAAAAAGTGGGTGTATTTCTAACCAACCTAAGTACAAGCAAACATGATATATTTTTTTGAAACTTTCAATATAAGTAGAGGACACATGCCCAGATGTGCCACATTTTTTTTAACAATCTTTTTGTAATTAAATTATCAGTTATGAATTTTTTATTAGAATTTTTTAAAAAAATATTAAAACTTGTGTGTCTAACCACCATAACTTGGTCAAAAATTTATGAAAATAATTTTTTTTATCCTATAGTATGGGAAGCATTGAATGTGTCACATCTTTTTTATTCAAAAAATATGGAATCATTTGAGAATTATAGATTTTTTTCAATTAGCTTATCAATCAAGACTTTAGTCAGACTATATGTAGAAAATCAATATTAATTATCTATTTAATTCCAAATAAGTCATATCTTATATTGGTGGAAAGATGACAAGTTTATCAATAAACCATTTTCATTTCATCAAATTCAAATAAAAAAATGTTAACCACTTGTGGGTCATATTGCCATGTTTTGGACCCCCATGATCCTGCACTCACCCTGAGACAATATTTCCATTGAACCTAGATTCTATTGCATCATAAACCTCTCATTTTTAGAAAAAAATTGTAGAGATGATCGTGTGCTAGAAAATTGTTGCAAATTTGATTGATTTTGTGTAATATTTGAAGCACAACCCCATTTTTAAAAGTTTTCAAAGTTGCACTGAAGTTTCCACCAAAGTTATAAATTCATTTTTCATCATTTTAAGAGGGTTATAAAGTTATTCCCATTCCTATCTCTTTTGCAGAGGTCTGATGGAACCATTTACATTGATAAAAAATAAGTTGAGGTTCATGGTTTAATTTTTAATTTTACATACTTGAAAAAAAAGATTATCTTGAAAAGAGCTGATAAATAGGAGGTTGGAATTCAAAATAATTCCTAAACCACTATAATCACCTTTGGAATCTACAAAAAATACCTTCCAATTTCTAAAATTTTCCACTAAAACCTTTAGCTATGAAGACTCTACCTATGTTTCTAGAACAATTGTTATACCGAATTTCAATGTAACCACTAGAAACTTTAAGAAGTGCCTTTTGCTGGGGGCATTGATGCCCCTAGAAATCCATGATATTAATCTCATGGATCTAAAGGAATGAGCCTACCTTCATTGATCTTAGCCTTGTTTGACACTTTTCCCTACTCGTTTTTTTTAATTTGACATTATTGGGCTCTTAGAGATTTTTTTCACCAAATCTAGATTCTTTAGCTTTGATTAAATCTAACTTAGTGTTCTTTCCTTAAGAACATCTAATTCATCCTCCAAGAAATAACCTCCTCATACCTCCTCCAAGCCCAAATCAGTACTATATTTTCCAGATTAATGTTCTCCTTCTAGTTATCATTGGTGATTCCATAAATTTCCATCACCTTTTAAATAGTAGAGGGGCTCTTAGTGTCTTGCCTACTAGTCTTCCCCCCATGTCATTAGCTTCCCTAGAAAGGGAATAAAACTCCAAAAAAGTAGAAGCCCTATAGATATTTTCTATCTCCCTTGAAGAAGACCCTATTTCATCCCTTTCATTTGTTAGAGGTTTACATATTTCCACACCATCCCTATCTAATTGATTAATAAGAATCTTTATTCCCATGGAATATGAATCACTTCCTTGTCATGCTTGACCTTGACCAATGATTTATTTTCCTTATGTCTACATTCCTCATGGGTATGACCATAAAGGTGAAAAGCTATGCACTTATTTAAATCCATTCCCACTTCCACTTTCTGTCTCAAAATCCCAAATTATGATATGATTTCTTTCTCTTTTGCAAGAAAATATTAAGGATCTATGGATACACATATGTATTCATGCATACCAAAATAATCATTTCTAATATGATTCATCTACTTTTGTGAAGGTGATGATATTCTCCCAAATAAATTTAATATTACCAATTTCTAATATTTAGTAAGGATATTATACAACCTGACCCACATTGGGGCTTTAGACATCTTGTGGGTGATAGGATTAAATTTTTGACCCATTCTTTAATGAAGAAACTTACACCATCCATCACAAATGGGGAAAGATTAAGAATTCCATTCTTCTTTTCTCAAGAGAGGAATTCTACCAGAAAGGGAACCCTAGGAAAAGATTTTATTATAGTTTTATCATCCCATTGGTTTCTACACTAGTTTTGAATATTTTATTTTAAGGGCCAATCCCTTTCCATTTGATATTTAAAGGCTGGAAGGACTCAAACAAGTTGAATAATTAATTGGGTCAATCATTTTTTAGGGGAAAGGAGATGCAACTTACTAGTGGTTTCAGATTAATTAGAATTGCATTTTCTTTGGTGGCTAGGGATGATGCCTTTTACTCAAAAAATTATTTGATCAATTATTTGTTCATGATGAGAGACAAAATATTTCAACTCTTGTAACTATATGAATTACACTAGATCCATCCATCTATCTCTAGGGAGCAAAAACTCTGAAGATTTTGGTCATTATATTGCATACTTGAGCCCTTGTATACAACTCTGTTCCAAATATCTGGGTATGTGCAGGATCATCATGGAAAAAACAAGCCCTTAATTGGCTAAAAATTTAGAAAAAATCAGTGTTAGGTAACTTGACGTAAAAATTTGAATAAGTTATCTATATTATTTCAAAAATATGTAAGAATAGAATCTATAGAAAATTGAATGTAGTTTCTAAACTACTAGGTTTATTTAAAAATTAACAAAATATATTTGGCAAAAATTTGAAATTTCAATGCAGTAGTACTTAAATTTCAAGGAAAAAATAAGAAGTAGGTGTTTGTCTGACCACCCTAACCATAATAAAATGATAATATTTTTTTATAAGATCTTATATATAAGTAGAGGACTCAGGTCCGGATTGATGCATATTTTTTTGTAATTTTTTTCCAAGTAAATAGTTCATTATGAATTTTTTATTACAACTTTTAAAAAATATAAAAAACTCGTATGTCTGACCACCTTAACTTGGTCAAAACTTCATGAAATTTAATTTTTCTATTTTTAATCCTATAGTATGTGAAACATAGAATGTGATGCATATTTTGGATTCAAAAAATATGATACCGTTTGAAAGTTATAGATGTTTTTCAATCAGCCTATTGATCAGGACTTTAGTCATAATTCAAATAGAAAATGAATAATAATTATTTATTAAACTCAAATTAAAGCATAATTTATAGTACTGGAAAGCTGAGAATCTCCTCTAAAAACCCTTTTATTTTCATCAATTATGGGTAAAAAAAAAGTCGTCAGCCACATACCCTACAAATACCCATAATATTGCCACTTTTTGGCCCATCATGATCTTGCACATACCCATCTATGAGATTCTAACCATATCCAAACTATAGAAGATCTAAGGGGAAGATATATCTCAATCTTGGGAAAAGTAATCCCTTTTTCCTTGTTTATTTTGTGTCATAGAGTGAGAATGATCATGAATCTTTTTTTTTTAAATATATCTAAACCTCTAAAGAGATTCTATCAACCATCCCTAGATGAATTTCAATGATGAGTCATCACTTGTTTTTTATTAACAAGAAAACCATGTTTTCTAATGAACCCAGAACCCCAAATTACAAAACATTACTGTACTAGATAAAAGCATAGTCACCCAGTAGCCAAACAATAATGAAAAATACAATGGAAATAAACTAATTAGACAACATACTATTTTATATTCTTGAGGGTATCTTCCACCTCTAGTTCCAAGTTATAATTATTATTAAATAGGGTTAATCATTCATCATTTTCTTCATCAAAGGTCTTGTTTTTAATCCCTCAAGTACAAGCACTTGGATATTTCTCACCTTTCATTTAAATATTTTACCTTTATCTTTGACAGAATGCTCCTTCAACTTTTTTGTAATAGGGTTCCCATCAATCATTTAATTTTATTTCAATTCCTTTAATTTCTCAATGAGGATTTTTAAAGCTTTTACAATGTTCTTATTAGAGAATTGGTTAATTTTTAAGAGCTTTTCCATGCCCTTTTTGATCTCTTGAATCTTATTTTCAAAGTCTCACATGTGTAGATCATATGTAAACCATTTTGAGCTCTCTAATAACATCCTCAGCATCCATAATTTTTTTCTTTAAATCTTTAAACCCACAAGTAGACTGGCCACAATCCTCCTTGGCTACCTTCTCTTGAAAACCATGAATTTCAACATTTAATTTGTTTAGTTATAGTAGAAATTTCTTGGTAAATCTATATTTTTTGTCATGCTTTATCTAGCAACCCCTAAAACATCACATATTTCTTCCCTTTTAGCATGCAAATACATAAAATCATTCAATAGAGGGTTAATGTTGGTAGCATCCAAAGTGTCCCTGGTTAGGCTATTCACTGGGGAGTGGCCCAAATAAATTCTATAATCATCTTTCTTTGTGATAACTTCCTCAACCACCTTCTCTTTCCCTTTACCAACGATAATCCCAAGAGTAGAAAAAGGTTGTTTTCTCTGCCTCTAGACTCTACACACTATCTCCTCATCACCCATTTTGGAATCTTTAAACCAGAAGATGGCCTTTTTGGATTTCTTCTTAGGTGGGGTCTTCTTTGGAGGTTCCTTCATTTTCTTTTTCACACCCATGTATGAAGAGGAGAAGAAAGAACTTCCAAAAAATGAGCCCCAATCTTGTTTCCTGCCACTCCACATTTTCATCATCCTTCAAAGATTCAAAACCAGTTTCCGAATATTACATAGATTAATAATTCTACTTCTTCTAAACAAACCCTTTATCTTTGGAGGCTTAATCAAGATATGTGCTTTGGAATAATCAATTAATAATGAAAAAAATCCTTCATGCATAATCGATACATTATGGTTTTTAACACGATCTTTCATAAATGAATCAAGGGAAGCAAGTAGAAGAGAAAGGAAAAGAGACTAGAAGCTTGTGCCTAAAATGGTTAAGAAAGTTGAAATCCACTCAAAGGATAGTTGTGTACTTGCGATATTTGCATAGCCACCTTAGTGATATTGGCCCATATGGGCTTGATGGACAATCTACCATGCCCCCATGAGGAAAGATTTACCAACTTGTATCTTTTGTTCCCTTTGAAGAACTCATTCAAAGTCTCTTCATTAGATTTTTGATCTTTGAAGAATTTCCTATCCTACAAATGAAGCCCAAAGACCTCTACTATGACTTCCTTAGAGATGGTGAACTCAACACCTCTCCTATTCAAAGATATATTTATCCACCCTTTAACTAAAAATTTAGTGGCTTCATGACCATAACCATGGAGTCGCTCTATATATGGTGTGAGACCTTGATCCTCTAGAATATGCTACACCTTTGGTTTCCTCCTAAACCTATCACATGAGAATGGATCTACATGATTTTGATCATTGCTCACCTTCTAAGATAAGTTTTGCATTTTTCACTTGAGAAGCTTTGAAATATCTAGAAATAAAGAATAGAAAAAGACTCTAAAATCCAACAAAATGAGTGATGTTAATGAAAATCATTAAAATACCATCCCATCTCTTCTTAAGTAAATCATGATTTGCATCATTAAATAGAATGGTAAGGACCTCAACAAGTACTACTATGTACCATTCCCATGCTTTAGAGGACTGAAGCTTAACCCCTCTATCAAAAATTTTTTAAAACCACTATCAAAAACTAATTTAATGATATTAAAAGTTGCTTCGACTTCAACTAAGATGAACCACCAATTGTTATAATTATACCTTTTATTATATATTGCATTTCATAAAATATTAAATAGAAATATAATGTACTATATAATCAATATATAATATATGTATTGTAATGTTAAAATATAATAAATTTTATTATAAACCAAATTATATATATTGTGACCATAATCATAGTGTTAACTAAATATGCTAGATCCAAATCAATTTAGAGCCTATTTAATTACTTAAGTCATGATCCCAATAAGATATTTGAAATTGATTAAAGGCTAAGAACCCATTTAAACTAACATGAAGAACACAAAAACAAAATGGAACCCTACTTTAAGACTCTAAATCTTATCCTATTAGAGGAGTGGTGTCGCATTGATGTGGAATGGTGACCCTTTACCAATTCCTTGGATAATGAGCTTGTTTCAATCAATTTTATTGAAGAAAACTAATGAAACCGATGAGATATATGTGAAACATGATCAAAGCTAATTTAACATAATATATGCTAAGATGTGTGTTCTAAATGTATGCAAGATTTAAAGATGCAAGTCCTATTTCCAAAATGTGCTAAATGGATGCAACTAAGTTACCATGGAAGCCATTAATGGATGCTAAGCTAGTTATGCATGAAATTAATATAAAATGATTTGAAACATTAAACATAAATGAAAATGGTTGTGATTTTTAACAGCATAAGTTTTCTATAAAAAGATGGACCCCTATTCAATAGAGGCAAAGTCTATTTATAGAATAGGAAAAGAGAAACCCATGATCAAGATTGAAAAAATCAAACAATGGTCAGAATGGAAATAAGGTGGAGGCATGGATCATGGATTCCCATCAAGGGTTGAGAATGCAAGTTGGAATTTAATTGAGGGCTCACAATCAAGCAAAGAAGCACACTTTCAAAGCTTGCTCAAGAAGTTTGTTGAAAGTTTGTTACAGAGAAGAATACTTCCATTTTTTGAATGAGTGAAAAGAGAGAACATTCTTAAAGAATATTCTCATGGGTGTGTGAAGATGATTAGAAATTATCAAATTAAAACAAAAGTTTTAATATGCAAAGGGAATGCATATTCCATGAGAATATTCTCTTTTGGAGGAATGTGTAAAGGAGGAATATTCCATTGCAAGTGGGAGAGTTAGAATTAATTAGTAATATGATAATTAAAACAAAGTTTGAATTATGAAAATTAGAGGAATTTGTTGCAAGAATGAAGGTGTTTTCATTGATTTCAACTGGTCAATTGGTTATCAATTGGTTGTTGTTGTCATTGATGTCATGAATACAGGTTATTGGCTGTATATGTCAAGGATATTGAGAAAATTGTAATGGATGAAGGTTGCAGGTGTTTAGTGGTTGCTCTGGGTTTTTCTCCAGGATTTTCTTCTATGTTTGTGTGGTTTAGATGTGTTGATCACCGTTGTTGGAAGCTACTATATCCATATTTTTGGATTTTGATTTATTGTGTAGTATGCTCGTTATCTTCACCAATCCTGAATTGTAGTTTTATGTGTATCTAGCTAAGGTCCAGGAGAAATATTGTTGGTCTAGATTTCTTTTTGGTTAAGACTTATGAATTGTGGTTCTAGAGTTAAGTTGTTATGATCATGTTGAAGATAATTTTGGTGTCTGGAAGGATTTGATCGTGCTAAGGGTTGCATGTGCTTAATTGTTCTATGTGTTTTAAATTGGTTTGGTCAACCTTGTGTTGAACACTACCTTTGATGTTAATGAAGCGTGTGGGGACCTAATTGCATCCTCATGAATTGTGTGTTTGGGTCGAACTTATTCTAGTTCCACCCTAGGATGTTTTGGCACTGACCTAACTTGAATTTAATGATGGATGATCGACTTTGGATATGTTTCAAAGTTAAAGATGGTATAAATATAGGATGAGCAAGTGGTGAAATCAAAAAAGAGATAAGTGCAAATAAATAGAGTAGATAGATGCAAATCATATGCAAATCATTGGGTGTATGTGATGTGAGTGTTGAAGATCACTGTGAAGCCTAAATATTGAGTTTCTAGATGTAATGATTTGAAAGTGGATTGTATCTTTCATGCATGTCTACAAGTGATTAAGAAAATTGTGGTGGAATTCTCTATTCCATAGAGATTGTCTTTTCTCCATAATAAATCTCTTCTATCTTCTTTTTGTCTTTGTGGTAGTGAGCCCTCTAGGTGGTTAACCCTGTTGGACAATGAGTCCTTGTTTTGGTAGTGAGCCTTTTTCTTAGGCAGTGAACCTTTGTAATTGATTTTGATATTCTCTATAGAGTGAGTTAATCCTCATTCTGGTTTTTCTATCACATAAATCTAGTGTTACAGTGTTTGTGTGATGGTTTTTAGTTTTTACACTTGCACTTAATGTTTAATCATTTTAGAAGAGTTAAGAATTGTGATTGATCTAAGTTTTGGTGAATGTTTTAAAGTTTAAATCTGCTACAACTGATTCACCCCCCTCTCAATTGTCTTATTCAATAGAATTTAGGATATTTATTAAATAATTAACTTATTTAATGAAAAGGGGTCAAAATGACATTTAATTTAAATGATAGGACTTAGGGTGTTAAAATGAAATATTTTGAATTATCCAATTTAACAGGATGGAAGGTTAGCATGAAAGGGGGGGAAATTAACCTAATTAGCTTAATTAGATTAATATATGAGAATGATGTATTTAATTAAATAACTAGGCTAATTTAATTAAACAAGTGAAAATAGGATGGGTTTTAAGATAAAATAATTCTACTATATCAGATTCAAGTGTGCATATCATTCAAAACATTTTTAAGTGTCTACATTTTGCCCCTCTTTGAAGTGAGCTACCTATTACATTGGTTCAAAGACTAACACTTTTCAAATTAAACTACTTCTCAGACCATTTTTTTATGTCCTATTGTTTCCCTAGTGAAACAAATAAGTTGGTTCCTTGCCCCCTTAAGAGATCGGGTGAAAATTTGAATTTTTGGTTGATCTCTTGGCAAAGGTAAAAACATTGCCTTAGGGGTCTGAAAAGGATCTAGGATGTAAAAAATGGTGCAAAATAAGCTTCACTAGGTAGGAATTGGTAAAAATAATAAAAAACCCTAGCTACACTCTCAAATGAGGGAAAAAAACCCTAATTTTTAGGCTTAAATGTGATAAAGGGACACTTTCAATTCATTTGTGCATTCGCGCTTGAGAGAATTGATGTATTTTAAGCTCTTACCACTTGAAAAAATGGTGCAACAAGTGCTCCCACAACACATTTCCAACTAGGTTTGAGTGTACCAAAGGCCTCCACGTGTAGGACCAGTGATACACAATCCAAAACTTTCCTCATACTTTGACTTTTCAATGAATTTATGAGGGTTTGACAATCAATCTAGGTTAGCATCACTATATTGTGATGCCATTTAGATTTTTGATGATGCTTCTCACATTTTTAGCAATGCCATTATGAATAGTGATGCATCTCACGATTTGAAATTAGGAATTTTATTTTGCTTTGGAAACATGGATGTAATAAGCAATGCTTCTCTCAATTTGTAATTTAGAATTAGGTTTTTTAGATTTCAAATTGTGATGCCAGTGTATATAGCAATGCTAGTCACAATTTAGAATTTGGATGCATTGAGTGTCGATCTTTGGAATTTCAATTATGGTGATACCTTTGTCATTTTGGGGGAAAATCTTCCAAACTTAATCTATTTGAGCCAAATTTTTATATTATCTACTTCGTGGATGTAGGAGGTTATCCAACCCTTGGTGTCACATGAGCATCAACCCAATTTACTTGCCACACTAGATGATTTGGATGAGATTCGTCAGGAGCACCTTGGCGAGATTTTCCTATAGTTTGTTACATACATGCCCATTGTGAGGACCCATTTAGCGATGATGATAGCACTATGTGAGTGGTGGAATAGTGAGACCTTGTCATTCCACTTACCCATTCTTGAGGTAACAGTCACACTAGAGGATCCATATTGGATACTTTGATTGTTGATACATGGAGACCATGTTATTTACGATACTGATGTGGGTTATCATGTCTGCCACATGGTTCTTCGTTAGGACATCGTCATCTTGGCGAACACATAGATCAAACTTGAGATGTATAGGGGATGTTCACTAATTTTTAGATTCATAGTTTGTGTAATGATTTCAAGGATCGTTACCCTAGATCGGCGAAGAAGAGGATTTAGTCCCGGATGGGGGTTGGCATGGCACCGTATGATTTACAAGAGGACACAATATGCATGGGGGTCAGTGATGCTGGCATAAATTTATCATGAAATGCACCAATTTGTGTACTATGATGGTAGAGCTATTAGTGCAGGAGTCACACTCTTGCACATATGAGAATGGGAGCACATTGTCATGCACCAACCGATAGTCCATGTGGCAAACATTGACTAGATGATTTGGTGGCCTATATATATAGAGGCACCATTACCCTACAACACATAGGAAAGCTTGGTATTCCCTATTAGAATTTTTTCATCGATGATATGAAAGTTTTGAAATGGTGTCCATGGTTATAGATGTTCACCAAATCTTCTTTTCTTACCAGACCCATTACATGTAGGGTTGAGAGAATACGATGATCGAGTGATACCTTCCAGACAGGGTAGCTCAATAGTTTGGTGAGACACCAAATAGGCCAAATGATGCCTATACAACCATATTTGCAAGATCAGATTGAGAGACGAGTTGGGGACTCGTGAAACAGCCCCATGAGGTTGTTGAGGGTTTTTGACAACTGGTTGCCAAACCATGTGTCTTTGATTAGGGATAGATTGAAGCCTAGACTATTCTCGCACATGATGCTTGGTTTGTAACCAATCCCAGACTTATAGATCCAATGGGAATTCCTCCCCAAGGGAGGTCGAGATGGAGGGGAGAGGGTAGTAGATGAGGCCAGTAGTAGGATGGCTAAGGCTAAGGACAAGGTAGAGAATAGGATCGACAATAGCTGATTAGACAATTCCTTAGTGTACCACCACTACCACCACCACATTAGTAGCCACCCACACAACAACCACCTCCATGGCCAAATCCCTACAATGTGTAGATATAGTAGTTGAGACAACTACAAACTATGATAGCTAAGCGTGATCAAGCTCAACATCATATTTTGGCAGTTAGAGCAAAGAGAGATCACAAGTTCCACCTTAGGAAAACCTCTGATGTGTAGTTAGCCCAGGAGGTGGGCCGGTGATAGTAGCTAGAGGCAGTCTCTTGGTAGTAAGATCAACATGCACATGCTTTGGTAATGAAGATGGTGTTAGCCCATCTTTTTGGGTAGGTGGGGGAGGAGGTTGCTTATTATTAGACAATACAAAGATGTCCCTCCCCACCACATGTAGACTAATTCCAAGCATAGGAGCTAGGTACAACCGAGTGCTTCCACCTCTGTTAGGTAGCCAAAACAAATAGGAGATGATGACAGAGGCAACCATGGATAGACCTCTCCTTGAGTTTTTTTGTAGACACCTTTTTGATATACAAATTGATTCTATACATGTATACATTCATTGGCTTATTTCTAAGAGCCTCTTGTATTTGATGATAGTTATACACACTGATTCAGATATTATATCATGACATTCATTTTTTGATATATATATATGGGTGTAATGCGAATCATGATGGGCCAAAAAGTGGTAATATGATGAGTATTTGGTTGACGACTTTTTTTTCACCCAAAATTGATAAAATGAAAAGGGTTTCTAAAGGAGATTATCAACTTTACACCAATATAAATTATACTTTTATTTGAATTTATTAAAAAGTGTATTCATTTTCTATTTAGTTATGACTAAAAGTCTAATTGATAGGCTTATTGGAAAACATCTATAACAAACAATATACTTTTTGAATCTGAAATATGTCTATGCTTCACATACTAAGGATTTTTAAAAAGGGGTGAGATTTCATGAAGATTTGACCAAGTTAAGGTGATCAAACATATGAGATTTTTATATTTTTTAAAAGTTGTAATAAAAAATTCATAATTAATTATTTACTTGGAAAAAAATTACAAAAAAATATGCATCACATTGGGACATGAGTCTCTACTTATATCTAAAATATTATAAAAAAATATTATCATTTTATTGTGGTTAGGGTGGTCAGACAGACACCTACTTCTTATTTTTTTTTCTGAAATTTAACTACTATTGTGTGAAATTTCAAATTTTCCTAAAATATAGATTTAAAAAAAAAAAATCAAACCTAGTAGTTTATAAACTACATTCTATTTCTATTCTTACATATTTTTCAAATAATATAGATAACTTATTCAAATTTTTACGTCAAGTTTCCTAACTCTGATTTTTTTGAATTTTTTACCACTTAAGGGCCTATTTTTTCCATGATGATCCTACACATACCCATATGATATGGTTCCTATGTGGATTATAAGGTGAATTATTTCCATGCTATATGATATGATGTGATATTTATTTCTCGCGTTATGATTATGTATGGATGCAATGTGATGGATGCACTTATTTTATTTATGTTGATGTTATATGCGGTGATTTATGAGGTAACATTTATGAGATGGATGCAATGCAATACAATGGATGTGTTATCTTCTTTTTTAATATCTTTGTATGATATGTTGTGACATGTTATGATATGCAGATGATATGATATGCTTATGTTGGATGTATGAATGCTTTTTTTTTGTGTATTTGTCGCAAGCGATTTATGATGATATCATGATGCATGTATGCATATGGATATGTATATGGATGATAATACAATGGATTAAGATTATTAGAATAACAAATCTATATTATTCAAAACAACTTAAGTCATAATGATGCAATGGATTATGTTTATTATTTTTATGATGATATGTGGTGATGATGTGAGATGTATGCATGCTGATATTTTGAAGATACAAGATGGAGGCATGATGATGTTATTTTTGTTGACTATCATGATACTGGGTTAGTGTGGAAAAAAGCTAGATAGAAGAACAAAATGAATTAATTGACCATTTATTTTAATTTTTACTCGAAATCCCAACAATTCTATGATCCATCGATACTTTATTAGATACGGTCATGAGATGGATGATTTTCCTCATATTTGGGATTGGGACATTGTGTCATTCCTTATGTTTTATATAACACATAGACACGATGCATCATGGTATTGATAACTAGGATGGTGTTGTGTCTAGTGTAATGGAATTTGACTCTGCAACCAAATAGGATAGTTTTTGTTCACATCTTGACATAGAGAAACCTCAATGGAATGTAGTTTAGAAGTTTATAATATATGGTACCAAAGCATACATAGTAGTAAACAATCTACTCCAAACAACCTCCAGACATACAACTAAGTATGTGCCAAGATTATTTTATAAGAATACCCACAAGCACAACAAACAAAAGATAATGATTGATGCCCCAAACCATTTCTCTCTAAATTAGTTAGTTGTCATTGAGAGGTCCTCAAAATGGGTCAATAAGATATATCATAAGAAAAGACGAATGCCAAACAATAAACATTATCTATATGACTTTCCAACTTAACATAGCTAAGGTTATTTTTTATGTAGATGCCCATTGTCAGAAGGTTTCATCCTAGGACAGTTTATCGAATGATTTGACTAGGACTAGATGTGTGATAGGCCATTGAAACAAACTCTACTTACTCATTTACCTATCATTTAGACCTTAGATTTTGACACTTAGGTTCTCACTTTTTGACTTGTGATACTTTTTTCTATTTATTTCACCAAAGGTTGAAGATGATGATTTGATTTATTATGGATGAAGTTTATTTTGGGTGAAAATGAAATGGGATGGATGGTTTTGATATTTTTTGGACTATTTCAATGCTTTTGTATTTTGAAAAATGTTTTGAGATTGTTTTGATCTTTTTGAATTTTTTATGCGAATGTTCTAGTTTTTTTGATTATTTGAGGTCATTTATGGTTTTTGATTGTTTTCCAATGTTTTGGTTTTCAATTTTTCAATTTTTTTGTTGTTTTTTGAGTTTTCCATTATTTTTGTGTTTTTTTAAGCTTTCAAAGTGCTTAGGGGTTTTGAATTTTTTGACAAAGAACCAAACCTAATAGACTATCCTAGGGGCCTTAGGGACTTATCAAAGATGAGACTTGCCTTTGTTATACATGTAGAGAGCACATAGTTTGACTAAATTGAATTATTTATGATGAAAAGTGAAAATTTTGATGGATTGTCAATTTATTATGATGTACTACTAAAGGATTTAACTAGGGTGTCTCAGGGGCACATCGGTGTTGTCCTTCCCTATGTTCAAGCTCTAAGACTCGTAGTTCAACATGGTTATTTTGTTGATGTTTTTAGGGATTTTGGTGTGTTTTGGATGTTTTAGATTTTGATTTTACAACTTTTTGAATGTTTTTGGATTTTTTGATTTTGGAAGTATTTTAGGGTTTTGATGAATTTTTTATGAATTTTTTTTGGATTTTCGATGAGATTTTAAATAACCCTAAGATATAAAAGAACCAAATCTGATGCATTTCAAATTTCCCTCAGTTTGATGTGATAGAATACCTCAATATAGGTAGGAAAAACCGACCTTAGGAATATGCCAAGTAGTACTAAGGGGAATACGATACTTCACAAAATCAAGTTATAATACAGATGTGGATGGGTGATGGAATAAATAGGATTAATGATGTGATGGATGAATGTGATGCAAATAATGATAAGATAAAAGAGCCAAGGATAGATGTATATGCTTTATTTATACAAGGCACCTATTTTCCAGCTTTTCACCAATGTACTTGTCCAAAATGCCATCAAAGTAGTTTTCACTAGAGGATGGTTTTTTCTTTAAGTTTTAAATCATTTTTCTTTTTTTTTGGATTTTTACTTCTTTTTTTCATTTTCAAATTTTACACCCTTCAAAACTAGGCATGAAACTTCTTAATATGTAGAATATTTTTTGGAACCTACAAGGGTTCACCTTCAGGTGTTGATAATAGGTATGCTCCTGATCTATAGTTTGTTGTGACAACAAATGGGCCTAACCAATTGGGCTCAAACTTTCCTTTACTATCCTGATCTAAAAGATTTCTCTTATTCTATTTGAGCACAAAATCCCTACCTAAAAAGAATGACTCTTGATCTTCTTGCTATAACTCTATTTCAGTTGGTTTTGGTATGCTTATAAATGATTAAGGGTGTCAAGACAACATTCATCTAGGAATTATAACTCATTCAGCTGAGATACCCTATACTCTTCATTAGTGATTAGATTTTGCAATGACACTCACAATGAGGGAAGCTCGACCTCAATAGGCAGGATGGATTTTGATCTATATACCAAGGAGAAAGGGATTCCACCTGTAGATGTGCATATATTAGTTTGATTGACCTAGAGGATAATATTTAACTACAGATGCCAGTGATGACCAACTTCATTGACCATTTTCTTTAGGATTTTTAGAATCGCCTTTTCTGTAGCCTTAGATTGATCATTTCCCTAGGGGTAATATGTGATAGAGAATCAATGTTGGATGTTGAATCTTTGAAAGATCTCTTTGAAATCTTCATTCTTAAAGGGTGTTCTACTATTGGAAATAAGGGCTTGTAGAACACCATAGCGGTAAATAAGGTAATTCAAGATAAATTTGTCAAAAAATTTCCCCATTATGTAGGTCATAAGAATAGCTTCCACCCACTTGTTAAAGTACTCAGTGGTCATTATGATGAACTTGTAGCTATTAGATGAGGTGGGAGTAATATTTATTATGAGGTCAAGCCCCCACTATGGGAAATGTCAAAGTGTGACCATTGGTTGTAACTCCTGAGTTGGAGCATGAATAAGATCTCTATGTTGTTTTCACTAGACACACTTCTGCATGTACTGATGGGCTTATCTTTCCATGGTTGGCTATTACTATCATGTTCTCAATAGTTTCCTAGCTAAATTCATACCACTAGAATGGGAACCACATATGCCATCATGTGCTTTTGTTAAAGATTTCAAGGCTTCCTCTTGGTCGAGACATCATAGTAATATCCCCTTGATGCTTCTACGATAAAGGGTATCGCCTAGGATCACGAATTGAGATACCTTCTTAATAAATGTATTTTTAATATTTGAGGTGATATCAAATGGGAGTGTACCTCTACTAAGATAGTTGAATATATCATGATACCATGGGGAACTAGGACCAACAATGACCCACAAAAATTTAGATTCATGGATTTTGAAAGTTGGCATGAGAGGTTGTTCTACCAATAATTCATCATGGACTTGATTGATAACCAACTGTGAGTCTCCATAGACTTTCAATTCTTGTATTTGGCATTGGACCATTATCCTTAACCCTATTATTAGATCTTCATACTCAACAAAGTTGTTAGTATATAGAAATGATAACTTATGTGACTTTGGAATACACTCACCTTGAGGGGTGATAAAGAGGATACTTGCTCCTAATCCACATTGGTCATAGGATCCATTAGATTACATTTTCCATTGATCTAATATATTAACAATGAACATGGATTCATCAGTAAATTCAAATACCAAAGGTTTCACTTCATAGATAGGTTCTTCTACCAGTTGATCTTCTATTACTTTTCCTTTCATTACCTTGTGCTCCACATATTCTATATCAAATTCAATCAAGATAGTTACCCATTTATCCATTAACCTAGTGAGAGTTGCTTCAGATAACAAATATTTCAAGGGGTCAACCTTAGCTATAAGCTTGATTTGATGCAACATGTAATTTCTAAAATTTTGGGAGGTGAATATTGACACTAAGCATGCCTTCTCAATGGATGATTAGTTCATTTCACAGCCTACCAAGGTCCTATTAATGTAAGAGATGGCTCTTTCTTTTCTATTTTCATCATGTTATGCTAAAAGAGCACATAGTGTTGCTGATGTTGTTGAGATATATAGGATCAATGGCTTATTTTGTATTGGTCGTATGAGTACTAGAAGTTTCAATAGATAGTCCTTGATCTACTGGAAGGATTTTTCACATTTCTTATCCCACTTGTAAGTTATTCCTTTATGGAGAAGATGTGAGAAAGGATGGATTTTGTCTCATAATTATGCTCTAAACCTTCTAATGGACTACAACCTTCCTTGTAACCCTCTCATCTTCTTTAATTTTTGTACTGGTTCCATTTATAATATTTCCTTTACTTTTACTAGATCTATTTTTATCCCTCTTTGTGACATGATGTAGCCAAGAAGCTTCCCTGATGTAACCCTAAAGATACACCTTTTTCGGTTTATTTGTACCTTATATTCTTTGAGTTTGTTGAATATGGGTCCTAATACCTCTATGTGCTCATTCCTATTGTTTGAATTAGAAAAAATATCATCCACATAGTCTTCAACTATTTTATGGATCATATCATGAAAGATGAGGGTCATTTCTCTTTGATAGGTCACTTTTGCATTCTTCAGCAAAAATTTCATCATATTCCAATAATATTTTCCCCAAGGACAAGTGAATGTGGTTTCGTATTGATCCTCCTTGGCGATCATGATTTGATTATATCCTGAAAACCATCCATCAGTGATAGCATTTCATTTCAAACTATTAAATCAACGATGATGTCGATGTTAGGAAAATGGAAATCATCCTTCAGACATTCCTTGTTCAAGTCTCTAAAATCAATGCATATTCTAATTCCCAAAATCGGTTTGGAGAATGGTACTAGGTTGGAAACCCACTCAAGATAATCTGATGTCAAGAAGCTTTTGTAGTTCAAGTTTCACCAAGAGTGCTATTTGAGTGTGCATTTTTCTTAATTTATGCTTCACTACTTTGACTTCAGGAGAGACTATTAAATGACACACAACCACTTCCATATTGAGGCCTCACATATCTATGTATGACCATGAAAATTTTGTCCTTCTTTCTCTTAAGAATGCTACTAAGTTCTTCTATTCTTCACCAAACAAGGATTTGACATAAAAGGTTATCCTTGTGTATTTTGGCTTAATGTTGCCTTGATTTAATGTTGTAATGTGGATAACACATTCGCATTAGGTCTTGGTCCCTTGTGAACCAATGGAATTTAATGGTGCCTTGAAAAGTGTTGTGAAGTGTTGCAACACACTTTAACACTTTTATAGGGTTTTATCAATTAACTAAGCGTAACAAACATAATTTTAATCATAATTAATCTTAATATTTCCTTATTTAGAGTGTTATAAAGTGTTGTAACACACTTTCACATTCCTCTAGGATTTTCATTAATATTTTTTTTTCTTATGCTTTAATTGGCCCTATCTTGCATCCACAAGCCTCATTTATTGCTTATTTTTTAGGCTAATCCTGACACCAATCAGTAACCAATCAAAATTCAGGTGTTCCTAACTTGTATGGCCAAGATTTAGTGTCTGGGACTCATTTTCCACCTTGGGTGAATGAGTCACACCTAGGTTTTTTTTGCCCCTCTTTAGGTTTAACACATTTCTAGAAACTTTTTATTTTTAGTCCATACATTATGCGTGATGGGAATTGTGTGAGGTAAAATGTGTAAATGAATAACAAAATCACAAAGGCAATGAGACATTATATTAGAGAAATTGAATAGAAAATTGAATCAAACTGAAACAAAACCAATTCTCGAAAGTCATCCCATTATTTCCTATCTTTATGGATTCATTGAATCATAATGGCTCTCAAATTTTATATGCACTTATGACCTTTTAGAATGACAACCTGAAGAATGGAACGCAGGAAAATGCAAGAAATATATTCCTACATGTTTGATAACTTATATGATTTGATGAGCGATATGATACTAAATTCAGTGATGCAAATTTTGTATAAAAGCTACTATGATAATGGAAATGTAGCTAATAACTAAGCCAATATTGTTCTAAACTAAATGCTTCTAATTGCTAATTGCTAAATGCTCAAATGCTCTAAATGCTCAAAGCACTCTAATGTGATTTCTATAGAGTAAGATTGCTCAAAGATTGGATATAAAATGTTGGAGAATGAGGTTACATTTATAGGATTTCCAAGGCATATTCTGATGTGGCAGCAACCAACAGTCAAGATTTTAGCTGGAGAGATTGAGGGTGGAGGATGAAGAAGTTAGAGGGAATCATGGAGAGTGTTCCCTTTAATAGAAAAATGTTCTAAGTGTGAGAGAGAATAAATGGAGGAAGGGAGCCAAGTGTCTCAAGTTTGTTTTATAATTTGTTGAGGAAAAATCCCATTTAAATATTAAGGATATTTAAATTCATGAGACACTTGATGAGGTGGCAAGAAGAAATTTGGTAGACAGGTGACTAAATTCAAATTTGGAATTTAAATTTAGTAAGAAGATATTAATTAAACGAAACAAAATATTTTAATTTGTTTATTTAATTATGAATAGAGGAATATTATTTTAGATAAGAATATTTAGAAAATATGAACTATATAAATAAATTTAGAGGGTATGTGTAGGATCATGATGGGCCAAAAAGTGGCAATATGATGGGTATGTGTAGGGAATGTGGCTGACGAATTTATTTTTACCCAAAATTGATGAAACGAAAAGGGTTTTTAAAGGATATTCTCAACTTTCCACCAATATAAATTATGCTTTACTTTAAATTTAATAAATAATTACTATTTATTTTCTATTTGAATTATGACTAAAGTCTTGATTGATAGGCTAATTGAAAAACATCTATAGCCTTCAAATGGTATCACATTTTTTGAATCTGAAACATGTGTCACATTCTATGCTTAACATAATATAGGGTTAAAAAAATGAATTTCATGAAGTTTTGACCAAGTTAAGGTGGTTAGGCATATGATTTTTTTATATTTTTAAAAAAATTGTAATAAAAAATTCATAATTAATTATTTACTTGGAAAAAAATTACAAAAAAATATGCATCACATGCGAGGACATGGAGTCACTCCTAATTATATATAAAATATTATAGAAAATATTATCATTTTATTTGGTTAGGGTGGTCAAACAAGCACCTACTTCTTATTGTTTCCACATGAAATTTCAAATTTTTCACCAAATAGATTTAAAAATAAATAAAAAATAAAATTATTGGTTTAGAAACTAAATTCGAGAATTTGATACCAATTCATTCTTATATATTTTTTGAAATAATATAGATAACTTATTCAAATTTTTATGTCAAAGTGCTAACTTTCTGATTTTTTTTCTAAATTTTTTACCACTTAAAATTTTGTTTTCCATGATGATCCTGCACATACAATAGAATTTATTTATAAATTAAAACTGAAATAAAGAGGTATATTAATTAAATACTATACATTTTTAAGAGTATCTTCAAGAATCAATCATCATGTCAAAGATTGCATTCTTCATGTTTGTTATTGTGCTAAAATTTGTGATGTAGAAGTTCATGGTCCAAGCAAGTGTTTCAAGCAAGATCTATCCCCTTCAAGAAAGAGTCAAGAATCACATCCATTATAGCCATTTGCAGCATAATTACAACACTTAATTTCAAAATTTTGGTGAGTTGCAACATTTTTTATTTCATACATCATTATCCTTCCATATTTACTTTCATTTCAAGGTTTAATTACCAACAAGGGGTTTGACCAAGGAACAACCCTATTCACTAACCCCAACAACATTTTTGAATCTTCTTGTGTGTGATTTGTAAGGCGAGGTTGTAAATTTTCTAAGAATCGAAGGTGGAGAAAATTTTTCAAAGTTTTCAAAGTTTTCATCAAGCCTTGGAGAAGCTTGGAGAAGACCTACAAGTGGAATTTTCTAGCTTTAGATTTAGAAACCAATCAAGAAGAGTAGAGAAGATTGAGAGGTAGAGAATCAAGTCCTGAATTTCAAGAAAAGTAGAAGTGGCCTAAAAAATATTTTTATAGATTTGGGTACCCTTTTGGCTAAAACATGTTCTAGAGCATTTTCCCTAAAACTAGACTAATTCACCCAAATTGGCAAATGAGTCCCAGTCAACATTAACATAAAAAAATTTAGTGATCCACACCTCCATTCTACCTTCTTTAGTCTTCCAAGTGCACACTTTTAATCTCTTATATTTTTATTGCATTTTGTTCATCTTCTTAGTTCATTTAGTATTTGTTTGCATATTACACTATGTTTTGCATTTCATTGTCTTATCCAAGTTTACGCTTGGTGGTGAACCACTCATTAAATCTCATTCAATCCCCAGGACATCCCCTTTATCATATTTAAATCTCCTTTGCATTCAAATCTCAAAGGTTTGTTAGATTAAGTGAAGAGTAAGGAAATAAATGCTCTCCTTTTAGGTCCCAAACCCTAGAAGAAAAAGAGAGACCCCTATTTTCATCTTTTCATTTTGGTGCACCTACATATAAATCATCATAATTATGATTTGGAGTGTATTTACATCATATATTTACCATTGCATTGGATTTTGCATTGGTTAATTTTTATTCTAGAGTTTCAAAATTTGCATTAGTGAAAAGCTCATTTAGCTTGCATTTTTGCACTTAAATTCATTGAAAATTAGTAAAATTCTGCATTTTCATATTAGATTTGCATCAGTAAACATAAAATGCATAAAATTCAATTCAAAATTTTTGAAAATTTTCAAAGAAATTAGTACTTGGACTCATTCGCCACCTTGGGCAAATCAGTCCCATTGCATATTTTTCACTACATTTTCTGTCATTTACAATTTCATTTTTGAGTTTCTATTTGTTGTTGTTATCACTCTATTTTAGTATGAAAACTTTTTGTTTCATTCAATTCATTGCATCTAGCTTAATTTCATTCATCTTGTGCATTGCTTAAAATAAATAGTTCATTTACAACATTGTTGAATAGTTTAAAATCTGAAATTTGCATCATGGATATGTTCTTTAACAAGGTTTAGATGTCACTAAAGTCCTTAGTGGATGTGTCAAGTTGTGCTTTTTGAAATAAAACTAATGACACTGAACTCACTCATGCTCACTCAACTCCTAATGCATGTACTCCTCATGATTTTGACATCATTGGAGAAGATGATGATATCATGAATAGGTTCCTAAATGATTGTCTTGACAACCTTGAAGCCAATGCATCCTTCTATCCATCTATGAACCAACTGGATTCTCCTACCATACCACCTCTTGAGATGTTTGGTTACATACATCCTTAAACAAAAATTGAACCTAAGTTCCCTACAATGGGTGATTCTAGTTCCTCTAGACAAGAAAACACTCAACCATTCTATAATAACAAAATAACAGACACACCCATCAATCATGAAAAAACATATGGAAAAGGATTCACAATCTTGAGTAAACTAGGGGATCTTCTCAGCCTTAGAAAATTAATCATAACAATGACAAGGATGAGAAGATCCCCTTGGGTCCTTCTCCTTCATATTCAACTAAAGAAAATAGTTAATCTAGTAAATGAAAGACACCAAGTACAAGTTAGAAAAACTAAAGTCTTCTCATCCACCACCCGAAAGTAAAAGGAATTTATAAATACTTTTAAACAAAAACTAATAACATTACCACATATGAATAGGTTGGTGCTATATCCTAAAGATGTGAAAGTACCACATTATGTATATCATCAAATTCTCAGAAATAGTACTGATGAGTGTCATGCATTTCAATTAATAATGCAAAACTTTCACTTTAGTGGCAATTATTGCCATTGTGTGATTGCCTAACTTCATATAGTTTCACCCCTTTTCATGTAATAGTTGTAGAATATTCCATTCTCACTATTGCGTGACCTTTCCCATTAATTTTCCTTGGCTCATTCTTGTCTCACACTCAGCGGGGGCAAGCAACTATTAGCATTATCCTAGTAATTCATTTGTCATTGTCTCTTAGGTTCCTCATTCACCTTCCACTTATACAGTCTGAGATTGGGAGGCAGATGACTTTTTCATAGGTTGACTCGCATTTTACTTACTAGTCTTTTGGATTATTTCATTTTCTTTTGTGTGATTGCATGTGCAAAATTTTATCCCTCATGATATTCTATTTGATTTTCTCTCTTTCTTTGTGCAATTCCTCTATTTGTACATTCATTATTCTCTATGTCATGCATCTCTTTTGCTCTTTCCTTTTACCTTCTTGTGTTTTCCTTTTGGGGATGACACAAGGCATCGAGACACCCTATGTCCCTTCCATGTTGACCCAAAAGGCTTTTCATTTTATTTTTCCTTTTCATTTCCTATTTTTTTCATTGTTCTTATGTTTTCCTTTCAGGGATAACACAATGCATTAAGACACCCTATGTCTCTTCCATGTTGACCCAAAAGGATTTTCCTTTTCTTTTGCCTTTTCATTTTCTCTTTTTTTTATTTTTCTTGTTTTTTCCTTTTGGGGATGATGCAAGGCATCGAGACACCCTATGTCTCTTCCATGTTGACCCAAAAGTTTTTTTTCTTTGTTTCTTCTCTCTTTGTGTCATTCTTCTAGTTCTATGTGTATTTAGGGGATGATGACAGTTCCAAGCTCTGAAAAAAACATTGTAACAAAGAACATACTAACCCCAAATCCATAGATCCCGTATCTCCTTGCTCTTTACATTTTGGGGGCAACCCCTTTCTTTTCTTTTTCTCTCACATGACGTAGATTTACTCAGAAATATATGACTTGGCATAGGGATTTCCAAGTTGGCTCTGATGTCTTATTTCTTGTTTGCATTTTCATTTGCTAATTTAAAGTAATTTCTCACATTATGGTGTTCAACAATTCCTTTTAAGTGGGGGCATACATTGGAATTATTATTTTTCATTTTCCTTTATTCGGTTCTTAGTGTAGCCTTCTTACTTCACATGATGCATTTTTTTCTTTGTGGATGACATTGGGTTTGATGTCCTTCAAGATGATGATCTCTCTTATCATATTACATTCCTCTTAGTGGCTTGATGCAACACACTGAATCCCCTAAGTTGTGAATTTTCTATTCTTTGATTGGTCCTCTCTTGGAGACATTAGGAACAATGTTCCCTAAGTTGAAGACCTAACATGAACTAAGCAAGACTCCTTTGAACATTCTTTGCATGTTGCATTTTACATTTTTTGTTATATGGCCACCTTGCATAACACAACTTGCATGTTTGTGGATCCATCCTATTTGTTCATGGTCTCCAAACATACAAAGTTTTTCTTCTCATGAAGCTCAAAAATTATATTTTTGTGGCACCTTATTAAATTTATCATGAGGTATTAATTTGGTATCGATGAGCGGGAAGCCCAATCTGAGGCATGACTTTCCCCATAGAAACTTGCGTGTGTGTGAGTACATACTATCCATGAGTGTATGTTTCTCACCTTTTAGGACTTCTCACCCAGTGGATAACCAAGAGTTCTATCACCTTAGAGTGAGTATGTGTTTCTCAGACAAACAACCTAGATCTGATCCACATCAAGATGGAAAAATAGTGAACTCTTGATCTGATTCTTTTTATTTTTATTTTTTCTCTTTTCCATCTTTGGTAGTGTATGATTGGCCTTTTCATTGTTCTTTATATCACTTTCATGTCTGTTCCTTTGTGATTATGTTGGTTTTCCATGGGATCTTGATCTTGGGGGCTTGATCACCTCTCTTGATCATTTTCATCTCATCTTGCTATCATTGGTTCATTGGAACCCCTCTTGGTGTGTGTTTTTCTAATTTAGAGTGAATTTGAAGCAGGTTCATCCTGTCACTAAAGTGGGGACTAAATGTAATGTCAAAAAAAGGGTCCTTTGACTTTTTTGCACTCTTTTAGGTCCTCCTTGTGGATTTTGGCTTAATTTTTCTTTGATTTAATTTTGTAATGTGGGTAACACATTCACATTAGGTCTTAGGCTCTTATGAACTAATAGAATTTAATGGTACCTTGCAAAATTTTGGTGAAGTTTTGCAACACACTTTCACTCTCTTATAGGGTTTTATCAATTAACTAATATTATAAACATAATGTTAATCATAATTAATCTTAATCTTGCCTTATTTGGAGTGTTGTAACACACTTTCATATTCATCTAGGCTTGTCATTAAAAATTGGGCTTTCTTATGCTTTAGTTGACCCTATCTTACATCCACAAGCCTCATTTATTGCATCTAAATTTGAGGATAATCCTGATACCAATCAATAACCAATCAAAATTCATGTGTTCCTCACTTGTGCATCCCATATTTAGTGTCTAGGACTCATTCACCACCTTGGGCAAATGAGTCCCACCTAGGTCATTTTTGCCTTGATGCAAGTTTCACACATTTGTAGACACTTTTCATTTTTCATCCCATACAATATGTGTGATGGGACTCATTCGCCACCTTGGAAGAATGAGTCCCATATGAGAAAAAATCAAATTTAATTCAAATTTCTAGTGGGATTTTATTCTCCTAGATAGATGCCAGCTCGTAGTGTTATAGTTTCAGGAATTCTTGCATAATTAAGTATAAATACTAGGTTCTTTCACTCATATTCTCACCTAGCATTCAAGAGATCACTTTGTAAGTTCACAAGATAATTTAAGCATTCACAAGAGCATTTAATGCATTTCAAGGGAAGATTATCAAGATTTTAAGAGCACATTCAAGCATAAATCATCATGTCAAAGATTGCACTATTCATGTTTGTTATTGTGCCAACATTTGTGATGTAGAAGTCCATGATCTAAGTAAGTTTTTCAAGCAATATCTATCTCCTTCAAGCAAGATTCAAGAACCACATCCATTGTAGCCATTTCAATCATAATTGCAACACTTAATTGCAAGATTTTGGTGAGTTGCAACATTTTATTTTGTTCATTCACCATTCTCCTTCCATATTTCCTTTCATTCAAAGGTTTAATTACCAACAAGGGGTTTGACCAAGGCAATCCCCTATTCACTAACCCCAACAACATTTTTCCCTCTTCTTGTGTGTGATTTGCAGGGCTAGGTTGCAAATTTTCCAAGAAGAAAAGGTGGAGAAAAGTTGTCAATTCCATAAAGTTGTCAAAGTTGTCATCAAGCCTTGGAGAAGCTTGGAGAAGACCTCCAGGTGGCATTTTACAGCTTGAGATCGAGAAACTAGTTATGAAGAGCAGAGTAGACCAAGCGGCACGAAATACAATCCTGATTTTCCAGAAAAGTAGAAGTGGACTGATTTTCCACTATTGGAAAATGAGTCCTACTATAAAATCCTAAAAAATATTTTTATAGATCTGGATACCCTTTTGGCTTAAACCTATTCTGGAGCATTTTACCCAAAACTAGACCAATTCATCCAGATTGGTGAATGAATCTTAGTTAGGATTAACATAAAAAGTTTCAATGATCCACACCTCCATTATGCCTTCTTTAGTCTTCTAGGTACACACTTTTAGTCTCATCTTTTTACTACATTTTTTTTCATCTTCTTAGGTCATTTAGAATTTGTTTTCATATCTCATTTTGTTTTACATTTCATTATATTTTCCATGTTTACACTTGGTGGTGAACCCCTTATTAAATCTCATTCAATACCCAGGACAAAGCCTTTTCCATATTTCAATCTCCTTTGCATTGAAATCTCAAGGGTTTGTTCTTGAGTGAAAATGCATATAGAGCGTTATAATTCTGATTTGGAATTCATTTCCATCCTAGATTTAACATTGCATTTCAATTTTCATTGGTTAATTTGCATTCTAGGGTTTCAAAATTTGCATTACTGAAAAACTCATTTAGCTTGCATTTTTGCACTTAAATTCATCGAAGATTAGTAAAGTTCTACATTTGTAGCTCAGATTTGTATCAAAAAACATAAAAATCATAAAATTCAATTCAAGTTTTTTTAAAGTTTTCAAAAAGCTTAGTACCTGGACTCATTCACCACCTTGGGAAAATTAGTCCCATTGCATATTTTTCACTACATTTTTTGGCATTTATAGTTCAAATTTTTAGTTTTTTTTGTTGTTGTTATCTCTCTTTTTCAGTTTGCATACTTTTTGTTTCATTCAATTCATTGCATCTAGCATAATTTCATTCATCTTGTGCATTTCCCAAAATCAAAATGCCATTTACTACATTGTTTCATACTTTAGAATCTAAAATTTGCATCATGGATATGTGCTTTAACAAGCTTTGGATGTCATTAAAATCCTTTGTGGATGTGTCAACTTGTGATTTTGGAAATGATCCTAATGACATTGAACTCACTCATGCTCACTCAACTCCTAATGTATTTCCTCCTCATGATGTTAACATCATAGGAGAACATGATGAAAGCATGAATAGGTTCCTAAACGATTTTCTTGACAATCTTAAAGCTAATGCATCCTTCTATCCATCCATGAACAAAAAAAATTCTCCTACCATACCACCTCTTGAGATGTTTGGTTACTTAAATCTTGAAACAAAAACAAAAACTAAATTACCTACAATAGGTGAACCTAGTTCCTCTAGACAAGAAAACACTTAACCATTCTATGATAACAAAGTAACACACACCCCCATCAATATTGAAAAAACATATACAAAAGGGTTCACAATCTTGAGTAAACAAGGATGTGACACAACAAGTGAACATGAAATCCATGAACTCCTAGAACAAATACCAACTGATAAAAACACAAAGGGGTTAGGATATCAAGATCCCCCTCATAACAAAAAGCCTCCTAAAGAATATCTAAGGCTCTGAAGTGATCATACGGTGATCTTGTATTCCCCCTAATCTGAATGTTCTTATTCCTAAAGAAAAACCAATCAATCATAACAATGACATGGATGAGAGGACCCCCTTGGGCCCTTCTCCTTCATATTCAACTAAAGAAAATAGTGAATCTAGTAAATGCAAGAGACCTTACAAGTTAGAAAAACTAAAGTCTTCTCATCCACCACCCAAAAGTGAAAGGAAATTAAAAATAATTTTACACAAAAACTAATAAAACTACCACCTATGAATAGGTTGGTGCTATATTGTAAGGATGCAAAAGTACCACATTGTGCATATCATCGAATTCTCAAGTACAATACTGATCAATGTCAAGAATTTTAGTTAATATTGCAAAAATTTCACTTTGATGGTAATGATTTCCATCATGTGATTGCCTAGCTTCATATAGTTTCACTCCTTTTCATGTAATAGTTGTAGAATATTCCATTCTCACTATTACATGACCATTCCCATCACCTACCTCGACTCATTCTCATCTCACACTCAGTGGGGAAAAATAATTTTTAACCTTGTACTAGTAATGCATTTGTCATTTTCTCTTAGGTTCATCATTCACTTTCTGCTTATAAAGAATAAGATTGGGAGGCAGATGAATTGCTCTTAGGTTAACTCGCATTTGGGTATGTGTAGGATCATGATGGGCAAAAATGTGGCAATATGATGGGTATGTGGTTGATGACCTTTTTCTTACCCAAAATTGATGAAATGAAAAGGGTTTTTAAAGGATATTCTCAGCTTTCCACTGATATAAATTATGTTTTACTTTGAATTTAATAAGTAATTATTATTCATTTTCTATTCAAATTACTACTAAAGTTCTGACTAATAGGTTGATTGAAAAATATCTATAACTTTCAAATAGTACCACATTTTTTAAATCCAAAACATGTGTCACATTCTATTCTTCACATAATATAGGATTAAAAAAGAAAAATTGAATTTCATTAAGTTTTGACCAAGTTAAGGTGGTCAAAGATACGAGTTTTTATATTTTTTAAAAAGTTGTACTAAAAAATTTATAAGTAATTATTTACATGGAAAAAAATTACAAAAAATAGCATCACATCGAGGCATGAGTCCTCTACTTATATCTAAAATATTATAAAAAAATATTATCATTTTATTGTGGTTAGGGTGGTCAGACAGACACCTACTTTTTTCCATGAAATTTAAGTACCACTGCATTGAAATTTCAAATTTTTACCAAATGGATTTTATTTTTTTAAAACAAACCTATTAGTTTAGAAACTACATTCAATTTTTTATAGATTCTATCATTACATATTTTTTAAATAATATAGATAACTTATTCAAAAATTTTACGTGAAGTTGCCTAACTCTGACTTTTTTGAATTTTTTGCCACTTACGGCCTATTTTTTCCATGATGATCTTGCACATACCCATTTTCCTTACTAGTCTTTTCCATTATTTCATTTTCATTTTTATTTTCTTTTGTATGATTGCATATGTGTAATGTGATCCCCCATGAAATTCTATTTGATGTTCTATCTCTCTTTTTGGGGATGACCCAAAAGGCTTTTCATTTTCATTTTCTTTTCTTTTTCATTTTTCTTGTGTTTTCCTTTTGGGGATGACGCAAGGTGTCAAGACACCCTATGTCTCTTCCATGTTGAATCAAAAGAATTTTCATTTTCTTTTTCCTTTTCATTTTCTCTTCTTTTCATTTGTCTTGGTTTTTCCTTTTTGGGATGACACAAGGCATTTTCATAGCCTATGTCTCTTCCATGTTGACCCAAAAGTTTTTTTTTGCTTTGTTTTCACTCTCTTTGTGTCAATTTTCCAATTCTATGTGTATTTGGGGGATGATGATAGTTCCAATCTATCTAAAAAACATTGTAGCAAAGAACATATTGACTCCAAATCCATAGATCCCTTATCTTTTTGGTGTTTTCATTTTGGGGGGAACCCATTTCTTTTCATTTTATCTCACATCACATAGCTTTGCTCAGAGACATATGACTTGGAATAGGGATTTCTAGGTTGGCTCTCATGTCTTATTTATTGCTTGCATTTTCATTTGCTACTTTAAATTAATTGCTCATAGTATGATGTTTAAGAATTCCTTTAAAGTGGGGGCATACAATGGAATTATTCTTTTCCATTTTCATTTTTTTGGTTCTTAGTGCAGATTTCTTACTTCATACGATTCATTTGTCACTTTGTGGATGCCATCGGGTGTGATGTACTTCAGGAGCATGATCTCTCTTATCATTTTGCATTCCTCTTAGTGGCATCATGCGACACACATCCCCTAAGTTGTGAATTTTCTATTCTTTGATTGGTCCTCTCTTTGAGATATTAGGCACAATGTTCCCTAAGTTGGGTATGTGTACGATCATGATGGGCCAAAAAGTGGCGATATGATGGGTATTTGTAGGGTATGTGGCTGACGACTTTTTTTTAACCCAAAATTAATGAAATGAAAAGGGTTTTTAAAGGATATTCTCAACTTTCCACCAATATAAATTATGATTTACATTGAATTTAATAAATAAATATTATTCATTTTCTATGTTAATTACGACTAAAGTCCTAATTGATAGGTTGATTGAAAAATATTTATAGCTTTCAAATGATATCACATTTTTTGAATCCAAAACATGCATCACATTCTATGCTTCGTATACTATAGGATTAAAAAAAGAAAAATTGAATTTCATGAAGTTTTGACCAAGTTAAGGTGGTCAAACATACGAGTTTTTATATTTTTTAAACCTTGTAATAAAAAAAATCATAATTAATTATTTACTTGGGAAAAAATTACAAGAAAATATGCATCACATCTATACATGAGTCCTCTACTTATATCTAAAATATTATAAAAAAATATTATCATTTTATTGTGGTTAGGGTGATTAGACAAACACTTGCTTCTTATTTTTTCCCTAAAATTTAAGTACCACTGCATTGAAATTTCAAATTTCCACCCAATAGATTTAAAAAAAAAAACCTAGTATTTTAGAAACTACATTAAATTTGTTACATATTCTATTCTTACATATTTTTGAAATAATATAGATAACTTATTCAAATTTTTACATCAAGTTGCCTAACGTTGATTGTTCTAAATTTTTTTCCACTTAAGGGCTGTTTTTTCCATGATGATCTTGCACATACCCAGTTAAAGACCTCATATGAACTATGCAAGACTCCTTTGAAATTATTTTTGCATATTACATTTTGAATTTTTTGTTATATGGCCACCTTGCATAACACAACTTGCATGCCTATGGAGCCATCCTATTTGTCCATGAGCTCCAAGAACATGAAGTTTTGCTTGACTCGTGAAGTTTGAAAATCATTTTTGTGTGGTGCCTTATTAAAGTTATTAGGAGGAATAGATTTTTTATGGTTGAGCGGGAAGCACAATCTGAGGCATGAATTTCCCCATAGCCACTTTTTTGTGTGTGAGTACATACTTTCCATGAGTGTATGTTTCTCACCTTTTAGGACTTCTCACCTGACAAATAGCAAGGAGTTCCATTGCGACAGAGTGAGTATGCCTTTTTCATAAAAATATCCTAGATTTGATCCACATTGGGATGGAAAAGCGATTTAAGCTTGATATGATTCTTTTTACATAAAAATATCACTTTCATGTGTGTTCCTTTGTGCTTATGTTGGTTTTCCATGGGATCTTGATCCTAGGGGCTCAATCACCCCTCTTGATCATTTTCATCTCATCTTGATAGCAATGGTTCATTGGAACCCCTCTTGGTGTGTGTTTTCCTACTTTAGTCTAAGTTTGAAGTAGGTCATCCTCTCACTAAAGTGAGGGCTAAATGTAGTGTTGATAAAAGGGTCCTTTGTCTTTCTTGCACTTGTTTGGGTCCTCCTTGTGGATTTTGGCTTAATTTTGCCTTGATTTAATTTTGTAATGTGGATAGCACATTCACATTAGGTCTTGGGCCCTTGTGAACTAATGGAATTTAATGGTACCTTGAAAAAGTGTTGTGAAGTTTTGCAACACACTTTCACTCTCTTCTAGGGTTTTATCAATTAACTAAGATTATAAACATAATGTTAATTATAATTAATCTTAATCTTGCCTTATTTGGAGTGTTGTAACACAATTTCATATTCATCTAGGATTTTCATTAATAATTGGGCTTTCTTATGCTTTAATTGGCCCTATCTTGCATCCATAAGCCTCATTTGTTGCATTTTTTTAGGATAATCTTGACACCAATCAGTAACCGATCAAAATTTATGTGTTCCTGGCTTGTGTGGCCTAGATTCAATGTTTGGAACTCATTCACCACCTTAGGTGAATGAGTCCCACCTAGGTTGTTTTGGCCCCGATGTAGGTTTCACACATTGAACTAGACACTTTTCATATTTTTTCCCATACATTTTTTTGTGATACGACTCATTCACCACCTTGGGAGAATGAGTCTTATGAGACAAAAATTCAAATTTAATTTAAATTTCCTAGAGGTTTTTATTCTCCTAGATCTAATGTGGGCTTGTAGTTTTGTAATTTTGGGAAATTTTGTGTAATTAAGTATAAATAGAAGGTTATTTCACTTGTATTCTCACCTAGCATTCAAGAGATTACTTACCAAGTTCACAAGAGCATTAAAGAAATTTCAGGGGAAGATTATCAAGCTTTTAAGAGCATGTTCAAGAATCAATCATCATGTAAATAGTTTCATTCTTCATTTTAGTTATTGTGCTAACATTTGTGATGTAGAATTTCATGATCCAAACAAGTGTTTCAAGCAATATTCAAGAACCACATCCATTGTAGCCATTTCAAGCATAATTGCAACACTTAATTTCAAGAGTTTGGTGAGTTGCAACATTTTATTTTGTTCATTCATCATTATCCTTCCATATTTTATTTCATTTCAAGGTTTAATTACCAATAAGGGGTTTGACCAAGGAAAAACCCTATTCACTAACCCACACAACATTTTTCCCTCTTCTTGTGTGTGATTTGTAGGGCTAGGTTGTAGATTCACCAAGAAGCAAAGGTGGAGAAAAGTTGTCAATTCCCTAAATTTTTCAAATTTGTCATCAAGCCTTGGAGAAGCTTGGAGAAGACCTACATGTGGCATTTTGCAGCTTCAGATCTGAATACTAGTCAGGATTAGCAGAGTAGACCGAGAGGCACAAAATCTAGTCCTGAATTTCCAGAAAAGTAGAAGTGGACTAATTTGTCACTATTTGAAAATGAGTCTTATTGTATAGGGCTGAAAAATATTTTTCAAATCTAGATAACCTTTTGGTTGAAACCTATTCTAGAGCATTTTCCCTAAAACTGGATAGATTCGCCCAAATTGGTGAATGAGTCCTAGTCAACATTAACATCAATTTTTTTAGTGAGATCCACACCTCCATTCTACCTTCTTTAGTCTTTTGGGTGTACACTTTTAGTCTCATAGCTTTTTACTATATTTTTTTCATCTTCTTAGGTAATTTAGCATTTTTTTAATATCACATTGTGTTTTTCATTTCATTGTATTTTCCAAGTTTAAACTTGGTGGTGAACCCCTTTGCTAGATTTTAATCTCCTTTGCATTAAAATCTCAAGGGTTTTTTCTAGAGTGAAGAGTAAGGAATTAGCCTCTTTCCTTTTAGGTCCAAAACTCTAGAAGGTGAAAGAGAGACTCCTATTTTCTTCTTTTCACTTTGGTGCCTCATCTATTCCTACATTCACTGGGATGGCCTTTTTTCTAGAATTGCTGACTTTTCTGGATGCATTGCACTACAGGGGAGATTGAATCCCCCATCCTTGGGTGCCTCATAGAGGTTTTCACCCATGGATGCATCCTTTCTTTTTACTATTTTAGGATCCAAAAGTTCCACAGTTTGGTTTTCACTCAGATTTGCATGTTATTTTCATGTTGTCAATTTTGTGACTAAATGATTCAATTGTCTCCCCATAGTACATCTATGTGTCTAGCTCCATATCGAAAACCTAATTTGTGATCCCCATATGGTATGTTGTTGTAGAGTTCCATGAATTTTGGTATTTCTTCATCATTTTTAAATAAATCTACAATTGGTCGTCCTTGTTGATCCTAGTCAATGAGTTAAGGATATGCAAAATATTACTATTGTTTCATTTTTTGGGTTGAAAGATGTTATGGATATCATGAAGAGAGTTATTCTAAAATAGGTCAACAACATCAAGAGGGAATTCATCTATGGTAGTGTCACATGATGTGGGTAAATAAGAGGAAGCCTTAGCCCTTTTATCAAAAATACCTTTTCCAATAAGGGTAACCTTAGTAGTAGTACATCCTAATCCAAGATTCTTTAGACATCTCTTAGGAATGATGGGTTCTCGCAAGGCATTATCATTTTTTCCCAATTTATCATTCTTGTTGTACCCTCATCCCTTCATTGGCTACAATCCTTTATTGTCATTGTCCATGGGAAGAATAGGAGCAAGACAATCATCTTGATAATATAGTTTAGAGACATCTTCCTCATTGATGTCTTCTTTGTTCAAATCTCCCCTTTGTGAAGGTGGTGGATGAAACATTTAAAGTTTCAGCCACTTTGTTGATAGGTGAAGGTTTTCCATGAGATTTTGGAGAGAGAGGTAGCTCTCCTAATACAAAATGTCCTCCTTTAGTTTATAATCTCAACAACCATCATCCTTGATCACTACTTTGATGTCAGGAATTTTCTGCACAATGGGTGTTGTTGCTTCTGAGGTAGATGCAAGGGATGATGGATTAAAAAATGAGGGGGGTGTAGGCCCTTCATCATTTTTAGGGATTTTAGGTGCTATGTAAAACTTGGCCTCAAGATTCTTGTAATAGTAGAAAGGCTTAGGATCACCATTGATGGTAACTTCTCTATTCTCAAAGGGAACTTTACACATTGGTGATAGGTTGAAGCCATAGATTTTAGGGCATGAATCCATGGTCAAAAAAAGAAATATGTTGTAGGGAGATTAAGTTCTAACACTTGGAATTAGTCTTCACAATGATAGGTCCCACTTGGATGGGTAGCATGATGATGCCTTGTGATACCTATTCTTGATCATCATATGTTTTGATGGTTGTACTTTTTGTTTTCTCATTAACATCCTCTAAATATCCCAAATTCTTAACCAATTGAAGGGTGAAAATGTTCAAACCAACACCTCCATCTACTAAGACTCTTTTAACCTTATTCTTTTGAATAATAACCTCAAGGTGCGAGGAATAGTTATGAGATGGTTGTGATGGTAGGTCTTATTTAGAGAAGGTGAGAAGATGAGCGATAGTGATATTCCCTACCATAGCTTGAAATTGCTTTGAATCCATATCCTCAAGGGTGAATGACATGAATAAATATTTATCTAGGATTTCCCTATGTGTGGGGGAGAGCCTCAATAGTTCTTAAATAGAAATTTGTGTGGGGGTCTTATTGAGCTAATCTAGGAGATTATACTTACTAGTGTTTGATGTTTGAAATGTAGGTTGCACCCTAGGTTGGGATGGATCTCCTTATATGGTAACCTTGCCACATGTGGTGACCCACACTTTGCACTAGGACCTTTGATAGTGATGACTATTACAACATTATCGTAGGAGGTGACCACATTAGAGTAGACATGCTACACATTTTTGTAATCCTTTCTATTTCCATTGTCATTTGCTTTGCCATGATTTGGTAATGGGTTCTTGTATATTTTAAGATCTTTGTTAGCCACTAGTACCTCAAAAAATATGTCTCCATTGTTGATAATATCTTGAATGACATTTTTCAATCTCATGTAGTTTGATGTTTTGTGTCCTTTGATTTTGCGAAAGTCACAAAGATCCTTTTTTCTTTACCAAGGTGGTTTGTCTTGTGATTCTTGATAGTTTTGGAAATTGGGAAGTGTAAAAAGTTTGACTCTACCAATTTCTACATGATTGTTTCAATAGGTTTTCCAATTGTGTGTATTTTTATTTTGGATAGTTATTCATGTTGGGGGATAGTCTTTGTTGAGTCCCAGTGTTATTGATTTAATTATTCTAAGGTGATAGTATGGTTTGTTGTACAGTTGATTGAGCGTTGGTCACTTGATTGCTATTTGGCCTAGCAGCACTTATGACCGCCTTAGCATCTACCATTCCATAATTCCTTATTTTCTTATTCTTAGTCCAAAGATAAGGCTTATTGTTTGAACTAGTTGATGGGTAGTTATCTTTGTACACTTGTGTGATGCCTTGGGATAGTAGAGATCACTTGATGTTGAGAGCCCTAGGGACAAGATCGTGATAAGTGGTGATACATTACATTTTCAAGTGGAAGGAGAGATCTAGATCAACATTTTCTATGATAATTCCCACTTGTTCTTTAGGAATGGGCCACTTTCTCTTACTATCCCTTTGCCTCCATCATTGTAAGAAATTGGTGAAAGATTCTCCTTTGATTTTCTTAAGAGTGAATAAATCTTCTAGGCTGAAATCCATGTCAAGGTTGACAGAGAACTGATCTATAAAATTATCAATGACTTCTTGAAAGGTTTGATACCTAGGGGCAACTGTAAAACCAATCAATGGAGGGTCATGTCAAACTTTGTTGAAAGAGGTGCATCAAGTAAGAATCATTATAGGCTACCTCCATACACATGACATTGAATTCCTTGATGTGTTCCATAGGATTTCCTCTCTCTTTATACTTATAAATTTAGGGACTTCAAACCAAGAGGGAAAGGTACCATTGTGATGTTTCTATCGAATGGATATGTACATAGGTTTTGTTGTGTACGGGGCTTCTTTTTCTTTCCCATTTGAATGTCCTAAATTTTTTTTTTTAGTGTCTTGAGTTGTGATGCCACATTGTCTTGTGGGTTTGGTGGAGGAACATGTTGGCCTCCTAAAACTAAGCCTTTATAGCTATGATTCAGAGATTGGTCATCTAACCTAAATAGCTACTTCAATCATCACAAAGGTGCATTTAAATTGTCAATCCAAGAATGTGAACTTGAAATGGGCTAGCATTGTGTGTGCACTAGGGGTTCAAGTAGTCATTGCATTCTACAATGAAGAAACATAATGTTGAAAGTAAATTGTTGAAAAATAAGTAAAGAAAATACTGAACATCAACCAACAACTATGTTGGACTAAAATGCGAGACAAGAATAAAAGATCTGGGTAAAAAACAAGGAACTACTCTGTCTACTTTGGCTGCAGGAATAGACACAAAATGAACTTCCAATGGATGCAAGAATAGTCGATGCCATATTTTCAACTAAATAATTAACATCAAGTAGTACTAAACTAATGCTAAAATAATGAAATAGATTACTCACCAAGTGGGCCCCCTTGGATAAGTATCCTCTAAACTAACAAGAACTCAAATGCTCGAACTCATAATTTTATTTCAGTCACTACAAATTGAAACTAGAATACAATATCAAATTGTGCAACCTCTTCCTCTATTCTTAACTGAACAATCAACTCACTAGCTTGCTAACTCGAGGAAGGAGCATCCAATTATTATTTATGCTAACAAGTAAAAAATCAGTCAACTCCATGATTGGGAGGATGCCAATTAGGGAAAACAAAGAAAGTTGAGCAATGGCGGTTACACGTGCATGGAATCTGGTCAGACATACAATTATGACATAGAATTAGCACAGTAGTAACGCCCGTGCATGCCCAAACATTAAAATTACATTACAACAAGATGACTACACTTCGACTTCATGTAGAATCTTTTGCCGCCAGTCTTCTTGACTTGGAGAGCTTCCTTTGTCAGCCATCATGGTGCATGCCCAACTAGCAGTTTCTTCCTTAGCTTGGCACATTAAATATGCATGGCAAGGTTAGTATGCATAATAACTACACATCTATAACCACCTTAAAAAATGTTCAATAACCACATGCAAAATCAATATAGATAGTTCACATTTTATGCCAATTATCATTAAAGTTCACAAGGATCAAATGTTAATGGTTTGAGGGAAACATTATGCCAATGTCAACACTTAAGCATTAAATTACATGACATCTATGAGAAAATAAACTATATATTCTCCCTAAAACTAGACCAAAAATAAGGCTTATCACTCCCCCCAACCTAACGTCTTGTTGGTCCTCCAACAGGGAGATAGTTCTTTTGTTTGGTCAAGGCTCTAAACTTTGCAACTAAGAGCTTCCCAACATTAGTGGCAGCAGTACATGAATCAGGATCCTAATAGAATCCTCCCAATATGTCAAGTTTGTCCCATCTTTAGCTCTCTGTAGTAGGGTCATATTGGTAACCTCTAAATTTTGGCAATGGCCGCATGAGCATGGGTGGTTGGAAGGTTAGGGGAAGCCAAAATCGTCCCTTTGTTCTACCAATCTAGATATATCTCTTAATTCTCCTTAGTGTTGCAGTGTAATTGTATATGGAGTGGGGTGATCCCACAATAGTGGTTTACAATTTTTGGCCAAACTAGACACTAAAATATTTTTTTGTAACTAAATCTTCACTTTCAGACACCTATAGTGACTAAATCGTGAGGAATTTGAAGATGATGCAAACTAGAGTTTTATGAAATTTTATCTATAGATTCTAAATATATTTTTTTCAAAAATTTTTGAATCAGATTGCACTTCTTTTTCCATCTCCCTCAAAAACTAATTTTTTTCATAAAACAACATTTTTAAAAAGTGACGCTCACCGTATAACACAAATTTTTTCCATGAAGGATAAAATTCTAATTATTTCGAATTTAGATTCATAACTCTGATATCTAGTGCTTCCACTTGGTTAGATAGTTTTTTATTGAATATTTTTTTGAATCAAATTTCAAAGTCAAACCAATTATAATTCAGACATAGTGTGACCGTATAACGTGTAACAACATTTTTTATATGTATCAAAATTCAATTTTTTTCTCTTTGTTGAATCAAGGAATTCAATATCTGGTGCACTCATATTTTTTAGATTTTTTTTTATAATCTACTATTTTTCCACATGTGAAGAATAAAGAGCTTGATTTTCAGCAAAAAACCTACATTCACAAGAAATAAAAAACTAAATATAATAATAAAATAAAATTTATTTAAAATTATACTTTTTTGGAAGCTTATAATAAGGACTACATGTTTACAAAAAATAAATTTTAAATGAATTCATTTGATCCCCCAAAAGGTAAATAAAAAATAGGCTTTTATCAGCATTTTGATAGGTGTAAAGGAGACTCTGTTATAGGTATGGTTTAAAAATAGAGGGGTTCTATCCAAGGGGATTTGATTTAAGGTAGTTTGATAAGACCCTCTTCAATTGGAATACTTTAAATGAAACTTTTTAAGGCTTAAATCATTATATTTTCGAAAAATATGTAATTTCAACAAAAAATTGTTCCTCCCAAAAATTGTAAACTAGCTTTGTGGGATCACCCATTGGGGCTCAACCTATTTTAGCTCATCAGTCAAACTATTCCATCTCTATGATAGGTATATCCTCATGGTTTCCTCCTTTGTTGCTTTCTTCACTTCATACTCACTGTAGACTGCCTCAATCCAAGGCATAATCCTATTTCCATAACTTGTTATGAGCAAAATTCTATTGCATTCTCTGTAAATTTCCCTTGGGTTTCCTAACGCAGCCCTAACAAGTAGAGGGATATCAGACTCCAATTGCTTATAAGCACAATGTTGTCCCCAACTAATTTCATTTTACACCCAAGACATGAATGCTCTCAATTCACATAGTAAATTCTTCATTTCAGAGGAGGCAATCCTATAATCATTGAAAAATTCCATAGGAGTATCAATAGATGGATTAAAACTTGAGACAAGTCTTAACATCTTAAAAGAGAGATATTTCTCTTTAAGGAGCAAAGCATAGACCCTTGGAGGATCTCTACATTCCAAAATCTTTGGCATCAAGGCTGCCATATCATCTACCCTCTGCTTTAGGGTAGCAATCTATAAATTTTAATCCTTAATATCTCCATCCTTTCTTTGAATCTCCTCCTTCAATTGCCATTTTTTTGTTTACCATTCTTCCTCCCTTCTTTGTATTCCTTTCCACAAATTCAAAATTGTTGCATGTACTATAAAATCAAGAGGATTATGAATGCCTACTAGTCTTTTCATTGATGGAAGCTCCTCATATATCATTATTTCCATGGATTTAGGTTGTCCAACTATCTATGGATGTAAGGGTGTTGTTTCCCCCTCCCTTTTCTGCAGGGACTCTTTCTTTTGTTGTGGATGTAGGAACTCATGTTCTAGTTTTGGTTGTTCCTGCAGGACTTCATTCTCATGCTACAAGAAGTTATGTTTTTCTTCCAATTCCTCCACAATGCTAGCAAGATTAGCCAGTGTTATGTTTATTGCTTCCATAAACATTGCTTTTCCTTCTTGAATATTCTTTTGCTCAGATGAGGTATCACAAAGTTTAGGGATTTCCTATAGAGGCATACCAATCATAGGACCAGCTGGTCTTGATTTCCTCGAAGGGCCTTTCACATTTTCCCTTGGCTATAGGATGAACAGTATCATTTTTCCTCTTCTTAGAACTTGTCCCTTTTCTTTCTTCAGGTCATTTTTTAGCCTTTCCCTTTCTCATTTCCACTTCTCCTCGTTGTGCCCTAGTTTTCATTAGGGTTTGAAGTGGAACTTCATTATCAAAATTAGAGGGAGAGGATCTTCCTTTTTCTAAGCTCCTAGCTTCAGAAGAACTAGTTTCTATAGCTTCTTCTACTACACAAGGATTCATACCAGAGGTTGAAGCACTAGGAATGGCTTCAGTCATGCTTACTCTCCTGCTAGACCTATGGGATGAGTTAAAGTCCTAGATTGCAAGTGCTTAGGTCTAATTTGATCAACATTTATAAACTCTTCCCAGGTCATTCTAGATACATCATGCAGAGACCTTTCAACTAGCATTTTAATCAAGCAGTGGTAGGAAACAAAATTATTCCCACCTTTTCAGGTTTTGACTGCCATGATTGAGAGAATATTGTACATGTTGGGTACATTCATCCTTATTTTGTGCTTCATGTGATTCAAAAGCTTGGAGTGCACAAAATGCAAATTTAACTGGTGACCCTCACAAGTGTTGTATTTGATAACTTACATGGATATTTTCTTCCATGGCTTAGGCAAGGACATTCTTTTTGCACCCTGTTTGTCTATGCTCAATGAGGGGTCATTTGGCCCTGGCTAACTTGGTGTCTCTGGAAATAAGGTAATTTTCACCATCAATAGGTAACCCTGTAACCTTTGAAATTCTTTCCTCTATTGCCACAACTTCTAACCCTCTCACCATGGCTTTTCCTTCTAAAAATTTCTAGGCGAATTCAAGGGAAATGCCTTCATCAAAATCATTCAAATTCAAAAAGTAATCTATCCATCCACGGTTTTGAAATTCATCAAGGAAATGTGCATCCTACCATAAAATATCATGCATTGTGGGTTCATTTCAAATTAACCCACCTCCCATTGTCTGCAACCAAACTAATGCTCTGCAACTTTTTCCTTCAATTCCCTTTCTGGAAATCGAATGCACTTCTTTGCAATGTCTACCAAATCTCAGGACCAGCTTGCTAAATTTCTTTTGCTCATGTCGCCTAAATTTTCTTTCTCTTGTTTTGCAACTCAAGATGGTAGGGTAATAATGGCAAGAAAATAAGTGATAAAGGGAGTTCATGATAGGAAGAAATGGAAGGTACAACCATTGTCACTTCACACATGCAAGCCGTCCTTTCTTGGATTTCAATTTTTACACCTGGACAATACAATATTTGTATCTTTTTTGTTTCCCTCCCCCCAACCTAAATTTGGACATGTGTCCACACATGCAGTATGGGAGTGTTGATGTGACAAGGATGGAATTTTATGAAAATGTCTATACTAACGTATAGTGATTAAAGAAACGTACTTGAAAGATGATTAAAGGTGGCAATTAGTGTGCACATACTTGAGTTGGGGAAAATTTCTTCGAAGGTCGTAGATAAAGTAATTCTTTCCTTGTTGAAAAAAAATGAATCAAGCAATAAATGAAGATGAGGTGGAATGAGGTAATGGAATGGAGTGAGGTGGAAGAGAGAGAAAGGTGGTGATGGATGGGTGGATGGGTAGATGATGAAGAAGTGGACTTCCACACACATGAAAGTATTTATTATGGAAAGTAAGTACCTAAATTAGGCTGAAGGAGGGGCACTAAGTCCAGCGCCTTCAGCTACAAGAAGCTCTAAGTGTTGGATGAATTGCTATAGGAACTCTTCTTTAGAAGTTTGCTTATGGTATAATCTAAGGTGATGACCATTGACAAGTAATTTGAACCTGATAGGGTCAATGGTGGTGAGCTAAAAAAATCCATTAGGAAAGACCTCAACAAATTCGTATGGTCCTAGCCACCTTATCTACAATTTTCCTATGTTATCTTGATATCTTGAATCATAGAGCAAAGCCCAATCTCCCAGTTTGAACTTTTTTTATTTAATACATTTTTCATGCCTTTTGATTCTCTGATTTTGCACTATCTCTATATGCTACAAGGATGCTCTTCTTATCTCATCTAAAGCATTTAGTTGCATGATTCTTTCTCTCTACGCTTCAGAAATATCCATCCCCAAATTTACTACAGTTCATAGAGTCTTATGTTCAAATTTGATTGGCATCATGGTTTTGTTTCCATATAGTAATTCAAATGGGGTGAAACCTATACAGTTGTTTTCCATGTTGTCCTATAAGCCCAAAAAACTTTTGGTAATCTATTTCCCCAATCCTTCTTATGTATAGCTACTATTTTAGTCAAAATGACTTCAATTTCCTTGTTGGTCACCTCAACTTGGCCATTAGCTTGGGGGTGATAAGGAGTAGACTTTTTGTGCCTTATATTGTACTCATTTACTAATGTTGCAACAATATTTGATGTGAATTATGGCCCTTGATCAGTCACTATTTATCTTGGGACTCCATATCTTGTAAAAATCTCTTCATAAAGAAATTCTACAACCCTCTATTTTGCATGTTTCACAGTCTCGACTTCTACCCATTTAGTTACATAATTAGTGAATACTAGTATATAAGATTTACCATTTGATGGAGGGTCAATTTGTCCCAAAAAATATAATCCCCACTTGTCAAAAGGAGTAATTACTATCTAAGGTCACAATGGAATCTCATCGAATCTTGTTGATCTGCCCATTCTTTGACATCTATCACATTTTCTAGTATAGCTTCATGCATCCTTGTGAAGTGTTGGTCAGTAATATCATGTGTTCAAGATCTTCATTGTGGTCCTTTTGGCTACAAAGTGTCCTACACATGGGTCACTATGAGATGCATGTAAAATGTCATATGTTTCATCTTCTCTCACACATCTTCTCATGGCACATGGGTCAGGTCCAGTATAAAACAAACATCGAACAATCCAAGAGAAAGGAAAAGATCTTTCAATAAGTACCCTTTTCTCTTTTGGAGAGAAGTGAGAAGGAATTCTACCCTATGACCAAGTAATTGGCTATGTTAGCATACCATGGCATTTGTACATTGAGAGAAAATAGATTCTCATCAAGAAAAGAGTCATCTATGGGCTAATTATATTATGATGTAGTTAGCCTTGAAAGAAAATTTGCAACAACATTAGCTTGCCCTGGCTTGTCTACAATGGTTATATCAAACTCCTGCATCAACAATAACCATCTTGCCAATATACATGTGATCAAAGGTTTATTCATGAGATACCTAATGGCTGAATGATTAGAGTGTACAAAGATTTGGTAGCCCATTATGTAATGCCTGAATTTGTTCAGAGCATAAATTATTCCCAGCATCTCTTTCTTTGTCATGATATAATTGAATTCAGCTCCTTGCAAATTTTTGTTGACAAAGTAAATAGCATTTTCAACAACCCCCTCTTTCTATCCTAGCACTGCTCCTATGGCATAGTCTGATGCATTAGTGTGAATGTGGAAAGGAAGCTCCCAATTGGGTCCCTTAAGTACAAGAGCATTTGTCAAAGTTGCCTTTAAGTCAGAAAATGCCTTGTCACAAGCTTCATTCCACTGAAATTCAACATCTTTAGTGAGGAAAGTATAGAATGGTGCTGCTACCTTGATGAAATATTTAATGAATCTTCTATAATATCCTACATGGTGTAAGAAACTTCTAACATCCTTTTGTTTTGCAAGTGTACGAAGATTTGTGATTACCTTAATTTTTGTAGGTTCTACTTGGATTCCTTTGTGGGAGATGTAGTGGCCAAGAACTACACCTTCTTGCATCATCGTGAAACACTTTTCACTATTTAAGGACAAGTTTTGATCTTCACATCTCTGTAGAACTCTTTTGAGATTCTCCAATGCTTGATTAAAGTCAACACCATAGGTGGTGAAGTTGTCCATATAAATCTCCATGCAATCATGAGAAATGTCTGAGAAGATGCTAATGACTACCCTCTGGAAATTTACAAGTGCATTGCACAAGCCAAATGGGAACATTGAATAAGCATAAGTCCCCCATAGAAAAGTAAATGTGGTCTTCTCCTGATCTTCTGGTGCAATTTGGATTTGGTTGTAGCCACTGAATCCATCTAGAAAATAGAAATACTGCTTTCCTGCAAGTGTGTCCAAAACTTGATCAATGAAGGGTAAAGGAAAGTGATCCTTCTTGGAGGCAACATTATGTTCTCTATAATCAATACAAACTTGCAATTTCCCTCCTTTCTTGGGCACAATCACCAATGGAGATTCCCACTGACTATCCAAAATGGGGTATATAAATCCTGCATCAAGTAATTTCTGCAATTCTCCTTTCACAATCTCTCTCAGTGCAGGGTTGATTCTCCTTTGAGGTTGTCTCACTGGAGTGCAATCATCTTTGATATAAATGTTGTGCGTACACATTTTAGGATCCATACCTTTCATATCATGATAATACCATGCAAATGCATGTTGATGGTCCCTCAATAGATTTGTCAGTGACATTTGTTCTTTACTCAATTTATTATTGACATTAAGGTATTTTCCCTTAGACACTTGGATTTGTGTAGTTAATTCTATCATGGTTGCTTCATTATTACATGATACCTTTCTTTCACATGGCAGCAATGTATGGAGCATACCTTTTGCTACAGAAAGAGTGTGTGTAGGAGCAGTTACTGCAAGAAGAGCGGCTACAGGAAAAACATCTGTAGGAATAGTGGCTGCAAGAAGAGCAGGAAAAAGTGTTATGACCGAAGTAGAAGATGATGCATCTTCTAATTCATAATGATTCTGAATGAGATTAGCCAACACTTCTTTTCCATCTTGGAGTTGTAGAAAATAGTTTCTTCCTATCATCATAAGCTATGCCACACAGTTAACTTCCTCAACCTCTTCACCAACTTGTGGCCATACAAAATCTTCTTCAACATGAGATGACTAAGCGGGTGGGTAGAGAACAAAATTTTTAGTACTCCTTCCATCTAAAATAGTCATATCACCAAAATGACATCTAATTTATGCATCTACAGTCACCAACCAAGGTCTTCCAGGAATGATGGAGTACCTGGCTAGTGTAGCCTTAGGAGAAAGAATCATAAAGTATGTTGGATATTTCCTAGGAATGTAGGACTACTACAACATCCTCCACTATGCCATCAGGCTCGATAGTAGAGCTATTAGAAAGCTGGAGGATAGTAGGATTAGACCTCATACTTACAATATTTAGTTGTTGTAGGATGTCTTTGGTCGTTACATTGATTGTTTCCCTTAGATCAATAAAAGCATTTTTTACTTTGATCCCATTTATAACAACTGATACTACAAGACTACTTGGGTCACTATATTTGGGAACAATCACTTTTCCTAGCATGATATCATCTAGTTGGCCCACCACATGAACTATAGTTGGGTATTTCTTCTTCCTTCCTAGCTTCTTAAGACAAGCTTCCTTGATAGATTTGTCATAGATTGGAACATCCTTTATGGCTTGAAATAGCGGTATTTGAGCACATATATGCTTTAGTTGATCCAGGATATCAAAGGTGGTATCATCCTTTTCTTCTTTCTTCTCGAAAATCTCCAAAATTTTGGGAAATGGTGGTGCTTTCTTGGACCATTTGACAAGGACTAGTTCAGGATTTTTAGGTGCATTTGGCTGAATGGGGCCATGATGAGGCTCCTCCTCTTCTTCTATAGGAAGCTCAATGATAATGGGCTTGGAAGGGGCTAGTAGGGTAGTTTCTGAATGTAGATGGATATCACTTACACTCACAACATATGCAGGGAATTGATTTGAATCAGTGAAGTATGCAAGCCGTTGTTGTGTTTTGTTATTCAGATTGGGTGTGGGCTAAGCTGGTAATGAAGTTGGATTAGGTGCATTTGAGCTTGAGTTAGTAGGTGGAGGCATTAGAGCAGGGTGTTGGGACTGTGAAGGTGGTTGCATGTAACTGGTTGTCTGAGTAGGCCATTGTTGTCCTCCTCTCCATTGATTTGTTTGCTACTAATTTCCTGGGGGTGGTTGCCAATTTCCTTGGAATTTTTGCCAATTCCCCTAAGGGTCTGAGGTGGAGAACTTTGATGACTGGTCCAAGCATTTGGAGGGTTACTCCAAGGTTCTGGTGGATATCTCCCATAACTGTGTGGGTATTGGGGCTACCATTGGTTACCAGATGAATAAGAGTTAAAATATGGTCCAGCATAGGATAGGGGATCTGGTGGCATACCTTGTCTTGGAGCCCAAGGATTCCTTTTTGAAACATAATAAACTTGGTCTTCTTCAATCTGAATTGGCTTGAACTCAGGTGACACCTCTTTACTTTCCAAGTTAGCTACCATCTTACATCCACAGTCCTTCTTCTTTTTCCTATAGTGGGGACAGTACTCTGCCAACATCATCTCTACCTCCTCTTGCTTCTTCTTAGCCTAAAGTATATCTAACTAAGTAGCTAGATTGTTAATAATATATTTCTTCAAGTCTTCTAGAAAATGAGTGATCTCCATCCTTGAAACTCCACCAGTAGTTGACTTACCCATGGAATATTGGTAAGCTCTCCATTTCTTTGAAGCTACCCTAGAACAATTCTAGCATATTTTCTTGATATCCTCCAAAGAAACTTGGGAGATATCTCCTCCTACCAAGAGGTCCAAGGCATCAATGTAGTTGTCATTGATTCCTCTCAAGAAGAGAAATATTTTTGAATCCTCATTAAGTGCATGGTGTGGAGAATTTTGTAGGAAAATCATAAATCTTTCAATGTAGTCTTCTAGGCTCTCATGTTCCATCTGCTGCATCCTGAAAATTTCACCTCCTCTCATATCACTACACCTACAGTATCCCTTGTATTTCTCAAGGAGTTTTTCCTTCATGTCTTCCCAAGTTTCCATAGTATTTCTTCCCAAGCTCATGAACCATCTTAATGCAGCTTCCTTAAAAGTAGTAGGAAATAACTTAATCTGATGGGCATCAGTAGTATAATCATAACTCTTGCAGAATATGTCAAATTCAAATAAAAAGATATCAAGATCTTATGTGATGATTCCATAAAACTTTAGGAGTGTTGAAGTATGGATGTTCTTGATGTTGCCAATGTCATTCTACTCAACAATGGGAAAAGGAAAAGCTGGTTGGTTGGGTCTATTACCATTTGCATCAGCCATGCCTGCTTGATGTGGTCCCAAAGCAAGGGGGTTCTCTGGATTATTTTTATCTTTAGAGGAGACTTCAGAACTAGTCAGATCAGGATATGTGTCTGCAAAGGGGTGTCAATCTTCTTCTTCCTTTGATAAGTTTTGATATTCAACTAGCTAAAATGGATTAGGATTGTTAGGAAGGAACCTCTCATAAGTGTCCCTTCTCCTTCCTTTATGCATGCGGTATTACTCGCTATCAGTCAACTCACACATAAAGAATTGGCAATGAATAAAGGGAATTACCTCTAAATGAAGGTATATTAAGAATAACTTCAAAAAAATAGTATGGCAAGAAACTAACAATGACTCTAAAAGTTCCTAGCTTGATAGCATCCTTGGCAATGGCGCCAAAAATGTTGGCCTCCTACAATGATTCCATAACTAAGCCTTTACAACTATGATTCAGAGATTGGGCATCTAACCTGAATAGCTACTTCAATTATCATGAAGGTGCATTTAAATTGTCAACCTAGGGATGTAAACGTGAAATGGGCCAGCACTGTATGTGCACTAGGGGTTCAAGTAGTCATTGCATTCTACAACTAAGAAACATAATGTTGAAAGTAAATTGATAAAAAAGAAATATAGGAAATAATGAACATCAACCAACAACTATGGTGAACTGAAATGCGAGATAGGAATAAAAGATCTAGGCAAAAAACAAGGAACTACTTTGTCTACTTTGGATGTAGGAACAAACATAGAATGGACTTCCAGTGGCAACAGGAATAGTCGATGCCAAATTTTCAACTAAATAATGAACATCAAGTAGTACTAAACTAATGCTAAACTAATGAAACAAATTACTCACCAAGTGCCCCCCCTTGGATAAGTATCCTCTAAACTATCAAGAACTCAAATGCTTGAACTCATAATTTTATTTCATTCAATGCAAATTGAAACTAGAATACAATATCAAATCGTGCAACCTCTTGCTCTATTCTTAACTGAACAATAAACTCACTAGCTTGCTAACTCGAGGAAGGAGCATCCGATTATTATTTATGCTAACAAGTAACAAGATCGTCAACTCCATGACTGGGAGGATGCCAACTAGGGAAAACAAGGAAAGTTGAGTGATGGCGGTTACATGTGCATGGAATTGGGTCAGACATGCAAGTCAGATGCAGACTTAGCATAGTAGTAACGCTCATGCATGCCCGAACATTAAAATTCCATTACAACAAGGTGGTTACACTTCAGTTGCATGTAGAATCTTCCACTGCTTCCTTTGTTGGCCATCATGGTGCATGCCGAGCTAGCAGTGTCTTCCTCAACTTGGCACATTAAATTTACATGGCAAGGTCAGTATGCATAATAACTACACATCTATAACCACCTTAAGAAATGTTCAATAACTACATGCAAAATCCATATAGATAGTTCACATTTTATGCCAAGTATCATTAAAGTTTATAGGGATCAAATTTCAATGGTTTGAGGGAAACATTACGCCAATGTCAACACTTAAGCATTAAAATCCATGACATCTATGAGAAAATAAACTATAGATTCTCCCCAAAACTAGACCAAAAATTAGGCTCATCAGAACATGTATTACATATTGAGAGATGGTGAATGGATTGTACATAGGATTTTGATATGTTGGGGTGTTGTAAGGTGTATAGGGTGGCATGGGATATTTTGAAGGTGAAGGTTGTATAGGTGTATATGTTCCTAACACATTTGGATTTACATCATTTTTTTAAAGATTGTAGTATAAACCCAGTTGTCATTGTTGTTGCTTTTCACATGTACTTATTGCTATTAGGCATAATATTGGGAAAATAATGCTTGTTTTTGAGCTTTTTGTTGTGACCAAGGCTGTTTGTTGGGCTTACTATTATTATTGTGCTATTAGGATTGCTTGCTAGGCTTGATGTTGTATTTGTGCCACTCGGGCTACTTGTTGGGCTTGTGGTTGTTTTTCTACTAGGGTTGCTTGTTGGGTTTGCCATTGTTGTTGTGTTGCTAGGGCTGCTTGTTGGGTTTGTTGTTGTTGTGCTGCTAGGGCTACTTGTTGGGCTTGTTGTTGTTGTTGTTGTGCTACTAGGGCTGCTTGTTGGGAATTTTGTTATTGTATGGCCCGTTGATAAGTATGGTGTGCTTGTTGCAAGTATAGAGCATGTGCTTGTAAGGTAGGATCATTTGTTTTTTTGGGACACCTATGATGGTTTTGGGTGTTTATGGTTTGAGCGGGCTATGTGTTGATGAGAAGAGATTGGAGGTTTCCTTGGTTTAAAATTCCTTGTAGAATAGTGGATTGGGATGGAGGAATGTATGTTTGAGGTTCCATTTGATTTTTCAAGACATGGGGAACCAATGGTAGAGATGATGATGGTGTCATTTGATATTTTAATGGTAATGGAAATTTAGGATCTTGAAATTGGTTGAAAGGGTTCCCTTGACCGAAGGGTAGGGAGTTCCCTTATTGTTTTTGAGGTGGTACCAAGGTATTACCTTGGTTGATGGGGTTTGTGACCAAGGGGTTGGTTGGATTTGGGTTGGTGATGGGTTTTTTGTGAAATTGAAGGGTTTGATGAACTCGTTGGGGTATTAGATGAATATGTCCCTTGTTTCCTTAAGGAATAATTTTGCATTAGGGTATTAACTTTCCCTTGTTTTTCTATTTGTAACACTTGGTCCACACTACCTTGTGCGATGTCAGGCACACTTGTGGTACATGTGAGGATGGATGAATATGGTTGTGTTCAATACATTGGGGTGGTTGTGCAGTGAAGTACTATAAGTGGTTTATGTGGATGTAGGGGATGTTTGAGAATGGGAGGAGCACCAAAGGTTGGTTTCCAAGTTGTGGTTTGGAGAGGAATGATATTTAGAGTACCTACAAGTGTTTTTCTTTTCAAAGGAGGAGTGTGGCCAAAGTCCTTAGCAAGACTAATTGCAAGACTAGGAGTTTGTGTTTGACTTAGCCCTAGTGATGGAGTTGATTCAATGGTGGATGAATTCAAACCTTGTGTTGAAGTTTGCACAACAAAATATGGGGGAATTGGAGCTACCTTTTTTAAGGCTTGACAATCTTGATTATACTCAAATATTTCTTCTAAATTAGTAAGTCAAAATGTGTTGTTCGTGACATATTCTACCTCATATGGTCCTAATGGAGTATGGGGTTATTGCAAAGGGGTTGAATGACTTCTTGGATGAAATTCTTGGGGATTGGTATCGCTTGTGGTGAATGTGACTTTGGCTTGTTCTCTTGTGTTTTGATCTTTCCATTACCATAAAGTGTGGATCAGCTATGGGAGAGTTATGTTTATATTTGTAATCTTTAAACTCTCTAGTTGACTCAAATTTTAGTAAATGGGGATCTCTAAGTCATTTTGGAGCAATGGTGAGAATGTGAGGTGAAAAAGATGAATGATGTGGGTAGTTATTTTCTTTTCAAAAACATTTGAGACAACACTTTTGATTATGGGTTTGATTTTTTTGATGGATGATGGATTTGTAAATCTTTAAGGTACACTTGTGACCTTCAAGATAAAATCACAAAAAAATTGATAAATAACTTAACTAAATGTATGAAAAGGAATTAATTTCACACACAAAGTAGCTAAGTTAGGATTTGGGTTTGTATATGTCCTAGTCCAAAGTATTGATGTGTTCAAAATTTTACAAAGGTTGGTGAAGTGCAAATGTGAAAGATGATAAGGTGTGGATGAAATGTTTGAACCAAAATATTAACCTAAAGTGAACCTTTTTTTACAAGATAAAAATATTAACCTAAATATCAATGTTGACTTAAATAGGAGGGAAAATTTGGACTTATAATTTTGGGTCCCCTAACAAGGGGCGAGTATACAAATTTCTTAACAAGATGTCATGTTTGCTGTAAAGTTTTAAGGCTCATTTTCTATTAAACTTTGAACTATGATGTCTACGTTGAAATGGGAGAATATGGACCTTCTTTTAGGGATTTTTATTTTATGGGATATGATGAAGAAAAACACAAGATCATGAAAAGAGGATATCTATTGCCACATAGGAGGTGGTAATATGGGCCTTTTAGCCAAAATATTGGATTTTTTCTCTTGTTTGTCTATGATGTTTATTGTGTTTTTCCAATAGCTTGGTGTTTCTTTTGTCTCAAATATAAAGCTCCTTACCCCATTGATTACATATGTTTGTTCTCCTTCAATCAATTCAAATTTTGGTTGTACCCTAGTGGGCATAAAGTTTGGTTATTCAATTGGAGTAATCAAATGCCAAATGGTCATTATAAAGACAAGCACATGTGTGGGGTTCAATTGTGAGTTTATGTTTAGTTTCTTTTTTTACCATATACACTTGTCTTGCTTAAGTTTCAAACTAAATTTCTATGTCAAAAAACACCATTCATTTCGCAAGGTCCATTATGTGAAAATCATGAAGTTAGAGCTATAGTTTCCCATGTTAACTTTGGTAAGTATGGATACAGATATAAGCCAAAAAAATTTAAAAGTCTCTAAAGATAAATTTGAAGGACAAGCATATATATTGAGATGTTTCAAAGGGTATGCATGCTTAAACCAAAGGGTTTTGAATTTTTGAGATTTTTTTTTATGTTTGTTTGCAATTCTTTGGAACCAAGCAAGTTTTTAATTGACCCACAAACATTTACAACCCTTGTTCAAGTGGGTACGCATTTCATAGTAGGCTTACCAATCATCCCCATAAGAGATGATTAATTTGTGAAGATGGAATGGAAAAATAGGTTATGTAAAGGAAATGTACCATCTTGACACACAAAGCAAAATAGTCCCTTTCATATTTTCTTTATTACCTTGACCAAAAATTAAACATGGTAAGTAACTTCTTGGAATGGTGTTATCCAATGCTTTTCCTTAAAATACATTTCAAAAATGGACTTGGTTAGCCACTATAAAAAAGGTTCTTAATGACCATATTAAGGATAAATTGGTGCCTATACTTGTGGCGATTCACTCAATTAAGAGGCCTCCCAACCCTTAGAAACATCTAAGGTTTTTGATGTATCACATGGATAATAGGGGAGACATTTGTCAGTATAAGATAGCAACACTAGTTGGTTAATGAATTTAGCCACACCAATTTATTTATATAATAGAGCAAAATGGAAGCACAACTTGGGTTGTTCCCTCTCACAATTTGGGAGGAAAGCCCTCTAAAGGTAACACAAATCATGAAGCTTAAAATTCTTTTCTTCACCCAAGATTTCCAAAAGGTGCAAGGGGAAAGGATATGCACTTCCAAGAAGAAAATTATACATTTGTTTCTCTTCAACCAAGATTGCATGAACTATAAGAGGAGAGGATACACATAGAAAGTACATGCGAGAAAATCAAACAAACATTCATTTTAAGCACTAAATTGATGTTTTGGGAGTGTTTTGTTCAATTTTAAACTTGATATTATAAAATGAGGATTATGTGGGTTTAATTTTAACCAAATTTGAATGTTAATTTTAAACCCAAAAAAATTCTAGTTGTTCCTAAAATGTGAAGTAAATCATCAAAAAATGGGTTATAATTGTCTCATAAGTGCAAAAACACTTATTATATAATATGACGATATGCTCCTTCACTTCAAATTTTATTGCCCAAATATGCAAAACTAGTTAGCCTCAAAAAAAAGAAGCTAGAAGTCAATGACATGTTAGAAATCAAATGAAATCAAAAATTTAAAGCACATGTCAAATTTTAATCTTTTTTTTGTTTACTAATAAAATCACTATTGTTAACAACAGTGTCACCATAATTCTAAAAAGTGTCACTCTGGTGAGAAAAAGCTTTTCTTTGTAGGAAAACAAAGATGATGAAAGTATCACTATATTAGAGGCATCACTATTTTCAAATCTATGATACCTTAAAAAAGTATTATCATCGCAATATTTAATAATTGTTGCTATTTTAATTAAGCGTCACTATACTCCCTACAAAAGGTGTCGCTATATGGGGAATCCTAATAGGGGAATCACTATAGCCTCCAAAAGCGTTGTTGTATCTATAAAAACTAAGAAAACAAGAATCTAAAGATAAATTCATCAAATTTGATTAGTATAGCCCTCCTAGCACCAAAATGTGACCATAATCATAGTGTTAACTAAATATTCTAGATCCAAATGAATTGAAAATCTATTTAATTACCTAAGTCATGATCCCAATAAGATATTCAAAATTGATTAAAGGCTAAGAACCCATTTAAACTAACATGAAGAACACAAAAATAAAATGGAAACCTAATTTAAGACTTTGAATCTGATACTATTGGGGGAGTGGTGTCATTGTAATAACCCATTCCTAATTATTACTTATTTAATTAATATTATAAATGACATAAGAATATAGTCCAATTTTAAGGAGATGTAACTAGTGGCTAAAGTCAATCATAGAGCTACACATGTCCATTTAAAGGAGTCAAGGATTCTTATATTCTCTTAAAATGTCAAATTACAATATCATGTTCACTTGGCACTAAAGGGGCCATAATATCATTTCAATGTACATTTCTTGAGTACTTAAATGATAGATACATCAAGTTGCAATGTAGATTATAATAGTCTAGTGAACATTAAGAATTCTTCCTCATAGTTTACCTCCATTGGTGGAAGGGAACATGGTTGAAGCACTTTACCACCCAACCATGGAGCTTACACTTCCCTAGTATTCTTCAGACTTGAAGAATGTTTGACCTTGGATGAAGATTTTAGCAAGAGAACAACTTGCAAGGTGGAATCTGGCATGTGCCCAACATCAACATGAAAATTCTATATTGTATGCTAGAAAAATAGAGCGCAAGATCTATGCTATGAATTACAGAGAGTGAAATCACATAGTTCATTCATGCATACATGATGAACAATATTGCTTGGCCAAGCATAAAAGTGTTTTGCAACAACAAAAAATGATAGATTCTAGTAAAGAAAACCTATACTCTCTAATCCATTTCAGCACTTGTCCTAGAAGAAACTTTCTACTAAACAACTATCTACCCTCTAGCAAAAACTTACCCATAGATGCTCTGGTCAATTATGGTATCACTTTTTTGTTTCAAATTTAAATGAATTCTCTCTTAAGTCCAATTTCTGCTTAACATCTTAAGCATTTTTTAATTTAAAATAAAGTACTAAAACAAGAAGGTATTTCACAAGTATGTGTATGTACATAGACAAAGTCTATGTTCATACACATATATGCACCTACTTATGTTTGAGTTTGTGCATACATTCTGAAAAATATATATATTTTTAATTTAGATTTGTGAACTTTGATAGTCTTTTATTGATCTTTCATTTTCAAGTGAATAGTATAGGCCTTATATTTTCATACATAATGTTGAGCATACATTTACTATTTCCATCTAACAATTATAAAACTAGTTGTTTTCTTATGTACATTCTTGGATTCAGCAAAAAAAGTATTGTCCCTACTATACAATTTTAAGCATGCTGCCCACATATGCACATTTATCCTTTGAACACTCATAATTGGAACAAAGTTGCAATAGTACATTTATATCCCCTATTCTACAATTTAGTTTTAAGAAAGAAAATGACAATAATATCATTGCTCTGTTGCAAAATATCTAGCTATTCTTACAAGAAACGAACTTTTTACAAGCATATGATTTACTATCATTTACAAGAAATAGTGTCATTCTTTCACATTGAGAAGAAAATATTGAAGTAAAAATCTGCCCTATATAAAGCATAGGGAATAGTATAACCATATTTAGAAGAAAATATTGTTACCCAATAATTCATAATATCAAGCTATTAACCAACACCCTATAGTTAAAATCATCTTAGTTATAATCAATTTTTTTTTACCTATGTACATTTTTGTCTATTACCATACATGTAAGGAAGTTCTACATGGTTCTTCCATCCAGCATTCTCATCAAATGGGGTTGGCTTCATAGTGAAAAAACCTTCTTTCATTTAAGGTTTAGGAATAAAAATGAAGATAGCCTTTCCCAAAAGTATTAGGGTTCAACATAGAAAACAAGAAATACAACATGTATTGAGGGGTTTATTGCTTCCCTAGATCATATTCGATCCCATATATTACAAAGGAGAAATCACTTAAATAGTCATAGGATTAGTTCTGATAGCCCTATTGGCTTATTATTTTAAACACAACATAAGTTTATGCTTGGCTATGAAGCATATGAGCCTCAACATCCACTAAGATGGCAGACCATCTTACAAGGAAATCTTCAAGGTTACAAACCCTTTATGAAGTAAATCCTTAATCGATTTCCTACCGTAGTGCATTCATAGTGATATATATATAAACAAAACTAATGCAAAGCATACATATTCCATTGTATTGCATGCTTACGAGCACAACCTTAGGGAGGAACTGCCTGAGCTCATCACTCTAGGCTTAGCGTAGCTCATGGAACTAGTCGTATGACATTCTAAGATTGATCTTATATACAAATACAAACGGTCAACCCATAGAGGTCAACACCAAGCCATTTGACCTTTAGCCATGGCTTCATAGAAAAATGAAGGAAATGGTATATACAAGATACAGTTTGTTATTGTTGGTTATCCAAGAAGGAAACAATGGATATAAAACAATTCTATATATATATGCATGGTTCAGATTTACCTCAAATTCAAATTGATGAAGCTAGCCCTAGATTTTTCCTTCAAACTCCTTAATTTTTTCCTTCTTTTGACCCACCTTTTTCTCTGATTTTTCCTTCACATACTACCTATGTGTTATTCTAAAATGGAAACAAAATACTTATTTGCATGCCATGGTAGGAGCATTTTGGCCTAGCCACCGCCCACTACACAAATTTAATTTTTTCCATTACATTTGTGGTAGGAATTACTGCCACCTCTATAGTTGTTTTTAATTATCAACCTGATATTAGTATGCTATCAGTTATTATTCAAATTCAACATATATAAATTTGAATAATCAATTTGAACATACATACATACATATATATACATATATATATATATATGTATATATATATACATATCTATATATATCTATATATATATATATGTATGTATATATCAATATATACATACATACATATATATATACATACATATGTATATATATATATATACACACACATATATATATGTATGTATGTATATATATATATATATATTCATATTTATATGTTTATTTAAATTATTTCCATTCTCATTTACCATACTTTCTACACTTTCATATACACTCACTTATATATCTATGTGTGTGTGTGTATATGTATGTATTCGAGTATATATATATATATGTATGTATGTATGTATGTATGTATGTATGTATGTATGTATGTATGTATGTATATGTATATACATGTTTGTATTCTATATACATATTTACTTCCATTTGTAATTGTTTTCTATGGTTTACAAGTTCCATACAATATCACTTTCAATGGAAATCTTAAATTCAAATTCGAGCATCTCTCTTTCTTATATATACATATAAAGAAATATTTTTTTTTGTTTCATGAAACACAGTGTTTTAAATGGAAATTTTTATATCTACAAGCCATATATTTCCAAACAAAGAATCAATTCAAATCAATAAAGTCTCATTCTTAGACATATGCAATTTAATTAAAATGCAATCATCATGCCCTTTCGTGGTGTCTGCACCCAGATTCCAACTAGCTTACCATTTGATCTGACTAAACAATCTTACCTCAACCCCGTGTTCTTGTCCTTCATCCTGGTACCATGCTACTACACATGCTTACAAATTGATCAGTAATGTTCAATCCATGATAACATGCATATATATAATGGTTTTCAAGATTTCATAAATTCAATATTAGTCAACTCCTCATATTCAACATGTGAATATTCCAAAATCTCCTTTTAATATTTAATTGAATTTCATCAACAAATTCATTTTTTTCTATTTAAATAAATATGAAGTAAAATTGGGTTATGACAGTTGTATTGATGTGGAATGGCGACCCTTTCCCAATCCCTTGGATAATGAGCTTGTTTCAATCAATTTTATTAAAGAAACCTGATGAAACTGATGAGAGATATATGTGAACCATGATGAAAGCTAATTTAACATGATATATGCTAAGATGTGTGTTGTAAATGTATGCAACTCTATTATAAATGTATGCAATATTTAAAGATGCAAGTCCCTATTCCAAAATATGCTAAATGGATGAGACTAAGTTACCATGAAATCCATTAATGGATGCTAACCTAATTATGCATGAAATTAATATAAAATTCTTTGAAACATTAAATATAAATGCAAATGGGTGTGAGTTTTAACAACATAATTATTCTATCAAAAGATGGACCCCTATTCAATAGAGGCAAAGTTTATTTATAGAATAGGAAAAGAGAAACTGATGGTCAAGATTGAAAGAATCAATCAATGCTTAGGATGGAAAGAAGGTCGAGGCATGGATCATGTATTTGTTGAAAGGTGCAAGACAACTGGGAGGGGGGTGAATCAGTTGTTACCAAATTCAAGCACAAAACTTCACACACTTATCAACTTCACAACCACTCAATTTTGTTATTAAGTATGAACATTAAATGTAGATAACATAAAGTAATATTAACACAATGAACACTAGACTTACATGGAAAACCCAATATGTTAAAAACCACAATTGGTATTAGTTCACAATATAAAGTAATTACAAAATTGAATAAAAGAGGCTCACTACCAAGGGATCACTGCCCAAAAGGAATCATTCTTGGATATAAAGGCTTACTACCTATAGTGTAATGTCCCGTCTTATAACCTAAGGAATGTTGCAATTGTGTATAAAAGTGATTTTTTATTTTTGTATTAATATTAACTTAATTAGTTGCATACATTCACTAAGTTACGCGACGTTACACTACTTGAGTTTCCATAGACGACTTTAGTATTTAGCGTTGCACATATTTAATTAACAAAACATTAAAAAAATAAACATTGCAAATAATTTGAAATTCCATTCAAGATAATTAAAGTACAATTATGATTCTTACATTGCATTTGATAAGATATTACAATACTCATTCATCTGATGAGGTAGATCAATAATAGTTACAATTACATTTTGCAAATGTTCACCTCATAAACAATTGAGGGATGTTACAATACAAGATTTCAAATAACGCAATAAAGAAAGTACACATATGTATCCAAGAATGAGCTCTCCATCTGTGAAGCTCTTGATGCCATGATCATAAACTAGGGACCCAACGGAGTAAGGTGCATGTTCCACCCAACCATGTGGTACCCGTAGGTCCACCCCCCATGCTAGGAAATAGTAATATGGTTACCTAGACATAACCTATTCACCCTAGACACAAGTACATAACTAACTGATGTTTACATTGCTTCCAAATTTAAGACAATTAAATGTGCTAAGAACACAAGGTAGACTGTTATTTTAGGTGGAGTGTCATCACAATATTGCAAAGGTTACCTTGGTGTTTCTTCCTAGGTTCTGGCCCCCAACTTGGGTTACCCTAGTAACCTCTTATGAAACCCGGCCCCGTTTGCAAACTATTGCGGAATCAAATGTATTTTAAAGTAACAAGACATCGATTTTCCATTCCAGCCTTCTCATCTTATACTCAATACTGAACTAGCTCAAGAGTCCATAAGTGAGGCATAAACATCTTATTAAGGATTTTAATTCTAACTACTATGTTATTTAGTTATCACTGACTTACTAACTCTTTGTAAGTTACCCTGACACCACTTTGTGTGTTGGCCCTCACACAGAGCCACTCCCCTAAACATAACAAAGGTATACTAAGTTTTCTTGACTAAGGTAGACAAGGTGCACAAATTTCAATCACATAATAACAAATGACACACAACAGTCATTAAATCATTTAATCATAAACCAGGTATCAATACACCATATTCTAACATGTGCACAACCCTAGTCAACTCAAGAAATACATTTGAACAATAACATCACCCTTTCTATACAAATTGTTCTGGAAGACTTATACATCTACGAAATTCCCAATTTACCCAATAAAGAAACATAATTTTAAAGGAAATTAAAAACAAACATTCAAAATCTACTTTAGGATTTACTAAATCCAATCATTCAATAGAATCAACAAGAAATTATAGTATCTTAATTGTAATTCTTCCCTCAAACATTAAAGGAAATTGCATCGAATCATTCTAATTTTAATTTCCTCGATTTCACATAATTTTAAATACTAAATTTTCTCTTTTAATCATAACATTTAGAACTAATGGATCTCATACTTCACATATATCCACATACATATTATTTAATATATAATCATTTAAATTTTAAAACAAATATTTAAATATACAATTTCCTATATAATATTAAAATCAAATATATATATACATATATATATACATAAACATATATATATATATTCTTATTTAATATAAATCATTTATGTTAAAATTTTGAATGACATATGTTTATTAAATCTATATGCACTCCATTCGAAATTTCATTTTACATTTCATAGGAATCAAACTAGGGTTTCGGCCACATCCACAGCCAGTCCTTATGGGCCACGGCTGTCGCAGCAGCCTGTGCCCTGCCTGTGAGGGCAGCGCCAGGCTTCCTCCACATCCACTACCCTCCAAGGGCAGCTGTGGGGTGGCCCCTGCACCCCCCTCCCTTGCATACTATAAATAAACAAAGTAGAAACATTTTATTCTTATAAAATAAAAACGGATTTTTAAACCTGCGAAATTTTGATTTCGTGTATATGGAAATCTTAATCCGTTTTTTATATTATACACCTGTACGGTGATTTCCAAACCAAAAGATTCATATATTTAAAATCAAAGACATTTCACAATCCAATTTAATATATGAAAATGAATAAAGATAAATATATATATATATATATTTCATCAGGGTTTTTTTTTTAACAAAGAAGTAAAATAAATTTCTACAGGTTACAATGAGGAAATTGGGGAAATTAACAAATTTCTTTAGGGTTTCAAAAGAAAACATGCACAGAAATTTCCATTGAAAATTTAATTTACCCCCAAAGGTTTTAAAATCCATTTTTCCCAGTTAAATAATTTCCCTTCACTAATTTAATTTTACAGAGAAGGAAGTTTTTAGAAATTTAAAAGAAATCTACAAATCCTTTCAGAAATTATACAGTAATTAACTTTCCCGAGAAATACAGAAATTTTAACAACTTGTAACTTTCTTTTCTCAGGCATTCCTTTTCGAAAACAAATAAATTAATACACAAAGGGAAATACATATTTCCTTAGCTTTGAAAAATTTGTCTGGTGAAGAAAAACCTTTGTTGCCTGTAGCTTCTAGAACCTTTCCTGAACACCAATTCCCAAAATACAAACCAGAGAACTTGCACAAGTATACAATAATACCAAAAAGCATAAACGGAAATTTTAACAGAGCTCAATATTTTCCCGTGAAGAAAATTGATAACCCTTATGTATTTCCCAGATCCCAGATATCCTCCGAGAATTTCCTCAACAAAAGCAATAAATTAAACTCGCACACATGTCGAGAAGAAGAAAATATCTTCAACAACTTCTCGACAATCTTACCTTCCGAGATTTGCATGCATTTAATTTATTTAAAATTTAAAATTTCAATTTTTCATAAATACAATTTTATTTTACAATTCAAAATGCCATTTCCAGAATAATAATCATTTCAAATTTAAATGTATTCACACACAATTTAAACAATTTTAATTTAATTAATTAATTAATTTAATTAAATGAATTTAATCTTAATGATCAAATTATTTAACCAAACAAACTAATTAATTAATTAAATAAAAATATAAAACTTATTTCTTTAAGATTTAAAAATTAATTTAAATAACAGTAAATTAAAGAATACTAACTATCATTAAAATTGACAAAATTTTCCTTCCAAACAATAAATCCAAATAGAAACAAATAAGACAACCAAGACTCAAACTAAACTGACGATGTACTATGACTGGGTTTAAGACTAGACTAGGATGAACCATGCTACTACCTCCCAATCAACATATCCATTGAGTCTTGACACACTCAGACCTGAGTAACCAGGTGGAGTCAGTGTCATGTATCTGCAATCTTGCAACCAAAAAAATAACATACATATACATATAATCCATAATACAGGCACACCATGCGGAGAAAATCACAGACATCACAGGGCACTCGCAAGCGAGTGATGCAATTCCGTTCTCCACACCAATACATGTCACATCAGACTGACGAATTAAATAATAGTTAGTCCATCATAAACATATACATTGCAATTACATCTGAGAGAAATTTCTTCGCTATCACAAAGCATATCAGAAATCAAATATCGCCATACAATGTATCATCATGTCATAAAGTAAATCCACTGTCGCTCAAAATCAGCGATCAAAATATCCAAACCAAAGTACCAAAGTCTAACAGTATGAAAACATGTAAACAAAAAACATAAGCATAAATGGAGGGGTACTACATCCTCCCCCCCTATGATCAGGCTTGCTCCTGAAAGCTTGCGAACAAATAGGGATAAATTTCCCTCATGTGTGTCGCATCCTCCCAAGTAGCAGAAGCCTCATGGCTAGGATCCCATTGGACCCTCACTTGATCAATGTCTCGACCCCTGAGACCGAGCATCTGGCGCTATAGAATGGCCACGGGCTCCAAAGCCAGCTACTTGTCCTCTACCTGTAATGCATTCCAATCAAGTACATGAGAAATGTTAGGATGATATGGTCTAAGAACAGATACATGAAAAACATCATGAATACAAGACAAACTGGGTGGTAAGGTGAGTCGATACGCCACAGGACCAATTCTCTCTAAGATCTCAAATGGCCCAACAAAACGAGGCACAAGCTTAGAGCCTTTTCCATAACGGATTGGACTCTTTCGTAGTCGCACTCGAAGAAACACTCTGTCACCAACTACAAACTGTCGGTCTATCCTATGTGCATCGACATACTTCTTTTGCCTATCTTGTGCTACCATCAGATGTTCTCCAATATTGTCAACCTATTGCTACATGTCTCAAAGCATCTCAGGACCAAGTAATACTCTATCCTCTAGTCGATCCCAACTCAATGGAGTTTGACAAGGATGACCGTACAATGCCTGAAATGGTGGCATACCTATGGAACTATGATATCCGTTATTGTAAGTGAATTATACTAAGTACAGATAATCCTCCCAACGTGATTGTTGGTCTGTTACGTACATTCTAAGCATATCCTCTAATATTTGGTTAACTCTCTCCATTTGACCATCGGTTTGAGGATGATATGTTGAACTAAAGTTCAACTGTGTACCTAGAGCATGTTGTAATGAAGTCCATAAGGCTAAAGTAAATACAAGATCTCTATCAGAGATTATCCTATGAGGAATCCCATGCAATCTGACTATATCCTCCATGAATATCCTAGTTATGCATGAAGCATTGTAAGATGATCGTACTGGTGAAAAATGAGCTACCTTAGTCAATCGGTCAACAATTACCATAATGGCATCATGCCGACATGATGACGTAGGTAACCCTACAATAAAGTCAACAGATATAATATCCTATTTCCATTCAGGAATGAGATGTGGCTGCAATAATCCAGTGGGATGTTGATGCTCAACTTTGACTCACTGGCATTCAAGACATCTCGATACATAGTCAGCAATATCACGTTTTATACCAGGCCAGAAATACAATTTCTGAAGATTGGCATGCATTTTCTTAACAACTGGATGAGTTGAGTATGGAGCTTGATGTGCTTCAATCATATTCAATGTATGAAGACCCTCAAAATGTGGTACATAAATACGACCTAAATGCCGTAATATACCATATGGTTCTAGGACATATCCTACAAATCGACCTTCTCAAGGTCTACCAGATTCAATCTCCGACCTCACTTCCTGATACAATCTATTAATAGGAAGTGCTGCTAATATTTGACCTCTCAAATCTACTTCAAGAGTAGTAGTAGAGATCTCATGTTGACGATGACTAAGAGCGTCAACCACTACGTTCTCTTTTCCTTGAACATATTTCACTTCAAAATCATACTCACACAAGAACTCCATCCACCGTCTTTGTCTAGCATTCAAGTTAGGTTGTGTAAAAATGTATTGTAGACTATGGTGATCAGTATGAAGTTTGAAATGATGACCCAATAAGAAATCTCTCCATCAAACTAATGCATGCACTACCACAACAAGTTCTAAATCATGAGTGTGATAGTTTAATTCATGATCCTTGACTTTGCGAGACTCATAAGTAATCACACACCCATCTTGCATCATAACTACTCCCAAAACCTCTAAGGATGCATTCGTGCAAACTACAAAATCCTTAGTAGGATCAGGAACAATCAGTATAGGCACATTAGTCAACTTTTCTTTAAGTGCCTGAAAAGCCAACTGACACTGCTCTGTCCAAACAAACTTCTTCCCTTTTCTCTAAAGAGAAGTAATAGGATGACCAATTCTAGAAAATCCCTCAACAAACCGCCTATAGTAACCAGCTAGACCCATAAAACTACGCACTTCACCTACATTAGTAGGTGTGGGCCAATCTACAATAGCTTGAATCTTTGAAGGATCCACAACAATACCTTTTCTAGATATCACATGTCCAAGGTATTTTACTTCAATTTGAAAGAAGTCACACTTCTTCAGGTTCGCATACAATTGATTTTCACTTAAACATTGCAATACCTGTCTCAAGTGTTCTTCATGTTCCTTTATGTTTCTCGAATAGATTAAAATATCATCAAGAAATACAAGGACAAAGTAATCAAGGTATGTATGAAATACACCATTCATTAAACTCATGAATACTGATGGTGCGTTCGTTAACCCAAATGGTACTACTATGAATTCGTAGTGCCCATAACAAGTACAAAATGTAGTTTTATGAATGTCTGCTTCAGGAATTCGCAATTGATGGTAACTAGATTTCAAATCAATTTTAGAGTACACATTAACTCCCTTGATTTGATCAAAAAGATCATCAATTCTAGGCAAAGGATAACGATTCTTAATCGTAACCTTGTTCAATTGACGATAGTCAATGCACAGTCTAAGTGATCCATCCTTCTTCTTTATGAAGATAACAGGTGCTCCTTGAGGGGAAACACTTGGACAAATGAAACCCTTTTCTAGTAGTTCCTCTAACTGAATATGAAGTTCCTCTAATTCTTGAGTCGCCATTCTATATGGAGCTCTAGAAATAGGCTCAGCTCCAGGAACTAGGTCAACTCTAAAGTCAATATCTCTCTTGCGTGGCATTCTAGGTATGTCATCAGGAAACACGTCTGTGAATTCCCTAAGAATAGGATGATCATCAAGAGATACCTCTCAACTCTCACCTTCTTCCAAATTAGTAACTGTTGTTGCAAACAGTTGACAACCCTGACAAAGACATCTCTTTAATTGCATAGCATATATCATCTGCAAAGAGATAGGTCCTTGTATACCTAAGATTTCCACTTTTGCACCTAAATCATTAATGCAACTAACTATCTTAAGTCGACAGTTAATCACAGCATGATGAGATGGTAACCAATCCATACCTAAAACTATGTCATATAATCCTAAAGATGTAACATATAGATCTACTAAGGTAGTTAACGTACCAATTTTAAGTTCACAGTTATGTACTAAGTTCTCTACTGCTACTTTCACCCCAGAGGAAAATTCAACCTACCACTTACCACCTTGCTTTACTGCCACAAGACCACATCGGTCAAGGATGGTCGATGAAATAAAGGAGTCGGTAGCTCCGGAATCAAAAAGAATGGAAACACTAACACCATGTAACTTACCTGAAGTCTCGACCACTGTGTTCTGGTGATCAGCTTGGCAGTCATTAACCGTAGCATATATTGTATGTGATCGTCCTACATCACCCACTGTAGGCTCTGAAACTATAGGTCGAGGCCCAAAACTAGTAGAACCTCTCATCGGACACTACCTGGCAATGTGTCCCTACTGTCCACACGAGTAACAACCTGTGCCTCTACCGAATCCTCTGCCACCCGAAGGTGCATTGGATTGTTGGAAACTACCTCTATTGACAGTAGATTGAGCACTCTGAGCAGGCTGATCCTGCCTATTGCACTTGTTGCACCACCAGTTGTGACCCTTTCCTGTTTGTGGACTATTACCTTGTTGTGGTTGTGGACTATTATTCTTTTGAGGTGTACGTTTTTGCTATTGCTGCCCACCCTTAGAGGGTGTTTTTTGGTTCATAAAGGAACCCCCTATCTATGCCTATCCACCCTATGGACTAAAACCTGCTGCAGGAGCACTGCCAATCTATACTCTTGTGTGACCACCTAACACCATAACAAGGTTCTCTTCCACTATTCAAGCCTTTTCCACCGCAACTTCCATAGTATTTGGCTCAAAGACTCTGACTCCACCACTAATGCAGGCGTTTAAACCCCTGATGAGGTGCTAAACTAGCATAGGCTCATCATCGCCAATACCAGCATACTGCTTGAGTTCATAGAATCTACATTCATATTACTCAACAAATAGAGCCAATTGACGTAGATCATGAAACTCGTCAGCCCATCATTTCCTCCAGTGTTCCAATAGGAACCATGCTCTAAACCTCTCCAGAAACATCTCCCAAGACACTAAGTCAATATCTAAGTGGAGCTTCTGCTCCTCTAGGTGCCACCAAGTAGAGGCGAATCCTCTCAGATGCATAATAGTGCATCTCGCACAGGTATTGCTACGATAAGGGTGCATGGAAAAGCATCTACCCAAATCTAGTAGCCAAGTCTCTGCCTCTAAGCCACCTCTTGTACCATCAAAAGTAGGAGGGTGTTCCCTTAGTAAATCTCGCATGTGTCCTACAGTAATAGCATCTTGTTGCACTGTATCATCTACTCTCCTGGGGGAGCTATCACGCTCTCTGACAAGCTCTTGCTCAACTTCCTGTCTAGGTCCAAGTCGAGCTAAAACCTCCTCTAATAAAGGACGTATCTGTGAACCCTCTACTCCTGACTGTTCAGGATTTTGTCCCTCATTCCTCTGATTCAACTACTCTGCCTGATCACTCTGATGAGGGCTCAAAGGGGGAGTAACCTAAGGGATTGGCCCTCGGCCTCCACCTCGACCTCTACCACCTCGTCTAGGCATGTTCCTACACATAACAAGAATGAGTCTTAGATACTAATCAACCAAGGTTAACAGATAGCGACACTACATACTAGGTCAACCTAATGGGCTCACGATTACCCAAAGCGTCCAGTGTTTGTAACCTTGGCTCTGATACCAATCTGAAATGCCCCGTCTTATAACCTAAGGAATGTTGCAATTGTGTATAAGTGAAATAATTTTTTTTTGTATGTATTAATATTAACTTAATTAGTTGCATACATTCACTAAGTTATGCGACGTTACACTACTTGAGTTTCCATAGACAACTTTAGTATTTAGCGTTGCACATATTTAATTAACATAAACATTAAAAAAATAAACATTGCAAATCATTTGAAATTCCATTCAAGATAATTAAAGTACAATTATGATTTTTACATTGCATTTGATAACATATTACAATACTCATTCATCTGATGAGGTAGATCAATAATAGTTACAATTACACTTTACAAATGTTCACCTCATAAACAATTGAGGGATGTTACAATACAAGATTTCAAATAACGCAATAAAGAAAGTACACATATGTATCCAAGAACGAGCTCTCCATCCATGAAGCTCTTGATGCCATGATCATAAACTGGGGACCCAATGGAGTAAAGTAAGGTGCATGTTCCACCCAAACATGTGGTACCTGTAGGTCCACCCCCCATGCTAGGACATAGTAATATGGTTACCTAGACATAACCTGTTCACCCTAGATACAAGTACATAACTAACTAATGGTTACATTACTTCTAGATTTAAGACAATTAAATGTGCTAAGAACAAAAGGTAGACTATTATTTTAGGTGGAGTGTCATCACAATGTTGCAAAGGTTACCCTGGTGTTTCTTCCTAGGTTCCGGCCCCCAACTTGGGTTACCCTGGTAACCTCTTACGAAACCTAGCCCCGTTTGCAAAATATTGCAGAATCGAATGCCTTTTAAACTAACAAGACATTGGGGCGGGGGCCCTAGCTTGGTTGGCTAAGTAATTCCGTTGCGGCTCTGCTGGTCACAAGTTCTAGTCTCCCCCCCGTCCCGTGGTACCGTGTCTTATTACTGCAAGTTTATACTGGACTAGACATCATTCCAGAGACTCTAGCAGGAGTCCATAAGTGAGGCATAAACATCTTATTAAGGATTTTAATTCTAACTACTATGTTATTTAGTTATCACTGACTTACTAACTCTTTGTAAGTTACCCTGACACCACTTTGTGTGTTGGCCCTCACACAGAGCCACTCCCCTAAACATAATAAAGGTATACTAAGTTTTCTTGACTAAGGTAGACAAGGTGCACAAATTTCAATCACATAATAACAAATGACACACAACGGTCATTAAATCGTTTAATCATAAACCAGGTATCAACACACCATATTCTAACACGTGCACAACCCTAGTCAACTCAAGAAATATATTTGAACAATAACATCACCCTTTCTATACAAATCGTTCTAGAAGACTTATACATCTACGACATTCCCAATTTACCCAATAAAGAAACATAATTTTAAAGGAAATTAGAAAACAAACATTTGAAATCTACTTTAGGATTTACTAAATCCAATCATTCAATAGAATCAACAAGAAATTATAGCATCTTAATTGTAATTCTTCCCTCAAACATTAAAGGAAATTGCATCAAATTATTCTAATTTTAATTTCCTCGATTTCACATAATTTTAAAGACTAAGTTTTCTCTCTTATTCATAACATTTAGAACTAATCGATCTCATACTTCACATATATCCACATACATCTTATTTGATATATAATCATTTAAATTTTAAAATAAATATTTAAATATACAATTTCCTATATAAAATTAAAATCAAATATATATATATATACATATACATATATATATATATTCTTATTTAATATAAATCATTTATGTTAAAATTTTGAATGACATATGTTTATTAAATCTGTATGCACTCCATGGAATTAGGGTTTCGGCCACATCCACAGCCAGCCCTTATGGGCCACGGCTGTGGCAGCAGCCTGTGCGCTGTCTGTGAGGGCAGTGTTGGGCTTCCTCCACAGTCGTCACCCTTTAAGGGCAGCTGTGGGGTGGCCCCTGCGCCCCCTTCCTTGCATACTATAAATAAACAAAGTAGAAACATTTTATTCTTATAAAATAAAAATGGATTTTTAAACCTGCGAAATTTTGATTTCGCGTATACGGAAATTTTAATCCGTTTTTTATATTATACACTTGTACACTGATTTCCAAACCAAAAAATTCATATATTTAAAATCAAAGAGATTTCACAATCCAATTTAATATATGAAAATGAATAAAGATATATATATATACATATATATATATATTTATATATATTTATATATATATATAATTATATATATTTATATATATATATATTTATATATATATATATATATATATATTTATCAATATATATATATATATATATATATATATATATATATATATATATATATATATTTCATCAAGGTTTTTTAACAGAGAAGTAAAATAAATTTCTACAGGTTACAATGGGGAAATTGGGGAAATTAACAAATTTCTTCAGGGTTTCAAAAGAAAACACGCACAAAATTTCCATTCAAAATTTAATTTACCCCCAAAGGTTTTAAAATCCATTTTTCCCATTTAAATAATTTCCCTTCACTAATTTAATTTTACAGAGAAGGAAGTTTTCAGAAATTTAAAAGAAATCTACAAATCCTTTCAGAAAATATACAGTAATTAACTTTCCCGAGAAATATAGAAATTTTAACATGTAACTTTCTTTTCTCATACATTCCTTTCCAAAAACAAATAAATTAATACACAAAGGGAAATACCTGTTTCCTTAGCTTCCAAAAATCTATTTGGTGAAGAAAAACCTCTATTGCCTGTAGCTTCCAGAACCTTTCCCAAACACCAATTCGCAAAATACAAACCAGAGAACTTCTACAAGTATACAATAATACCAAAAAGCATAAACAAAAATTTTAATAGAGCTCAATATTTTCCCATGAAGAAAATTGATAACCCTTATGTATTTCCCAGATCCCATATATCCTCTGAGAATTTCCTCAACAAAAGCAATAAATTAAACTCGCACAAATGTTGAGAAGAAGAAAATATCTTCAACAACTTCTCGGCAATCTTGCCTTCCAAGATTTGCATGCATTTAATTTATTTAAAATTTAAAATTTCAATTTTTCATAAATACAATTTTATTTAACAATTCAAAATGCCATTTCCAGAATAATAATCATTTCAAATTTGAATCTATTCACACACAATTTAAACAATTTTAATTTAATTAATTCATTAATTTAATTAAATGAATTTAATCTTAATGATCAAATTATTTAACCAAACAAACTAATTAATTAATTAAATAAAAATGTAAAACTTATTTCTTTAACATTTAAAAATTCATTTAAATAATAGTAAATTAAAGAATACTAACTATCATTAAAATTGACAAGATTTTCCTTCCAAACAATAAATCCAAACAGAAACAAACAAGACAACCAAGACTCAAACTAAACTGACGATGTACTATGACTAGGTTTAAGACTAGACTAGGATGAACCATGCTACTACCTCCCAATCAACATATCCGTTGAGTCTTGACATGCTCAGACCTGAGTAACCAGGTGGAGTCGGTGTCATTTACGTATAATCCTGTAACCAAACAAGTAACATGCATATACATATACTCCATAATACAGGCACACCGTGTAGAGAAAATCACGGACATCACACCAATACACGTCACATCAGATTGATGAATTAAATAATAGTTAGTCCATCATAAACATATACATTGCAATAACATTTGAAAGAAATATCTATGCTATCACAAAGCATATTAGAAATCAAATATCACCATACAATGTATCATCATGTCATAAAGTAAATCCATTGTCGCTCAAAATCAGTGATCAAAATATCCAAACCAAAGTACCAAAGTCTAACAGTATGAAAACATGTAAATAGAAAACATATGCATAAATGGAGGGGTACTACATATAGATGAGACTCACTATCCAAAAGGATGCTCACTACCTACAGATACAAAAGATAACATAAGGATACAACACTGCAAATTACACACATCTGCAACCTTGATTAGGAGATTGCAAAAACCATCAACTCACTGTTTTCAAGAATCTACCACATTAAAGTATTTTTTCCTCAATATACTTTCGTAGAACTCTGCTTCTCACTCTTATGGCTTACTTTGTTACTTTGTATGATATAATCCTTTGCATCTCAACTTTCATTTATACCATCTTCAACCTTAGAAAATTTCCCCAAGGTCGGCTATACATGCTTCATTTTACAAATTCAAGTTAGGTCAAAAAATCAACATTACCGCAGTTGAAAGGAATGCGAGAAAACCACACCAATACTTAATTATGACCAAAAAAAATATCTTCGATCAATCACATGCTTCCTTAATTAAAAATTGTTCTTATGAAGTGCAAACACCAAGTCTTCCAAACCTAATGAAAACATAAATAAAATTTGAATTACATGCTTCCATACCAAGAAGATAACATGCAGACCACATGAAACATTTCATCATACACCGAAACATAACTTGGATACCATTAGATTCATCTACATCAGCTGCAACAAACTTCAAACTCAAAACACTTCTCACCAGTCCAACCAGAACACATAGGAGCTCTAGAACTCGTCTTCTAGAGCACCAAACTATGAACACCTTTGGTGGAATAGAGATATCACCTTAACAAGCCTTCTACTAGATTTGCAAGACCAGAATCAACTCAATAGAGAACTATGGAGTAGAAACATTTCTCCCAATTCATAGAAAGACAACACTACCAAATAGGTTCACACACTAGTGAACACAACTTAGACATTCCATCAATATAGAAGCTGGAATCCATGAGATATCACCAAAAAATGCCAATAAACAATACTTCACAACTGGACAAGCATAGGATCAACATAGAAGAAATGTGGAACACAAACCAAATAACATTTTGAACACACACAACTCAATGTTCTCTATTTATTAATTTTGTCAGAAGTACTTGGTAACCCATTATTTTAGCATCTTTGTAACATAATAAAGATAGCTTCATGCACTCACAACATCTCAACAAAATCTCAATATACATGCACAACCTACAAAAACCTGTACTATGTTGACATTAATGACAACATCAATGACAACATCACCAAACTTACTCATACTTACAACAATCTCCCCCTTTGTCATTGATGGCAACACATGATGTGAAAAACCATCAAAAAAAGAAATACTCATTATTTTAGCTTTTTCTTTTTCTCTCTCCCTTTTACTATTTTTCACATGACTCTCTCTGCCCCTTTGACATCAATGGAAAAGACCAAAAATATTTTAATCACTTCCCCTTAGGAATGCACCTACACATATCATACTACAACAATGAAAATTTCTACTCCCCTTGTAGAGTAGACCCATTCATCAATCTAGATAAATGAAGAATTTGTAGGTCCACTAGACTGATGTACCTCCATGTGCACCTTGTTCAAAGAAGGAGGGCCAATGACCCCCAACTTCCCCCTAAGATACTCAAAAGTATCCTTCGGAAGAGCCTTAGTAAATATGTCAACTATCTGATCCTTTGTAGACACATACTCCAACTTGGCTTCATTCTCCAACACCTTTTCTCTCAAGCAATGATATATGATAGATATATATTTTTTTCTGCAATGCATTACTAGATTATTTGAAATGCTTATAGCACCTATATTTTCATAGAAGATAGGAATAGGCTCATCACATATCACTCCTATATCTTTTAATGTTTGATTCATCCATAAAACCTGTGTACAACAAGATGCTACAAAAATATACTCAACTTCTGTAGTGGATAAAGAAATTGAATCCTATTTCTTACTTAGCCATGAAACCAATATTCCACCAAGAAAGAATTCTCCACCACTTTTACTCTTTTGATCATCTACACAACTAGCCCAATCTACATCAGTGAAATCACTCAAGGTGAAATCAATATCCTTAGGATACCACAAGTCATAATTTGATGTGCCTCTAAGATATTTGAATATCCGCTTCATGCTATAACATGTGCTTCTTTAGGTTCTACTTGAAATCTAGCAACTAAGCATATTGTATGCAGGATGTTCGATCTGGCAGCAGTAAGATACAACAATCCACCAACCATAGATCTATATAAGCTCTGATCAACTTTAGGAGATTCATCATTCTTGCTTAGTTTAGATCTAGTCACCATAGGAGTATAGACTGGTTTGGAGTCATCCATTCCAAACTTCTTCAAAAATTATTTGACATACTTTGACTATAAAATGAATATCCCCTTATCAGATTGATTTACTTGTAGTCCAAGGAAGAAATTAAACTCACTAGTCATAGAAATCCCATACTCTTTTTGTATCTCCTTTGCAAATATTTTGTACATACCTTCATTACCTCCAAAGATGATATCATCAACATACACAACTACTATCAATATTTTTTTACCTTCAACCTTGAAATAAATATTGTTTTTAGGAGATCCTTTGTTGAATCCTTTCTTTGTCAAATATATATCCAATCTTGCATACCATGCTCTTGGAGCTTGTTTAAGTCCATATAATGCTATTTTCAATTTATAAACCATATCTAGTTTATCTGATAATTGAAATCCCTCCATTTTTTCCATGTAAACTTCATCTTCCAGTTCTCCATTCAGAAATGTAGGCTTGACATCCATCTGATATATTGTAAAGTCTTTATGAGAAAAAAATGCCAAGAACATGTCTGAGTAGCTTCCATTATTTCTACAGGGTCAAATGTCTCATCAAATTCTATGCCTTAAACCTATGAATATCCTTTACATACAAGTCTTAATTTATTTCTCACTTCACCATTCTCATTTAGCTTATTCCTAAACATCCACTTAGTTTCAATCACATTCTTATTTACTAGTCTAGGAACAAGTTCCCATGTTTGATTCTTTTCTATTTGCTACAACTCTTCTTTCATAGCTCTAACCCAATTCTCATATTTGCATGCCTCACTCACAGATTTAGGTATTTTCTTTGAAAGTAAACAAAAAGTTACCTCAGCTACAACTTTGCTTCTTGTCTTCACACCTTAACTCTTATCTCCAATAATCTATTCTTCAAGATGGTTTTTCTTTACATACTTAGGAGTCTTAGGAGAAAATCCCAGAGTTTCTTCTTCTTCTTCACTCTAGTCTTCTTCTTCCTCTTTATTCTCTTTTGGTATTATTTCACATATAGGCTCATCTAGTTCAACTTCACTTATCTCAAATGGCCTATGCACTTCATCAAATTTGACATTTGTACTCTCAGTAATTTTCCTCAATCTTTTATTAAAGCATTTGTATGCTTTGCTACAAGTTGAATACCCAAGAAAAATACCTTTGTTAGATCTAGCATCAAACTTTCCAAGGTTCTCATCATCTCTTTTAATGTAACATTTTCTTCCAAATACCTTAAAGTAATTTACAGTAGCAATCTTACGAGTCCACAAATCATAAGGAGTCTCAGTTTTGTTACCTTTGATTTGAACTTGGTTAAGAATGTAAATAGCTATGTGGATTTCCTCTCTCTTGTATACATCAAGTACATTTTCTACTTTCATCATAGTTCTAGTAGCCTCCTGCATAGTCCAGTTCTTTCTATCAACAAATTCATTCTGGTAAGGAGTTCTAGGAGAAAAAATGTGTCTATGCCATGCTCTTCACAAAAATAATTAAATTCAATGGAAGTAAACTCTCCACCTCTATCAGACCTTAATCATTTAATCCTCAAGTTCATTTCATTTTCTACTCTTTCCTTGAACACTTTGAATCTATCCAAAGCTTGATTCTTCTCTCTAAGAAATGTAACCCATGCCATTCTTGAATAATCATTAATCAAAATCATGAAGTACCTATCACCATTAAGGCTTCCTATCCTTGTAAGGCCACAAAGGTTAGTATGAACCAATTCTAGCATTATGGTAGTAGATGGCTCTTTTCCTTTAAAATTGCTTCTTGTTTTCTTTCCTAATATACAACTCTTGTATATAGTATTAGGCTTTGTAATCTTAGGTAGATCTCGAACAACCTCTCTTGAACTAATCCTGATCAAGTTATCAAATTTTACATGTCCCATCCTCTAGTTCCATAGCCAACTCTCATTAACTTGAGATACAAGACACTAACCATCAACACCATTAAGCTAATAGATGTTACCATATGTTCTTCTCCCTATAGTAACCATAGTTTGGACCCTTTCCTAATCTCACAAGTGTTATACTAAAGCACAAGCTTGAATCCTTTGCTACACATTTGACCAACACAAGTTAAAATATTGTGCCTTAAGCCGTTAACATAATAGACATAATCGATACTATGTTTCCCATCAAAACTAATTGTTCTTTTCCCAACAATATTTGATCCATAATAATCTCCAAACATAACTAAACCACCATCATTCTTTTCAAGTTTACTAAACTCACTTTTATCTTTGGTCATGTGATTAGAGCAGCCACTATCAATCACCCAATAGTCTTCATCCTGTCTAGCATAAAATGTAGTAACTAGAGTACCTTCCTTCTCATTCTTCTTACTCTCTAAACCACTTTTCCTTGCACATCTTCTAGTGTTAGCAGATAGATTTATTATCTAAAGCTAGAAACAATCATTCATCGTCATTATCCTCAAAATTAGATTCATGATCAAAGATTCCAACATCTTCTTTAACATAATATAACTTCTTGTACTTCTTATCCTTTTTGTCTTTATGATCCTTGTTCTTCTTATGTACAACTCTATTCAAACATCTTGAAACATAATGAGCAATATTTCCACAACTAAAACATTTAAAAGGTAACATACCTTTGTACTTACTAGTACATTTCTTTAGCTTCCTTGTAAATTTTTCTTCCAACTCATTTGAACTATCTTCCTCTAGATCATTTTCCAACTTTGTATTTTTAAAGGCTGACTCTATCTTCTCCTCTTTCTTTCCAGGATTCCTCATCTCAAATGTAGTCAAGGTGCCAAATAGTTGTTCTTTAGTATATTTCTTAGGATCATACATTTCCACAGTAACTAAGACCTTATCACTATAACACTCTGGTAAGGTCATTAGAATCATCTCTATTATATCTTCATCTGAGTGCCCCCTTGATTCCTAAACTCATTTTCCACAAGATCAAACCTCTAGAAATAGCTTACAATATCTTCACTTTCTTACATTTTTAAATTTTCATATCTGCATTTTGTTGTTAGCTTCTTTGTCAATTTTACTCTATCATTTCCTTCATATATCTTCCAACTTCTTCCAAACTTCATAAGCAGTTCCCAAAGAAATAACCTTTTTTTACTCAGTCTTAGATAAAGCACTGTAAATTACATACCTCACTTTCTCATTCTCCTCATAGGTGGAAATATCATCTGTAGTAGAAGGACCACTTGTTGGAGAAACATACATCATCTCAATAGCCTTCCAAGTCCTATAACCAAGAGAGATTATATAACATCTCATTTTCACTTTCCATTCACTGTAGTTAGATCCATCAAACATAGGTATCACCAAATTATCTACCATCGGATCTACCTTAAGCAATTAATCTCTTCACCAAGGAACCAAGGATTTGATACCAATTGTTGAAAGGAACTAGACAACTAAGAGGGGGGTGAATTGGTTTTCACCAAATTCAAACACAAAAGTTCACACACTTATCAATTTGAAAACCACTCAATTATGTTATTAAGTATGAACATGAAATGCAAATAATAGAAAGCAAGATTACCACAATGAACACTAGATTTATGTGGAAAACCCAATAAGGTAAAAAACAAGGTGAGGATTAGCTCACAATATAAAGTAATTGTAAAATAAAAAACAAGAGGCTCACTACCCAAAAGGACTCACTCTCTGGATACAAAGGTTCACTGCCTATAGATAGGAATTACTATCCAAAAGAAGGCTCACTACCTACATATACAAAAGATAATAGAAGGATCCACCACTACAAATTACACACATCCACAACCTTGACTAGGAGATTGTAGAAAACATCAACTCATTGTTTTTAGGAATCTAACACATTAAAGTATTGTTGCCTTAATATAGTCTTGTACAACTCTACTTCTCACTCTTGTGGATTACTTGGTTACTTTGTGTGATATAATTCATAGCATCTTGAATTGCATTTAAACCATCTTCAACATTAGAAACTTTCTTCAAGGTCAGTTATGCATGATTCATTTTACAAATTCAAATCAGGTTGACAACTCAACATTCACACAGTGGAAAGGAATGAGAGCGAACCAAACCAATACTTAACTATGACCCAAAACAATGTCTTGGATCCATTACATGCTTCCTTAATTAAAACTTATCCTTCATATGAAGTGGAAACGCTAGGTCATCCAAACCTAATGAGAACACAAATAAACTTTGAAGTACATGCTTCCATACTAAGAATATAACATGTAGACCACATGACACATTTCATCATACACCGAAACACATCTTGGATACCATCAGATTCATCTACATCAGCTGCAAAAAACTTCAAACTCATAACACTTCTCACCTATCTAATCAAAACACACAAGAGCTCTAGAACTTGTCTTTTGGAGCAGCAAACTATGAACAAATTTGCCAAAATAAAGATATCACCTTAAAAATACTTCTACCAAATCCACAAGACCATAACCAACTCAATAGAGAACTGGGGAGCAGAAACATTTATCCTAGTTCACAGAAATACAACACTACCAAATAGGTTCACACACTAGTGAACACAACTTACACATTCCATCAATCTAGAAGTTGCAATCCAGAGATATCACCAATGGATGCCAATAAACAACACTTCAGATCTGCACAAGCATAGGATCAACACATAAGAAATGCAGAGCAAAAACCAGAGCACATTCTAAACACACACATAACTCATCCTTCACTATTTATTAATTTTCTCAAAATAACTTGGTAACTCATTATTTGAGCATCTCTATAACACAATAAAGATAGCTCCATGTACTCACAACATCTCAAAAACATCTCAAATATACATGCACAACCTACAACAACCTGTACTATGTTGACATCAATTATAACACCACCAAACTTACTCATACTTGTAATAGGATTCCCATCAAGGGTTGAGAATGCAAATTGATATTTAATCAAGGGCGCACAGTCATGAAAAGAAACAAACTTTCAAAGCTTTCTCTAGAAGTTTGTTGAAATTTTGTTACAAAGAAGAATATTCCATGAGAATATTCCTTTTTGGAGGAATGTTAAAAGGAGGAATATTCTCAAAGAATATTCCCTTGCAGGTAAGAGACTTAGAATTAATTAATAATTTGATAATGAAAACAAAGTTTTAATTATGTAAATTAGAGGAATTTAGGATATCTATTTGTAGAGAAGGGGGATTCACTAATCATGAGTATATTTATTCTTAATAGATTCCTAAGGGGGGAACTGCCCTAAACTTCCTTAGGAAATAGAGCAAGAATTCTAGATAATCCAAAGGAGCAAGTCATACATATTTTTTGGACAAAATGATAGGCTCTTGAGCAAAGGATGAAAACATGGAACAAAGATGACAATGTGGCATACTCGCATCCCAAAGACACACTAACTTCTCATAAGGACTAGAAAGTGAGGGTATCATAGGAAATAGCAAAGTGACTGCTAGCAATCTAATTACTAGGAACTCCTAAGATGCAGGAAAGTAGTATAATATAACAAAACTAGAATAAAGTAAAGTAACTCATAGAAACAAAGAGAATGGAGAAGGAAAATTCTCACAAAAATCTAAGTAATGAATCCTCCAACTAGTATATATCTTCAATACTTGAATGCGTAAGATCGAGAGATAAAATATTGGGGATATATAGGTGTTTTCTTCATTCAAACCCCCATTTTGGTGTTTCCACCTCCACAAAATACTAAATAGATAGAGATATATTAACAAAGGAGTGATGAAAGCAATCCCCACTCGACGAGGAGAACCTGTATCATAAAATGGAGATGCAATAGATAGGATATGTGAGAAATCCTAGGATGCTCACAAGCACAAGGTTTATGGAGCATAATTTGGGGTCGAAACTTGCATTGATCCCTAAAATTTGGTTGTCGAAGGCACAATATTTTAGGTACTAAATTAGTCCTCTTGGAGGCCTTTCCAACAATGTAAACAGTTATAAATTCTGAGGGACTGAGTCAAAAGTTATTACCCCACCAAGTTGGGATAAATAAATTCTTATTTCTTTGAAAAATATTGTGATTCACGTTGGGTTCACCAAAATGTAGAGAAGGGGGTTCCGCTACTCATGAGTCTCTTTATTCTCAAGAGATTCCCAAGGGGAAAACCTCCCTAAACTACCTCAGGGAATAGATCAAAAGTTCTAGAATCTGAAGGAGCAGGTCAGAAATATTTTCTACACAAACTAACATGCTCATGCCCAAAGGATGACAACGTGGAAAAAAGACGATAGCATGGCACACTAGCATCTCAAAGATGTGTTGGCATCTCGTATGGAACAAAAAGTGAGGATATCACAAATAATAGCAAAGCAACTGCTAGCAATCTAATTACTAAAAACTGCTAAGGTATGGGAAAGTAATAGAATATTAAAAAACTAGAATAAAATAAAGAAAATGATAGAACTAAAGAGAATGGAGAAGGGAAATGCTCACAAAAACACAAGTAATGAAGCCTGCAGCATAAGATCAAGAGAAAATGTTGGGGTTGTGTAGGGGTCTTCCTTAGTCAAACCCAACTTTTGGTGTTCCCACCTCCATAAACAACCTAATAGATAGAGAAAGATGAATAAATGAGTGATAAAAGCAATCCCCGCTCGAGGAGGAGAACCTCTATCACAAAATGGAGATGTAATAGATAAGGGATGTGAGAAATTTCAAGATTCTCACAAGCACTGTAAGGTGAGAGAGATATTAGTTGCAAGGCTTAAGGAAGCCAATAATAGAGGAAATGATAGCTGCAAGAGCCAAAAGCATTGCAAAGAGTATTGTAAGAGCTTGGGAGTGTTGTAGCAAATTGTATGAAGCTGCATAAGTGAGATAACAAGATAAACATGGGAGAATTTCCAAGATAGAAGCAGAGAAGGAAAGGAGAGAGAAATGAATTGAAAATACAACTTTTAAAGAGGGAAAAGAAGCTTCATCGGTGGTTACAAGTCATCCCAATCTATTACCACCAACAAAATTCGCTGAAAAGTGGAAACCATGCTCAAAAGTGGTCGTTTGAACATTGAAACATCACAAGATGCTAACATGGTGTGAGGACATTTGTGCAACATGCTAGTGTCCATACGTATCATGCTACAAAATGACATGAATGGGAAAATCACAAGGTTTGATGTGAAGTTGATGCATGAAGGTGGCTGTGGAAAAGGGTTGATGTAGGGGCTAAAATGAGCCTACACAAATGCTAAGGAAGTGGAAACCACAGTAGATGCAAGAATGTATGTGAAATTGGAAGGGGTGCAATTTTACGACATTACATTTCCCCCCCACTTTATCAGGAATATGAATCTACACTAATATGCATGCTAAAGGAAATATACTAAATATAAATAAAATCATGATACCAAAAGGATATTGTAGAGGAATTAGATAACTCCTTGAACCAAGGAAGCATGCCCGAAGCTGAAGACCTACAAAAAAAATACATTAGACAACAAATAATTTCACATGAAAACAATTTTAGAACATGAAAATCCATTACATCATGAGGTTAGAATGAAAAACTAAAGTATTTGAGTTAGCAAAATGAAAGATACCTCGATCTAGAAGGTTGTCTCAATACTTTGTGTCATCCCTAAATCAAGAAATAATACATAGAAGAATTCTTAAATAGAGAGAAGAATGTAAGGATCAGTTGCTTCCAGAGAGGAATGCACCCAAAAGTTAGCGAAGCAACCAATATCAAAGAGAGAAAGAGCATACACTCAAGATGGAGATGATTCAGATCTTTGATCTGGTATATACAGTTTGAGAACAGAGAGAATTTTAAGAGAGAGAGATGGAGAAGCTAGAAAGGAATGAAAATTCTGAGAGATGACTCCATAGGTCCTTGGACCCAAGGAAAGTTGAAAAAATTGCATCATAGATCCTCAAACCTACGAGAGGTGAGAAAAAGGATTTGCAGGTACTCTCTCCTACGTAGTTAAAAAAATTTCACTTGAGGCCCACAATCCTACGGTGAATAGATCCCGCAGGATGAAAGTGCTTTACAAGTCCTCAAACTTGCTAAGAGGGTACCCCAAGTACTCTCTCTTGAGGGAAGCCTAATGTATGGGACTCCATAGAGTCAAATTGGGTCCTCATAGGTGCTCTATCCTGCAAGATAAGCTTGATGCAAAGAAGCTCTATAGGTTCTCGGTCTTGCAGAACAAGACTGATCAAAGAAGCTTGTGGCTATTGCAAGCTATGTTGCAAGATAGTCATAGAAAAGAGAGGTCTAGTCAAGCTTCCACCAAGCTATATGTCGATGAGTTCATTTGAGAGAAAAGATTTCAAAAGGGGGGTCCCTTGAGAACCATTCAAAATAAAAAATGGGTCTACTGAAGGGACACTTCATTTGAAAAAGATAGAGGAGAGAGGGGGTCATTAAGAAGGTCACACATCTCTAGAACAAGTTGTCACTGCCCCCAATATACAAGGGAGGAGAACCATGCAAGATACTTAGAACATACAGGATAGAGGTATACCTTGATATCACTTGTCATTTGAAGAAGAGGAAACTACATAATAAAATAAATGAGTGATGACACCTGAATCATGGAAGTTGTATTTTGCCTTGGGTGATCCCACAATACTAGTTTACAATTTTTGGCCAAACTGGACATTGGACTATTTTTTTCTAACTAACTCTTCACTTTTAGGCACCTATAGTGGCTAAACCATGAGGAATTTGAAGATGATGCAAACTAGTGATTTGTGATATTTTTTCTATAGATTATAAATATATTTTTTTAATTTTTTTTTAATTAGATTGCACTTCTTTTTCCATCTCCTTCAAAAACTAGTTTTTTTCAGTAAACACCATTTTTAAGGAGTGACACTCACCGTATAACACATAATTTTTTTCTATGATGGATAAAATTCTATTTTTTTTGAATTTAGATTTGTAACTATTATATCTATTGATTCCAACTAGTTTCATAGTGTGTTATTAAATATTTTTTCCTTAATCAAGTTTTGAAGTCAAACCAATTACAATTCAGACATAGGAGGACTACATAACACAAATTTTTTATATGTATTGAAATTCAATTTTTTTTTGTTGGATCAAGGACTTCAATATCTGGTGCACTCATATTTTTCAAAAAAAATAAAATTGGTAATCTTCTATTTTTCTACATGTGTAGAACAAAGAGCTTAACTTTTGGTGAAAAACCTACATTAACAAGAAATAAAAAATAAATATAACAATAAAATTAAATTTATTTAAAATTATACTTTTTGGGAAGCTTATAATAAGGACTACATACTTACAAAAAATAAATTTTAAATGAACTCATTTGATCCCCCAAAAGGTAAATCAAAAGTGGTTTTTTATCTTCCATTTTGATAGGTGTAAAGGAGACTTTATGATAGGTATGGTTTAAAACTAGCGGGCTTCTATCCAAGGGGGTTTGCTCTAAGGTAGTTTGATCAAACCCTCCTCAATTGAAATTCTTTAAATGGAGATTTTTAAGGATTAAATCATTATATTTTCTAAAAATATGTGATTTCAGCAAAAATCAGAATCTCCCAAAAATCATAAACTAGCTTTGTGCGATCACCCCCCTTTAAGTCCTTACATTCACTAGTACAATGGCTAGGCACTCGATGTTATGCACAAAAAGAATTTTTTTCTTTATCATCTTTATTAATTTTCTTACATGTGGGAGGAGGAAGAGAAATTAAGTGGGCTTTAAGAAGCCTCAACAAAATATGCTCTTGCTCAGATAAAGGATGAGAAGGAAGCAACCCTTTCTCTCATGGAGAAAAATTTGACTTCTCACAAGAAGAAGGGACAAAGACAATAGATAATGGTAGATGAACCATTATTCTAGAACAAGGTTGAGCAGAAATCATGCCGCCATTCAACTATGATTTTTGTTTAGATTGTTCACTTGAGCAACCAAGCCACAAGCTACACTTACAAGGTGAACATTATATAGGGACCTGAATTCCTTATTCATTATTCCCACAACCTTTATGCCTATAGCCATATTTAGAGACAAGATTTAATCTAGGCCATAATGTGTTTGCAAATCTTGAGGAGGAGGATCTTCATAGAGAGAATTATTATAGCAATGGGGATTATACTCCTCTATGGGATCACCATTAACCTCCTTGATAGGACTACCAAAATTAGCCTCTTTGAAAACAGTATGATCATCTTCCCCAAAATGGGGAGGATCAATGTTAAGAACATTAAATTGTTGCTCCCATTAGCTCGTGATATAGAAGAGTAATCATCTTCAATAGTGGGTTTGGATGATGTTATCAAAAGGTTTAACTGGATTGGATGAACTTTCCATTCCCCAATGAAGGATTTTGTAAACTCTAAAGAACCCCAATCATCACCAAGGAATGCATTCTCTTGAGAAGAGGTAGAAGGAGAAAACTTAATATGTCTTGCTTCAAAGAGATCTTCTTCAAGGACATCTATCTCAAGAGTATCATGTGCAATAGGTATTGTAGGAGTAGACATCAACACATTGGAAGACGCTAAAGGGATACAAGTAGGCTCAATTAAAACCTGATTGAAAGCTACCATCTCACATAAGTGAATAGCCTCAAGGTTAGCTCTAACTATGACTACTCAATTATTGCAAATGAAATTGATAGATTTATGCAAGGTAGATGAGACTGAACCCATAGCATGAATCCATGGTCTACCAAGTAGAAGATTATATGGTAACTTTTCTGACATAACATATACATGGGTGGGTATGGTAATGGGTCCCAACCTCAAAGGAAAGACTATCATGCCTTGGGTTTGTCGATCAACATTATCGAACCCATGAATGGCAAAGGAAGAAACATTAAGAGAAGATGAATCAATATTAATATTAGGTAATAGATCAATGCTACAAACATTGAGCACTGAACTGATGTAAATGAGAGTATGTCTAGTGTCAATATTATTAATGTTAACTATAATAATCAAAGGATCCACTTGCTTCTTCACTTCCAGAGGTGGGAGTTCTTATGGATAGAACGTAATGTTCGTCGAATCCACACAAATATGAGCTATAAATGCATTAGCATTTGATGGCCTAGCGGAAGAAGGAAAAAGGATATTTTGCAAGGCTTCCTCAAACATACCTTGATAAACTAGAGAAGACTGAAGCAAGTCCAACAGAGAGATCTTAGCTAGAGTAACTTGAAGTTATTTTACAAGATCATAATCACTAGGTGCTTTAGTTGTAGGTTTAGGAGCTTGAAGAAGGCTTGGCTGATAAGGTGGTAAAGAAGTAGGTTGATAAAAAAAATATTCTTCCTTCTAGTCCCATAAGTATCTAGGCTATCACTCTATAAGAGGGATCCTTAAAAAGATCAGGAGAGTCATTATCAAATGGAACACCTATTGGAAAAATATTTCTCAACCTTCCCAATACATAAGGTACTATTGATACATTAGCATGGGGGGGTGCAGGGGGTTCGGGGGTAGCATCCCTAAAAGCCACATTTTATGTATATTTTATTTTCGTAAATCTAGACCATTCATCGTTAGGTTTCATATCTAATGGTCGGTATTTTGTTGGCTTGACTTGCCCTAGAAGGAAACCCTATTTTTATGAGGGCATTGTATTACAACTATGGATTGTGATGTATTTTGAGATTCTAATAGCAGTCATGTTGTCTCTAGATCTCTGAGTCGTGATACTCCAGTGAGAATATTGCTCTACAAGTATATTGTACTCTTTGTGATTTCTGAATAATATATTGGGTGGCTTTTCAAGTGGGGTTTTTCTCCCGAAAGGGTTTTCCCCATGTAAATCATTGTGTTTTGCTATGCATGATATTTTTGCTTATTTCTATTTAAGTTTCTGTAACTGTCAAAGATCTATAAAATATTTTGCATTATTCTCCTCTCAAGACTAGTGTAGGAAGTTGTTTTGCTGCCTTAGCTTCCTTACAACACCATTAATAGAGAAAACCATTTTAGGAGGACTATTTGGAGTTAGGTAAATGACTGATCTCTTATGCCTTTGAGGGGTAGCAGAGACACATATTACATTTATAGAATCATCACAACTAGTGGAATAATTATTTGAAGACATGTTCTCAACGTTGATCCAAGCATGATTAAATGCAGGAGGAGATTCATCATTTGCTAATACATCAAATCTAGGAGAGAGTGCATTTGAATAGAGAAGAGATTTATCATTCACTAATACATCTTCTCTAGTAGAGAGTGCATTGGAATGAAGATAAGGTAGAGTAATGTTAAGAAAGGTACCAATGATTTAATCTTTTGACAACAAGATATCCTTCTAAGTAAGAGGAATCTCATGAGAAGGATCAAATATACAAAGTGACATGGGCAAAGCTAAGTCACTATCACATGCATGAAATGGAACATCATTAATATTTTGAATATAACTAGATACTAAACTCATAAAAGAAGATATTAAATTCATTTTGAAAATAGTAAGCTAAATATAATAAACAATGAATACAAAATTCAGTTGATCTAGAGCAGTCTAGGGGTGGCAGAACTAAGAAAACCTGAAAATCCAAATCTTCAAATTTTTTCTAGTATTTTCTAGGTTCTAGTAATTTGCATTTTCATAGGTTTTTGGAGCCAAATTTGGGATTGAAGCTTGCATCGATCCCTAAAATTCAATTTTTGAAGGTACAATATTTTAGGGCCTAAATTAGTCCTATTGGAGGCATTTACAACAATGTAAATGGTTCTGAATTCTAAGAAACTAAGTCAAAAGTTATGACCCCACCAAGTTGCAGTAAATAAATTCCTAGTTTTATGAAAAATACTATGATTCACGCTAGGTTCACCAAAATGTAGAGAAGGGGGATTCACTACTCATGAGTCTCTTTATTCTCAAGATATTCCCAAGGGGTGAACAACCCTAAACTACCTTAGGGAATAGAACAAGAGTTAGGTAGAATCTGAAGGAGCAAGTCACAAAAATTTTATGGACAAACTGACAGGATCTCAGCCAAAGGATGACATTGCGGAACAAAGACAACAATTTGGTTTGCTGGCATCCCAAAGATGTGTTGGTGTCTTGTATGGACTAGTAAGCAAGGATATCATAGAAAATATCAAAACCACTACTAGAAATCTAATTAGTAGGAAATCCTAAGGTGTAGGAAAGTAATATAATATAACAAAACTAGAATAAAGTAAAGTAAATGATAGAAATAAAGAGGAACTAAAGAGAATGGAGAAGGAAAATGCTCACAAAAACCCAAGTAATGAAGCCTCCAGCTAGTAGATATCTTTAATACCTACATGCATAAGATTGAGAGAAAATGTTGGGGTTGTATAGGGGTTTTCCTCAGTCAAACCCCCTTTCGGTGTTCCCACCTCCACAAACAACCAAATAGATAGAGAAATATGAAAAAAGGAGTGATAAAAGAAATCCATGCTTGAGGAGGAGAACCTGTATCACAAAATGGAGATGCAATAGATAGGGGATGTGAGAAATCCCAAGATGCTCGCAAGCACAAGGTGAGAGAGATATTAGTTGCAAGGCTTAAGGAAGCTAAAGAGAGAGGTAAAGATAGTTGCAAGAGCCAAAACATTGTAAAGAGTATTGTAAGAGCTTAGTACTGTTGTTGTAGCAAGTTGTATGAACCTGAACAAGCAAGATAGCAAGATAAAGATGGGAGAATGTGCAAGATAGAAGCCGAGAAGGAGAAGAGAGAGAAATGAGTTGAAAAGACAACTTTTAAAGAGGGAAAAGAAGCTTCTCAGGTTGTTTACAAGGCATCCCAAGCTGTTACCACTGAAAAAACTCATTGACAAATGGAAAACATGCCCAGAAGCAGTCGTTTGAATGTTGAAATATTACAGAACGCTAGTGCATCACATGAAAATTTGTGTGGCATGTTAGTGTCCAGACACATCACGCTACAAAATGACATGAATGGGAAAAGTGTTGGAGTGCATGTTTATTTGCTGTATTCTCTTAAGTCCAACTTAGCATTTATTGCAGTGGTTGCATTAATTTTTTTTGGTTTGTGCATTCATGGAGGGTGGTTACCTACTTTCCCTTTTATCTCTCCATCTTTTCCTTGTGCCTTTTCACAAGGCCTTTGTACATTATAAAACCCCATTATTGTTAATGAAATTTCATCAACTGGTTCATGTGAAGGGTTCTTTGATCTACAGATCGAGCTCATGGATGCTCTATCATGGTATCAGAGCGGTTGATCTGCAACCGCTTCCTTGCTTTCTTTTACCAGTTTAAGAGCAGTGTCTCAATTGCAAAATAATGTTTGTCTTTGCTCAACTTTTTCTTGCTTTGATGATACTATGAAGGATGTCTTTCTTGTTCCCTAGATGTAGTCTCTAGCTTTTTCATGGTTGGAAGGCTTCTTGTATGCCTTCGTTGTGGTGTGAAATTTGTTTGTGTGGGTGAATTCTGGTGTTTGTTAGTGGTTTTGCCTAATGTTTTATGCATCATTCAATTTTTTGCACCCATCTAACCCCTGTGCATGTCCTGCAACTTCATTGTCCATTTTCTTGGAGCCTTCTCTGAAGTGGTTAGTTTCTTTATTGAGGCTGGAGTTGCTTAAGCTCATGGAAGTTATTGACAAGTGCATTCCCTTGCCAAGTATGTTCACTCCTTTTAGTGGAGCAAATTTCTCAGAAGAAGCCTGATTTCCTTCTGAGGGATAGTGCTTTGGCTATGTTTTGGGTTGAGATTCATTGTTGACCACTTATTCAATCCTCTCTTGTGTTGATCTGGTGGCCCCTTTGACTCCTACCGCCACCATTGCTACTTCTTCAGGCCTAGTCCATCGCAACTCCCTTCACCAGTTGTTGCCATAGTTGAGAATTCTTTGTTGAGTTCACTACACAATCATTGGATTCCTTTTCTTGGTGCTAGCTCTTCTCCACCTCTGTTCATGGCCCCTTTGACACCGTGAACATGGTGAGTCCATTGTTGGTTTCTTCTCTAGCCACAACTTCAACTTTTTTCTGCCATCGTCTTTTTTTTTGCACTCTTTGAGCCTGGTCACTAGCTCGATTGTGTTTTCATTTTGGCTTTTTTTATTGCATGCATTATTTTTGTTTATATAAAGGAATTCCATGGCTTCATGTTCTCGCTAATCTTCTCAATCTGTGTGAAGTTTCTAAGGTGTGAACAAGGACATTAGTCCCACATGTGACATGATACCTAGCTTTAGCTTTTAATATATTCCATTACACATTTTCTTAAGTGTGAGAAGAAGCTCACATGGCCATTTGAAGGTTTATTACCTCATAATGTCTTATCTTCTCTCTTCTATTGTGGTGGTGATTTGATTTGGTGAGCTAGTATAGCAGTTATTTGACTTGGCAGGGTCATGTTGTATAGAATCCTATCTAAAGTCTCAAAATTTTCCAATAACTTGGCCCCACCACTATTTTATCACCTATCTTTTGGTGTAGCAATCAAACCGAGGTTGGAGCAATCAAAGTAAGATTCTGAAAGTGCCTAAAATAGGCCTCTTTTTTCAAATTTACATAATTTTTGCAAACAAAGTTTGTTTACAGCAAACAATCTACTGTCAGAAAGATGCTTCAATGATCTTCACTACAGATGAGGTGTTCTCTATAAATTATGTCATTTTATGCCATTTTTTACTAGCTTGAAGTTGCAAGTTGTTATTATTGTATCTCTTTGGCAAATTTGGTGTTTGGGAATTGTAAAATTAGTTTGTATCTATTCTAGGGGGGTGTATCTTATTTTTTAGTCCTTTGTGTACCCTTGTATATCATGTTGGAACCTAGGATTGATTTACTCGCTCCACACAACTATCACAAATGGAGGCTCAATATGTCACAATTGTTGCAATTTCAGGGTCTTTGGCAACTGTTGGATGCCGACCAACCTAAATTCACTAAAACATTTGAGCAATTTGTTCATAGAAACAAAATGGATGAGGCTAAAGCACTCATAGTTCTTCATGTGTTCGATAATTTTTTGTTTCATATTGTTGAGTGTAAAACACCTAAAGAGGTGTGGGATAAGCTTGTAGAATTGTATGTTAAGGTCAACTAGTTTAGGATATTGCGAAGCTGATTTCACTTCTCTCTCTCTATATGCTTTTCCCTCTATTTAGGATTTCCTTGAACAATTCAAGTTGATTTTGTCTTGGTTAAAAGGATGTGGTCATGCGAAAGAAGATAAGGAGTGTATTTATTTTATCATGTCTAAGCTTATAGGTCCTTTTCAAGTGGTTGCCTCTACTTTCTATTCTACTATGGATGCTATGGGGGAAGATCATAAGATGCCTTCTTTTGAGGAGTTTTGTGATCGACTGAGTAGAGAGCAGGCCAAGTTGATTCAGATGGATGTGCTTCCTAAGAGTCATGATTTAATGGCTCAATCTTCCAAGGGAAAAGGTAAGAATAAGAAGTCCAAGATAGATTCATCTTCC